>OY787673.1:28403226-28969059 GCA_963678985.1 Spisula subtruncata | reverse complement strand
TGGGTAGCATTGATGAGCTGATTTTTTTCACCTGCCAGATTAAATATATTTCACACCTTATCCAATAATAATTTTAATATTAACACAACAATAAAACTAATAAAATATGAATTAAATATTAGGAGAACAAAGTCGGTTATATAAACACGTCTTTTCCGCATAATATAAACTTAAATGACAAATGTGTAATCCGACAAAATATTATTTTAAAACATGTAGTTACGTATTGCTAAATAATGTGTTATAAATTGGGCAAAATGCGGCCATTTAAACAAACAAGATTTGGAGGTTTTACTATGTAATCGCAGAGTATAATTTTATAATTATTGGTGCGCTTTTTTGTACAGGAATTTGTGATATCAGACATTTATTGAAATACAAAAACTGAAGTTGTAATGAACTTTCGATATTTGCAGTGAATAATTAACGCATTAATTAAAATAATTAATTACCGAGAAACATAACTAATGGCTTGTTTAAAGTTCAAATTGATAATTAGTCATGAACGTTATTTATCTGTGGTGTTTATTCAATACTTGGTTTAAAAGTTTAATATTTTAAAGATTACATTTTTAAGTTACCCGACAAATCATAGTCAAACAGGAGTTTTGTCAATGTGGAGTTAATCTTAATAGATTAATGCTATATTAAATCTACTAATCCAGTATACTGTGTAGTTACTGACCAGTTGATAGCCCGTGTTTATCTCAGTGAAATTAATAGTCTGTATACATGTGTTTGGGGATTTGAATGGACATAATATTTTGTAGAAGTTTTAAGGTATGTATATGATATGTTGTGTTTTTATATATTTTATGTATGTAATATTCGTTACTTCATAAATAAACTAGTAGCCAGACGCAAGCACTGGGTAACAGTGTGTTTATCATACCGGTAGTGTTGCCCCTATTGAAAGGGCCCGTCAATGTTGAGACCCTTCTATCTTCCATTTGCCATGTATTCAATGCCTTATTCACCAACATTACAACTCAGTCTAAGACTTTACATTGTCAAATGTTCTGTTCGCTCTCTTGTGTTAATACGATTCTGATATAAATAGCCTAAAATGGGTATAACGGTTTCAATAAATCACACATCCCTGTGTTGATGTGGGGAGCGGTGGCCTAGAGGTAGGGCGCGCGCTTCGGGATCGAGAGGTCCCGGGTTCGACCCCTCTGGATTACTGGTTAATTTCTCTGAGCAAGACCCACAGCTCCACTCGAACCATGGTGTAAAATGTACCTGTGAGGGCAGTGTCTATTCCTGGGCGCCGCAGATCGATGTTAGCTGCCACACCACAGGAGAGAATTAGTCTCCCCAGGGAGACACGAGTGTAGGTTTCCATATGTAGCACAATGACCAGGGGAAGTTGAAATGTCAAATGGTGCTTGAGTTGAAAAGAGCCCTAGAAAATTGATAACTTAACTTTTTTTTAGTTTTATACTTGTTCCCTTTATTACTTTTTACGTAGAATCTACTGATCATTATCCCTTCTGGTATGTAGGGCAGTAATAAAGGACCACCACCAGGGGCCTTATTCATCAACGTTGTAAGTCTAAAATATAGACTTATACTTTACATCGTCAAATGTTCTATTCGCTCTCATGTTGTTATTAATGTACCGATTTTGATACAAATGGGTATACATGTCAAGTGGGTAACCACTAATAGTCTGATAAAATTTCACATGGTTAAATCTAGTTTCAAAGAAATGACAGTGGTTATGAATAATGACAAATTTAAGTCTAAGCCTGAGTTGGTGAATAAGGTCCCAGGGTCCGAAATTACAACAATTACTTACGCTCTTCACTCAGCACTAAAATATTGAAAATGTTATATAATTAGCTATTATTTGTTCTAAATTGATAAATATAAATAAGGAAAATGTATAGAATTATTATTTGAATGTTGAAAATAGCATTTGATACATTATCTATGCAATAACATACTTTTATGTAATTGGTGTAATTGTTGAATCTGAGTACCACACTCTGCATTCAGGCTGATAAATTACACTTGTAGCTTACAAATACACTAAGTTTCAATCGGAAACAAGCAAATGATAATATTTAGCACCTAATCAACGTCAATACAACTTCTTGTTCTCAAAAAATGTTGCTTTGAACCTCGAAAGAAGAAAAATCAATATTTGAGTGCTGAGTGCAGAGTGTAAGTATTGGTTGTAATTTCAGGCACAGCTCCGTTAGCTAACTTCTCAACTAGACACTGCCTTTTACTACTTGTATCACCTTCGTAAGCATATCCAGAAGCATATCAAGTAAAAATCTCAACTCAAATTGAGAGTTGACTCAAATCAAAGCCTGAAGTTCAAATTAATCTGAAGTTCGAATCCTTGGAATTTTAACTGTAATGAACCGAGAATAATGTTTCTATTTTGTCATACCAATTTACGGTCTGATTTTGCATGTAAATTTAAATTAAGACGAATTTCAATGTTTGTGATGATACTAATTCTCAGTTTGAGATGCTTCAGGAAACCGTGGTGAGTTTGTTATTGTTTAAGAAACTAGTTACTTACGATTTGGAGATGTACGCCTTTTAACTATAACCACTTCACGTTTATATTTCAGCCCAAAGTTTTCTGCTAACAAATTCATACACTGATGCCAATGCCAAGGTCTATCTAAAGGTCAATGTTAATATAAAGGCCAAGGTCAATGTAAAGGTCAATGTTAGAAATGGACTAGAATAGAGACACACATAGGGTCGAGTCTTTTCTGGACACGTTAAGTGATATCAATAAACACAATGGAAAACAAAGATAAAGACGAAGCCATCGATGACGATAACAGGTGGTCCGTTTTTAACAACCCGACTAAAGATATGAAGAAACTTGGTATCCAACAAACTAGACCAAAAAGTCCCACGTTTAATGCATGTCTTACACGCGTACTCATGCAGAAAACTCAGCGAAAGAGACAGGAATATATCTGTAAGGTAATGGATTTTCAACATCATGTGTGTCTCTGTAGCTCAGTGGTTAGCTTGTCGTCTTATCTTGCGATGGTGAAACCCTATAATGTTTTGCAAATAATGTACATGCTCGGCTTACAACCAATCGGAGAGTTCAAGTTTTCATAAAGGGATATTCATAAATGCAAACGTGCCCACCAGCAAGGTATTGACGAAGGGCAGATTTCTTCTGTTCATTCACCCAATAAGTTGCTGGTAGGCACTTTAGTACCTGCATATGAATATGTGATCTGTCTAACACATGTGTACGCAACGTTTCTCTTACAGTGACCATGAGCCTGCTCATAATACCCCCCCCCCAAGGGGAGTACAGCAAATCAACTAAAATTGAGATTTGCTAAAATCTTAGCCAGACTTAGAGAATATAGATAGGTCTGAAGTTCAAAATCTTGAAATATTATTGTAACAAACTCACAATATAATTTATATTTAATGATGCTAATTTGGAGTCCAGTCTCACATGGAAATAACCATTAAGACAAAAATATGGCAATATTTGAGATGAGATCGTGCTCAGAATGAGATTCCTTGCGAGATCGGGGCCGGATTGAGACCGGTTTATTTCGTGACCAAGATATAGGACATGTATACGACTGAATTGAATTGTTTTGCATGTACGATTTGTAATTTCAGACAGCTTCGAATCTGGTGAGGAATATCACTGACCTCGCTCACTCTCTAGATCCGATGTGGGAAGAGTTTACCACATGTAACAAACATGGTGTCATTATGCCCCCTATTCGTACACTATCTGAGGACAGATATGAGGTGATGGTGCCCCTTAAACGGCCCCTGCGACTAGACGGATTCAAGGTACATTTGTACTTGTAAAACATTCACAAAATTATGATTGTTTCCGAAACCATGCAAACAAGAACATTCCGAATCATGTTTTCAAAATTACATTTCAACTTTTTCAATTTTAATTTCTATTAAACGTACAATTAATTCGTCACAGTCTTGCGAGTTGACCTTTTGGTCATTTTGTTTGGTTTGGTGTAGGCATTGCTCCGTGAAGTTGTGTTCTGATGTGGTGTTACTGTTTTCTCTGTCCGACTTCCTCGTATTTGTTAAGGGATTCGACAATACGACGACATAATGTGTTGTGGTACCCAGCACATTTAAGTTGGAATAGCCTTTTCCCGAGTATAGCAAGGTTCATGAATTCCAATGATGATGTTGTTATTGATTTATAGCGATGCATTTTATATGCTTCAGCTGTTTCTTCTGTTCTGTTCTTATCTGTTCTGTTCTGTTATTTAGATTATACTATTTTGGCCTGTAGGTATTCCAGCGAGGTATAGATGAAATGCCACAACATCGGTGTCTGATACAGTTGAATGATAGTTTATGCAACCAGGAAGTCCACCTGGTCAGGAGAGAGTGGGAGACACTGGTCAGTAAAGATGGCTACCTTAAACCTAAATCTATACTAGACTGGTTCAATAGAGGTACATAGCACTTCTCGTTTAAAACAATATACAAATGTAATAGCTTTTGTGTCAAATTGATGTCATGACTGTGACGTCATTTAACTTTAAAATAATTAAATTAAAGCGATTTTCAATTATAAGGGCATCGCAAATTATGTGTTGTACCAATGTTAGGATCCCAGATAGATAGGTATTTATTTACACGATTTGTCTGTGTAATAACTTCAAAACGACCCAGAGGAGACCGCTTTAACGAAGATTGCCTTAAAGTACCCCACAAAACACCACATGTTTTTGAAATGTACATGCACCCCCTTGTTGCACCCTTTGAAAAATACGAAATGGATTGTTGTACATAAAATTATGTTGTTGGTGATTACAAGGCGATTATGTCATGTATAAATGCTTTCAGTTCTTTGATTTTGTTCCCCCTTCAAAACGTTCAGTTCTTTGCATTTAATTTTCCTTTCAGGTCTCAGTAAAGCTCGTATGGTACTACTGTCAGAGAACCACAATGTTGACAAATTGATCGTCTCTGTTGGCGACGATGGTACGACTGAACTACAAGCTACAATCACTGACTTTGATGGCGACGAGCTGGCTATATGTGTGTTCAATGTTAACATATACCCTGTGTTTGTGTTGGACAAACTACCACCAAGTCTTAAACTCAACGCACCATTACCATGTTTCGGTAACTACATACAGGGTCAAAAGGAGTTTAGGAAACTCGTCCTGGAAGATATTGCTAATGGCAAACATGTTGCCTTCTTAGACCCAAAGGTGAGACATGCAACGCAAATGTCCAAAAACTTCCTGTAACGATCACTAGCCGGAATATGTCTTCATTGACTATTTGTCTGTCTGAAATGCTGTAAGATAATTGAAATTTGAAACAAATACTAGATCGATCTTTGTGGATTATAATGGTTTATGCAATAGTGACCATTGTTAGAAGATTTGTACTCGAGATTGGCACTCTAGATTTAATCTTGTACTTACACAGACAACTAGCTTAAATTTGTCGCTAGATGATCCATATGTCTAATTATGCATGGTTGGTTTGTGCACAAACCATCCCTCGGGACTGTGTAGACGTTTAACATAAAAATGTACATAAGATATTGCATAAATCTTGTGGAAAGGTAAGTTAGTACTGGTTAGAAAGAAGCCCAGGAAAACTGGTAAGATGACTCAGCCGACGTATAAAACTGCAAATGTGCTGATAATCAGAAAAAAAACACCTACAAAAATATGATGAATTGTAGATGTATAAGACGATGTTCTTCTAAACGAAAGTTTGCCATTCAACTATAGCAGGTACATATAAATGTAAATACTTTGTATTCTATTCTGTTTGTTTCCAGTACGATAACAGCCACACAAAGATCAAGAGAGCTCTTCCAAATGGAGGTCCAACATGGCGGCTGAATCTTAGTTTCACAGAATACCACGTGTATTCATTGATAGAGAAATATTGCCGCGGTCTGAACTTCCGACATGTTCTAGTGTTAATGAATATATTCAAAGACGAGTTTCCGGGAGAGCTGGCTATTTTGAATAATGATATCCTTGTGAACACTTTGTTTAACGTTACTCAAAAACATATTGATAATATGCGTGAGAAACAGGAATGGCTGTTCAAGGTGATGCAAACTTTGATAGAAGGTCTACTGATCGGGTTCTTGCCATCGTTTCACTTGCCGCGTCAGAATCTGCTAGAAGTGTATGGAATATCAAAGAAGCAATGCAAGGCTACGAGTGAAGCTCTTACTATAATAATGGAATCAATCAAATCAAAGGCGTCAAATTTGTACAAGTTTGTAGGTCACATGGAACCATTGGTAAAGACCGCAAAGTCTCAGAGCAGACCAACGACAGCGAACACGCTTACTGAACATGACACGAAACAAGAGACTAAACAATTAACGGTACCAACTGACGCTCCTGATGCCGATAGAGCTCCGTCTATTGAGAACGCTGCGCGTGGTAAAACACCATCACAGCATGGGGGAGACGCGGAACTGGAAGATGAGAACGCGGATATTCTACATGAACTAGAAAGAAATCGTTTGAGAAAAAGTGCTGAGCGTAGAGTTGTGTTTGAGGATGATAGCGGAGTAACAAAACCAAGTAAAGTTGGAAATCGTAGTGATATTTATTGATTAAACGTCTTTTTGTGTGCTTAAAACGTGTTGCCGTATATTAGTATTTTATGAATAATAAATATTTATTTATTTGCTTGCACATGTATTTCTAATTGTTTGAATTATTTTTTGAATCCATACACAGTGTACAAGGGTTACTTAGTATACATGTAATTGAAGCACTTTTCTATTTTCCATATTGTCTAGTGACAACTTACTGTACGTAGGTCACGGGCTTGGCGGAAAGTGATAAATGTTTATCCTACCTTATCAGACAATTGAACATGGATTTACCGATTAACATATCGCTGGCTTAATTAGAATGAGAAGGTTGTAAGTACAAAATCGATATTTTGAGAAAACCAAGAAAAAACTGTCTGAAAAATACTCTTTATTTATGGAAAAAAACACACTCTTTCATGTTATATGACGTAAAGTCAAAAGGTGAGGCACGCAAGTGTAACGTTTTGGACGTAAAACAGCCTTTTGTTTAAAAAACGACAGTGTCAGCAATAAGTGCAATGGATAAGTATCCGCACCAAATCAAATAATGAAATTTTAAGTTGCTTATACCAAGATATTACATACAAAAGGTCGTGTGGGCTTTTAAACGGAATCGACATTCTTACTCAAGCAATAAAAAGGAATCTTTTGTCGGAATACCCGTCGACGTAATAATTTTGCAGATGCAAGGGAAAAAATAGATTTTTTTTATTTAATATTCAAACCATTGGAAATTGCTATGTTTGTTAAGCGGAAAAAGGTAATTAATAAAAAGTAAATAAACCGCACATAAAACGTTTATGCCTTTTTTGGACTTTTTCGCTAAGATATTAAGGAAAATTGTTTTTGAAATCGATTGCGGTATTTGTTTGGTAACCTGAACAAATAAAAATCAAGGCTTTACTTAATTTAAGTCGGCAAAAAGACATCCCTAAAACATCAGAGGAGGGAAATCTGGTGTGACTAAATTTAAGTCGGTAAAAGACACACGCTGAATCTCAGGGCAAATAACCATTTGCTAACTAATATTAAGTCTGTAAGTGTAGGAGATACTTCCCCTAAAAATCAGGGGAAGGAACTCTGAAGTGAATAAATTTAAGTCAGCAAGTCACTTTCGCCAAAAACCAGGGGAAAACCCCGGGATTGAATAAAGTTAAGTAGGTAAGAGTTACTTCCCAAAAACATCAGGGGAGAGAAATCGGGTTTTACTACATTTAGTCGGTAAGAGTTACTTCCCCTGAAAAACAAGGGAGGGCACTTGGATTTGACTACATTTAAGTCGGTAAAAGTAACTTCCCTTGAAAATCAGGGAGGGAACTCTGGTGTGACTAAATTTAGGTCGGTAAGAGTTACTTCCCCATGAAACTCAGCGGAGGGAACTAGGGATTGACTAAATTTAAGTCGGTAAGAGTGAATAACCTTGAAAATCAGGGGAGGGAACTCGGGTATGACTAAATTCAAGTCGGTAAGAGTAACTTCCCCTGAAATCCAGGGAAGAGAACTCGGGTTTGACTAAATTTAAGTCGGTAAGAGTGACTTTCCTTGACAATCAGGGGAAGGAACTCGGGTTTGACTAAATTTAAGTCGGTAAGAGTTACTTCCCTTGAAATCAGGGGAGGGAACTCGGGTATGACTAAATTTAAGTCGGTAAGAGTAACTTCCCCTGAAATTCAGGGGAGGGAACTCGGGCTTGACTAAATTTAACACGGTAAGAGTGACTTCCCCTTAAAATCAGGGGAGGGAACTCTGGTGTGACTAAGTCGGTAAGAGTTACTTCCCTTGAAAATCAGGGGAGGGAACTCTGGTGTGACTACATTTTAGTCGGTAAGAGTAACTTCCCCTGAAAATCAGGGGAGGAAACTCGGGTATGACTAAATTTAAGTCGGTAAGAGTAACTTCCCCTTAAAATCAGGAGAGGGAACTCTGCAGTGACAAAATTTAAGTCAGTAAGAGTGACTTCCCCTTAAAAGCAGGGGAGGGAACTCGGGTTAGACTAAATTTAAGCCGGCAAAAGTAACTTCCCATGAAAATCAGGGGAGGGAACTCGGGTATGACTACATTTAAGTCGGTAAGAGTAACTTCCCCTTAAAATCAGGGGAGGGAACTCTGCAGTGACTAAATTTAAGTCGGTAAGAGTGACTTCCCCTTAAAAGCAGGGGAGGGAACTCGGGTTTGACTAAATTTAAGTCGGCAAGAGTAACTTCCCTTGAAAATCAGGGCAGGGAACTCGGGTATGATTAAATTTAAGTCGGTAAGAGTGACTTCCCCTTAACATTAGGGGAGGGAACTCTGCAGTGACTAAATTTAAGTCGGTAAGAGTGACTGCCCCTTAAAAGCAGGGGAGGGAACTCGGGTTTGACTAAATTTAAGCCGGCAAAAGCAACTTCCCTTGAAAATCAGGGGAGGGAACTCGGGTATGACTACATTTAAGTCGGTAAGAGTAACTTCCCCTGAAATTCAGGGGAGAGAACTCGGGTTTGACTTAATTTAAGTCGGTAAGAGTGACTTCCCCTGAAAATCAGGGGAGGGAACTCGGGTTTGACTAAATTTAAGTCGGTAAGAGTGACTTCCCCTTAAAATCAGGGGAGAGAACTCTGCAGTGACTAAATTTAAGTCGGTAAGAGTGACTTCCCTTGAAAACCAGGGGAGGGAACTCGTGTATGACTAAATTTAAGACGGTAAGAGTAACTTCCCTTGAAAATTAAGGGAGGGAACTCTGAAGTTACTAAATTTAAGTCGGTAAGAGTGACTTCCCCTTAAAAGCAGGGGAGGGAATTCGGGTTTGACTAAATTTAATTAGGCAAGAGTAACTTCCCTTGAAAATCAGGGGAGGGAACTCGGGTATGATTTAATTTAAGTCGGTAAGAGTGACTTCCCCTTAAAATCAGGGGAGGGAACTCTGCAGTGACTAAATTTAAGTCGGTAAGAGTGACTTCCCCTAAAAAGCAGGGGAGGGAACTCGGGTTTGACTAAATTTAAGTCGGCAAGAGTAACTTCCCTTTAAAATCAGGGGAGGGAACTCGGGTATGACTAAATTTAAGTCGGTAAGAGTAACTTCCCCTGAAATTCAGGGGAGACAATTTGGGTTGGACTAAATTTAAGTAGGTAAGAGTGACTTCCCCTTAAAAGCAGGGGAGGGAACTCGGGTTTGACTAAATTTAAGTCGGCCAGAGTAAATTCCCTTGAAAATCAGGGGAGGGAACTCGGGTATGACTAAATTTAAGTCGGTAAGAGTAACTTCCCCTGAAATTCAGGGGAGAGAACTCGGGTTTGACTTAATTTAAGTCGGTAAGAGTGACTTCCCCTGAAAATCAGGGGAGGGAACTCGGGTTTGACTAAATTTAAGTCGGTAAGAGTGACTTCCCCTTAAAATCAGGGGAGAGAACTCTGCAGTGACTAAATTTAAGTCGGTAAGAGTGACTTCCCTTGAAAACCAGGGGAGGGAACTCGTGTAGGACTAAATTTAAGACGGTAAGAGTAACTTCCCTTGAAAATTAAGGGAGGGAACTCTGAAGTTACTAAATTTAAGTCGGTAAGAGTGACTTCCCCTTAAAAGCAGGGGAGGGAATTCGGGTTTGACTAAATTTAATTAGGCAAGAGTAACTTCCCTTGAAAATCAGGGGAGGGAACTCGGGTATGATTTAATTTAAGTCGGTAAGAGTGACTTCCCCTTAAAATCAGGGGAGGGAACTCTGCAGTGACTAAATTTAAGTCGGTAAGAGTGACTTCCCCTAAAAAGCAGGGGAGGGAACTCGGGTTTGACTAAATTTAAGTCGGCAAGAGTAACTTCCCTTTAAAATCAGGGGAGGGAACTCGGGTATGACTAAATTTAAGTCGGTAAGAGTAACTTCCCCTGAAATTCAGGGGAGACAATTTGGGTTGGACTAAATTTAAGTAGGTTAGAGTGACTTCCCCTTAAAAGCAGGGGAGGGAACTCGGGTTTGACTAAATTTAAGTCGGCCAGAGTAAATTCCCTTGAAAATCAGGGGAGGGAACTCGGGTATGACTAAATTTAAGTCGGTAAGAGTGACTTCCCCTGAAAAGCAGGGGAGGGAACTCGGGTTTGACTAAATTTAAGTCGGTAAGAGTGACTTCCCCTTAAAATCAGGGGAGAGAACTCTGCAGTGACTAAATTTAAGTCGGTAAGAGTGACTTCCCTTGAAAATCAGGGGAGGGAACTCTGGTGTGACTACATTTTAGTCGGTAAGAGTAACTTCCCCTGAAAATCAGGGGAGGGAACTCGGGTATGACTAAATTTAAGTCGGTGAGAGTGACTTCCCCTTAAAAGCAGGGGAGGAAACTCGGTTTTGACTAAATTTAAGCCGGCAAAAGTAACTTCCCTTTGAAAATCAGGGGAGGGAACTCGGGTATGACTACATTTAAGTTGGTAAGAGTGACTTCCCCTGAAAATCAGGGGAGGGAACTCGGGTTTGACTAAATTTAAGTCGGTAAGAGTGACTTCCCCTTAAAATAAGGGGAGAGAACTCTGCAGTGACTAAATTTAAGTCGGTAAGAGCGACTTCCCCTTAAAATCAGGGGAGGGAACTCTGGTGTGACTAAGTCGGTAAGAGTTTCTTCCCCTGAAAATCAGGGGAGGGAACTCGGATATGACTAAATTTAAGTCGGTAAGAGTAACGTCCCCTTAAAATCAGGGGAGGGAACTCTGCAGTGACAAAATTTAAGTCGGTAAGAGTGACTTCCCCTTAAAAGCAGGGGAAGGAACTCGGGTTTGACTAAATTTAAGTCGGCAAGAGTAACTTCCCTTGAAAATCAGGGCAGGGAACTCGGGTATGATTAAATTTAAGTCGGTAAGAGTGACTTCCCCTTAACATTAGGGGAGGGAACTCTGCAGTGACTAAATTTAAGTCGGTAAGAGTGACTTCCCCTTGAAAGCAGGGGAGGGAACTCGGGTTTGACTAGATTTAAGCCGGCAAAAGTAACTTCCCTTGAAAATCAGGGGAGGGAACTCGGGTATGACTACATTTAAGTCGGTAAGAGTAACTTCCCCTGAAATTCAGGGGAGAGACCTCGGGTTTGACTTAATTTAAGTCGGTAAGAGTGACTTCCCCTGAAAATCAGGGGAGGGAACTCGGGTTTGACTAAATTTAAGTCGGTAAGAGTGACTTCCCCTTAAAATCAGGGGAGAGAACTCTGCAGTGACTAAATTTAAGTCCGTAAGAGTGACTTCCCTTGAAAACCAGGGGAGGGAACTCGTGTATGACTAAATTTAAGACGGTAAGAGTAACTTCCCTTGAAAATTAAGGGAGGGAACTCTGAAGTGACTAAATTTAAGTCGGTAAGAGTGACTTCCCCTTAAAAGCAGGGGAGGGAACTCGGGTTTGACTAAATTTAAGTCGGCAAGAGTAACTTCCCTTGAAAATCAGGGGAGGGAACTCGGGTATGATTAAATTTAAGCCGGTAAAAGTGACTTCCCCTTAAAATCAGGGGAGGGAACTCTGCAGTTACTAAATTTAAGTCGTTAAGAGTGACTTCCCCTTGAAAATCAGGGGAGGGAACTCGGGTATGACTAAATTTAAGTCGGTAAGAGTGACTTCCCCTGAAAAGCAGGGGAGGGAACTCGGGTTTGACTAAATTTAAGTCGGTAAGAGTGACTTCCCCTGAAAAGCAGGGGAGGGAACTCGGGTTTGACTAAATTTAAGTCGGTAAGAGTAACTTCCCTTGAAAATCAGGGGAGGGAACTCGGGTATGACTACATTTAAGTCGGTAAGAGTAACTTCCCCTAAAATTCAGGGGAGAGAACTCGGGTTGGACTAAATTTAAGTCGGTAAGAGTGACTTCCTCTTAAAAGCAGGGGAGGGAACTCGGGTTTGACTAAATTTAAGTCGGCCAGAGTAAATTCCCTTGAAAATCAGGGGAGGGAACTCGGGTATGACTAAATTTAAGTCGGTAAGAGTGACTTCCCCTGAAAATCAGGGGAGAGAACTCGGGTTTGACTAAATTTAAGTCGGTAAGAGTGACTTCCCCTTAAAATCAGGGGAGAGAACTCTGCAGTGACTAAATTTAAGTCGGTAAGAGTGACTTCCCTTGAAAACCAGGGGAGGGAACTCGGGTATGACTAAATTTAAGTCTGTAAGAGTAACTTCCCTTGAAAATTAAGGGAGGGAACTCTGAAGTGACTAAATTTAAGTCGGTAAGAGTGACTTCCCCTTAAAATCAGGGGAGGGAACTCTGAAGTGACTAAATTTAAGTTGGTAAGTGTTACTTCCCCTGAAAATCAGGGTAGAGAACTCTGGTTGACTAAATTTATGTCTGTAAGGGTAACTTCCCCAAAATCAGGGGAAGGAACTCGAGTTTGATTAAATTTTAGTCGAAAAGAGTTACTTCCCCTGACAATCAGGGGAGATGACCCATGGTTTGACTGATTCAAGTCGGTACGAGTAACTACCCCTGGAAATTAAGGGAGAGAACTCCGTACAAAATTGGGGGGTGTTTAGCCCCGAGTGGAAGAGTGTCTTCCCCTTGTTGACATTGTTACTTTGACATCGCCTTTTACTCCCCTGCTAAAAAACTAGAAAACGTGTTTTGAAAAAAGCATATTCGTACATAAAAAATATGTTTTCATGTTCAATAAATCTATTAAAGCGTTTAATGCAAAGGAAATTAATGGAAAACAAACCTAAGTATTATATATATTGTTTTTAAATGTTTCGTGTAAAATGACCCAATATTGACATAGATAACAGTGAATATATTTAATCTACAATCACTTATGATCATAATAATCATAATATAATGTTTTCCCTACTGTTTACTGGTTCCCCCGGGGCATAAACGTTTACCTCTATAACAGTATCTCGTTCATTCGTATCATACCTGACAATGGTAGAAATGATGTTCGCTTATTGGTTAAATCAAACAGTTATATAAAATGGGGCAATTTGCGACTAGGCTAGACTTTTTAGAATAAACCTTAAATATTTTAATACATACAAAACCGAACCGAACACAAAATGGTATGTCTTCATAAAACACACTTACCAACTCTCATTAAGTGTACTTTGCATTTACTTCTAATACAATTGTTTTTTATACCTATGTAATAATGAATACGAATGCACAAACGATGTAAAAATTGGACATTGTTCCTGAGATTAGGCCATACCAAATCGTTTCTTCCTTTAGCGACCGAGGACGGATAGGTTTGGGGATCTTCGGAAAGAAAATTTGTAACCTCTTATATCTTCAAAATCCATTGAGATATTGCTTTCATACTTATTCACCATCATGTCCAAACCCCTACACAGCAGTAGATTTCAAACAAAGCCATTTTATTTTTTTCCAGTAAGTTATTATGATTGTCAATGCTTCGCTTGAAAGCTATATTTGTTAGCCATATAATGATGACGATAGAAGTCGTTATGACTGTTTTTTCGTGTTTTGTGTTTTGTCTCAGTATAGCTAGATAGGTTTTTTAACTTAGGGTGGACGCTAAACGAAAATACCATTTGGTATGGCCTTATTGTTTTAACTGCTGCCTTCCCTGTCCGAGAATTTATAATAATGTTAAAAACGATCTGATGTTGTAAACTTAAAGTTGCTATATTCCTTGTCTGAATCATCTGACACAACATTAATCTGACAAGCGCCTAGAAGTCATGGGAAACAACCGTGTTTGACTTACTTTAAGTCGGTAAGAGTAGTTTCTCCTACATATCATCAGAAGATATTGTAAAACCGGTTATTTTTGCGAGCAGTTGTCAGATTGTATTAAAATGATTCCGTATAGTCCAGCTAGGGTAATCTGACAGTGACGTCATACCCAAAAGACTAAAACTATTGCTGAAATAGGTAGAGTTTAGTCTGGTATTGAACTGTTGGTATAAGCATTTATACTTGTTTTTACACCGTACTAATGGATTGGTCCACTGCGTCACTGGATTTTTATCCTAACTGCACTGTACTTTGGAATATTTTGGTGTGGTCAAATTTTCGCCTTTTTCTCCCAAACTATAGTAGCTATTTGGTTGCTACATAAATTCGTTAATATAGATTTTGAAAGAAATTTGTTTGTTTAGTATATGTTAATGTCAATTACCAGAGGCGATTTCAATTCATGATAGATTTCATCCGCGAAATAAATGAAAATTAATCAAGCGCAAATTTATTACATTTACAGTTGTAATCTACTTATTCATATATTGCGGCCTATAAACAGCATGAATCATATGTTGATAACCCATTTATATTTTAAACCGTTACTCATCAAAGTCAAGTAAATATAACGACTATTTGTAATAATAGACCATGGTTTCCCTCTTAAAAATAAATAGAGGATCTATCACGAGTTGCCAATAGAATAAATTTATTTTGAACGAGCTATGAAAATTTTGTTAAGTTAGCCTCCTGAGCAATTTTAATATATAAATACATTTAAATCAATTGACAACGACATAATATTACACTTAATTTAAACCCTAATTACACACCGTTCTTTGGGAAAAACACATCCATGTGATATAACGTTATACGTCACATGTGTAGTATAAGAATATACTAACCTGGAAGCAATGAAAGTCATGTGATATGAAACAACCTCTCCAGAACAAACCTCTATAGAGCGACAACCTCTCAATAGATTACTAAAGTGTTACTTTCAAAATTGACCTAAGCCGACTTCTATCATAAACATAACCTCTACAGAGAAAAACTTCTAAACAATGGCCAATATTTGCATACCCCAAATGCGTATTGCTATGCAGGGGTTGCACTTAGTGGAGGTCAAATTTACCACTGGACACAATCCCCACTGCTCATTTTTCTCAAGGTGGACAAAATCTCCACCATGTATTTTTCAATGTGGACAAAATCCCCATCCTTGGGTGGACAAAACTCCCAATCATGAATTGTGCATTTATTTATTTTCATTTTTGCTATATTAAGTACATATTTTACACAAAAAAATATTGGCTTAATTATAGTAAAACACACGAACATACGAGGATAAATATTCGAGAAAAATGAATGATGAGGATTTTGTTCACATTGCAAAATCCATGGTGGAGATATTACCCACCGTGACAAAAAGTAGCAGTTGATGATTGTTTCTAGTGATGATTTTGTCCGTATCCCAGTTGCACTGGACTGTCTTGGTAAAAGTCCCATAATCTAATATTAAACAAAATATGATAAATCACGGTTTTAAAAATAAATCTACGTAATTATTTTATTTATAGTGTATGACATGCACTTAGATTAGCACGATATTTTGTTATCTTAGACAATAACTTGTCCGAAATAATGACAAATCATTTTCAACGAAAGTGCAGTACGGAGAACTTAACCTGATACTTGACATGCATGTACAGTAGACTCCCTCAATACCGGACTCTCTCAAAACCGGAATCCTCATAAAACCGGACGATTTCTTAGGTCCCGAATTTTCTTCTTATAAAGTCAACTTAAAAAGCTTCCGCAATACCGGACTCCCTGAATTCCGGATTCCGGACGGCATTTACGGTCCGCTGAAAAAATATTGAACGATAACTACATGTATTTAATCTAGCACATTGTATAGTAACAGTTTCTTGTGCGCAATATATCAAAGTCCGCGAGAAAAGTAGGACATGCTGTTGATTACGATTAGGGTTAATGGGACACCTGATACAAATTAGTAATACTCAGCGCGTATGACAAAAAGAAATGAGGACATTGGACAGGGAAGGCAGTACAGCGACCACAGATAGCAGTAATAGCATAGCATCTAATCGGAGCAATGCCTACACACAACCCAAAGAAATGATTAAAAGCCCAAGTTCCCGCCGCAAAAGCGCAGAATTATCCCATTTTACAAAGAAATTACTAAGAAACAGTGATCCCAAGTGACCTAATCAAATGCAGCTAAGACCTAACCTCGTTCAAAGCTTATGAAAGCTGACATGCCGACAATAATAAAGACAAAATGTCAATAGTTAAATTATGCTAATATATGGTTCGCGGACCATGTTAATTTGTGTACGATACTTACGACGGAGAATCCATAAAACGATGAGTCAGCATTTATTTATAATCCATGACAATTGTATATAAATACACCAAATGTATACGGTATTTGTGCATTATATAAGCTTCATGCTGTTCTTTAGATGTTTGTGCTTTTGTTTTCCGTATTTTTGGTCGGGAACGTTGATATTAGTTCGACTAAAATAATTCTTGTCGACATTATTGAGCATATTTCTATATGGTGTCATTTTGGCGCAGATCTTCTGACAAATAAAAATTCCAAATGTTTCAATGAAATAACGTTTACAAATAACCGAGATACGAGAAAACGGTCAAAATCGACTTTTGCGACTTCGACCAAACGATTCTACAAATTTACCAGCAACTATGATGTCAATGGGAGCCATATTCTCAAGCGATAGGTATTCGTACAAGAGTGATACACCAAATATGGTACGTTTATATTTGTGTTTATTATTATTTCCTAAATATAAATATGTAGCTGTTCTTTAACGAAAGCACAATTTGTTTTTATGACATTCATCGATCTAGCCAAATAAAATAACATTCGTTAGACCAATGAAAAAGTATGGGACGTCGATTAGTGGCGTCCATGATTGTGTATAAAAGGGTGTTCGACATAGCTTTTCATATAGACAGTCAATAACATACGAGTGGCTTAGGACTGTAGCGTTTCAACTGGGTACACCCTCTATTTTTTGGAACTAGAAAGCACGTTACTTGGGACGGGCGACTTTCGGTTTCGACGAGGTAAATATTTGTTTTTCTATCTAATAACTTATGACCAATATACCTCAACTAGCGCACCGTATGCCTTAAGAGTTCCCACGTACAGGTTGTCATCATTTTCTTTGAAACGAGTCTCCAATTTAAAAACAAAATAGCCGGTACCATTTTTTTATTTGAAAATTTATATTTTGTAACGGCTATTTTATTTAATCCGGGACACTTTGCAAAGAAATTGATGACAACTTGAACGTGGCAACACTTAAGACATACGCTGTGCTAGTTGATGTTTATGGATCACAAGTTATTAGATAGAAAACCACAATTTACCTGATAATCACCCGTCCATAGTAACGGGTTTTCCAGTTCTAAAAATAGACAGTGTACCCCAGTGGTTTCCTCATACCCGGCACGCCCGGTAGTACCTTAAGGTCCGATGTTCCTTACGGTCGAGTATAAAGAACTAACGCTGTACAACTTGTGTTGTATTGTTAACTTTATAATTTCAGAAGAACAAGCATACGACTATCGAGCCCGATAGAACCATACGCAGGCCAGCGTCTCAAGAGTCGTTACCTGCATCGACCAATAGGCCTACAAAAAGCGACGAAGAAAAACAGACAGGGGAAATAAACTACCAACGTCGACAACAAAGCAACACCACCCGCTTCCGTATGTACCGATACAAGTTTGGACGTTATAAAGCTCATTGAATACGTTTTAATACAAAACCATCCACATAATTTCGAGGTTTATCTTCGAGATGTTTGAAGATCGAATATTACCGCGAATTTGTTGATAGTTCGATGCCAGTGTCACTAACCCAATGACAATGGGTGCGAGGTTATGCGCCTGGGAATCAATTATTAATTGGTCAACAGAGTGGCTATCGCATCAAGTGGTGTTTAATGTATAACACGAGAGAAACACAAAGTTTATTCCATATGGAAACGCTGTCACAGTTAGTGTTTAGTAGAATCGCAAGTATAAGAACCAAACTTATACTGAAAATGTTTAAGAGGCCCACATCCTCTCCCAAGACATTTTCCTTTCAGCCAGTACTCTACCTACAATGAATTAGGATGTCTTTGGCAAATGACTAAGATTTGTCGATTGTTTTATAGCTAATGGCAGTCTATATACAGTCACTAAGATATTTTGAATTTTAAGTTAAACTACATGTAATTTTTGCATGAATGTATTCAACATTATATGTATAACATGATTGTATTTGTTGTTTACCATGTTTTGTATCAATAATCAATAAATAAGCACAAAAAGAATTGACGACAGAATGTGACCTTTGTATATGTCGTGGATAAAATTTGTGGGTTACAAAATAGTAATATAGCAGTTGTTGCTTCACTTAGACTAATAATCATAGTAACCATGTATTTACTGTTTTAAATTTGTTATTTTGTCTAAAAACTTACTGGCGACTGAGTTAAGTTTTCTTACGGGATTTCCACCTTTGGAACTCAACTTAAGTGCTGAAAATACACCAACTTGCTTGTTGTTACCATGCCTTTGCTTTTCTAATATAGCCATTTAGGGCTTACAGTTACTGTTTTCTGTGCTCGGCTGATTAAGTTAAATGTTCCCTTCCCTGTCCGATGTACTAAAACTATTTTAAATATGGCTTTAACATGAATTTACTTATGATTTGCCGTATGTAATCCTGTACTGCCATACCCCGAACAAAAGACAAGTTGTTTGTTGTTTTCTTTTACAATATTATACAATTGATCAGTTTGGACCAAACAAATTATATAATGTAACACTGACACCCACTTTTACAAAGCCGGTTGGTATGTTAGGTCTTTATGTGTCGTGTACATCGGCCTGGTCCTTTTTATGACTGTTGGTAGTACTTTTTACTGTCGCCAAACTATTCCATCCAAGCATTTTACTTTCCTGTTCATCTGGTCTTCTCCACACTAATTTTGGTCTGCCAACCTTTCCTTTCCTTTTGGCTATCATGTTAATGCTGTGCTTATCATGGTGTTTTCCCTACAAAACATGTCAGATTAATTTCCCTTTTCTGCATAAGATTGTTTAAGGTACTTGGGTTGTTCTGGATTTCGCTTCGGATTTTGTTTGGCCTCCATGTTACAAAGTTCCGTCCTACAAGTGAATATTTTCTTTTTTCAAGTCCTGTAATTTTCCTTGTTTCACTATAATATAGTACTACTAACATTACCTTAATTTTTTGAAAAGATGGACATAGTATTACATCTAGATAGAGAATAAATGTATAATTCGCTGTCTTAGAATGAGAAGGTCTAATTACGACTTTATAAGACTGATACATAGTTGACCTCTGTATCATAAGGCGCTTCGTATGAGCCTATTGTCAAGAAAATCTGAAAAAAAACTGAAGTTAAACAGCTTGTTTTTGCATTTAGTAAAGAATAATTTGCAGATGTAATAAGTTTTGTATTATTTTCTCAAAATATCAATGTACAACCTTCTCATTCTAAGCCAGTGAATTGATGAAAACGAAAATGGCTTACTGCCTTTGGTTTTTCCTCATTGTCTCCTTTTGATTTCACCATTGAAACCTTGATATGGCAATACTTCTTGATAGACCATACCGACGGTGCCAAACCAAAACCCCGTAATTCCATTTCGGCGCGAAAACTTTTTGCAGCATCCGCATTTGCTAGACGCCCCGCGCATTTCTGTCTTGTCGCCATATACGTAACGCGATTGGCTATTTAAATGGCGACAAGACAGAAATGCGCCGGACGTCTAGCAGATGCGGATGCTGCAAAAATAGTTTTCGCGCCAAAATTGAGTTACGGGGTTTTGGTTTGGCACCGTCTATATGCATTATTCCTTAATTCGACATTATCTTATCTTATCAAGCTGTAATGGTAAGTGTTCTTGCGAGGCAATGTTCCATTTGTACAAATACCATAAAAACAAATTCAATAGCAATGGATCAGTAGCCATATTCAAATGCGTCATACGATCAGTATTTAATATTGGTATTATGGATTCAGTACGGAACACGGTTTAATGTTGACTATAGTTTAATTTGCGCAGAATAAACTAACAAAAGTATCACATGTTTATTAAGCAAGTAACAAAGCATTGCAAAATGTTATGGTATTCAAACTATTCATGTAAAACAATTATACAGAGGAATCTAGCCTAAACATATATAATATTTCTAACATAGTAAAGCTCGATGGCAAAAGGACAACGGCATATTATGTTGATGTTTTTTGTAAAATTTCACAAAAATATGACGTCATGGTATACGTCTGGAAGATTGTTACACAAAAACGCTATTTAAATTGAAATAAATGATCGTTTGTTTCATCAATGTGCCAATATACCAGTTTCTTATCTTATACCATTTTATTAATTGAAAAACGAAAATGTGTTCTGTTAATAAAGTTTTACAACATGTTAATGTATGACGTTGTTTTTCTTTTGCATTGACATAAATCGTAGCGAGGTGGTCGCAAGACGAGTGATGTTCCGTTTGCTAAGCGGTAGATTGATACAAATATACAATAAAATTATTCGTTCAAAAGAAAACAGAGCATGTGCGTGCATTGATACACCGCCATCAACAGCGACGACTACAACCACTTCCGGAAGTTCACTTCCGGTATATGTGTGTAGACGATGGCCACGGTGAAGCAAGGGCATGCAATTTTTAACACCAATATCAACAAAAAAATATACGCATGTTCTTATTACTCGCATAAATTGTATCAACAAAACCAAATAACGCACGGTAATCTTCATGCAAGGTCCATACATACCTGCATAAAACTATTAGCTTGATGAGCGTAGCAAAGAGCGTTTTGAATTTTGAATATTGAATACATGTAAGTGCAAAAGTTAAGTAAAACATATATGATATTTAGTTTTCATCATGAAGATGGAAAAATACATATTATATGCGTGTTTAATAAATTGTTGCAGTACAATTATAATTTGCCTAGCGTTATAAAGTATACGATTATATGACAGCGTGACTTTTCCCGATGCCCCCTTGGCAAAACAAAAGGCCTAAACAATGGCAAAAACAGGTCGCCTTTAATGTTATAATTTATGTATTGAAGATGATAAATACAGAATAAATACATCATAGTGAAGTATCATAATTATCATGATTGTGGCAGCCAAAGTTTAAGACTATATATACATGTAGTATAAAAATCATGATAATAGCACAAATAAAACAAAGTGATCTCTGTCGACTATTTGACTTATTTGATGACCGTTTTATCATATTATAATCGAGGAATCGATACAAAGCGATATTACCTTTGTATATATCTAACATTGTTGCTAATGCTTGGCACAAAAATGACCACAGGATTGTGAGATTCGTAATGGTCAAGCAGCATATTTTATATCACATTTCTACATATCCACGCAAAATATATTTGGTAACGACCAATCAGCACTCGGTATGTTACTCATATATTCCTACGTCATTATGTCACGTGAATAACAAGGACCAATCATACACAAGTAGCTTTACTATGTATTCCTACGCTGAGCAAAAAAGGGAAAGCACATTATATGGAAATAAGACACAGTAAAGACGGACATAAAAACGGACAGACGGACATCCATGGAGGTGTCTTACCACATTTGATCTACCGGTCCATAGTTCGTTACGGAACAGTCGCCTACTAGTTTGTAAAGAGGAGAATTGGGGTGTTAGATCGAGTAACTATAGAGTCGAAAGTCGAAATATAGAATCAGAACAAATGACCCTCCATTGCATTTGGTTGAGGGGAACGGGTTGAGCGTTAAGTGTGATAGAAAGAACTGCTGGTGAGATACGATCAGGGGTAGAACAAACGACCCTCCACGGCAAAGATTTGGTTGGAGGGGAGGTGGAGGGGCGGGAGGGAACGGGTTATTATGATTGAGTGTGAGATAGAAAGAGTTGAGGTGAGATAGCATGGGGAATTTTGTCTAGGGTGAGAGAAAATATTGCATAAAACACTCCCAATTTGAAGTGGACAAAATTATCAGCAAAATTATCAGCAATGTGCAATGTTTTAATTAAATGCATAATTAATAGTATCAAGTGAAATGTCCTATTTTGTTTAAGCAGTTATATAACTATCGTGTCTGCACTCTTATAAATCGACCTTGATTGTAAAATCCAAATTTGCCAGTCCAATAGTTTAAATGGCTTATATTACTTGACTTAAGTCAATCATTATTTCAAAACTTTTTTCCTAGCAATATAAAACATTAACTTTATCTAATTTATGTCAATATGCTAAGAGGCGTCTATAAGGCTGAGCCTACAGATTTTATAACCTATGACGTAATTTTATGACGTCACATATAAAATAGCTACGAACTAACATCAAAGACAATGTGTCGAACTAACATCAAAGACAATGTGTAAAATACCTAAGCATGGGAAATCGGGTATTTCCGTATATATAACTCTATTTTAAAGTCAATAGTTAATTGCAATAGATCTACATATAGACAAGAGTTATCTGACTGGAAAAAAACCCAGGTCATATCACAAATTAACAAGGCTTTGTAAAAATACTATATACTTATTTAAGAATCAGAAAAAGTTAACAGTGCTTGCAAATGATATATGAAGATACAAGTAATGTATACACGTATTGTTAAAATAATGTTAAATGTCTTCAATATTGAAATTCTTATTTATATTATATTAAGATAATAAAACACTATTTTGCGTTATATTGCATGCACTTAGTTCGGTGATGGTGTTTTTGGAGAGCCAGCACTCTGTCCTCCGGTGACAATAGACGCCAGGGAGGCACCACCCTGGGACTGAATATTGCCCTGGATCTCGATAGATCGTGCCATCCTGTAATATAAAAACAAGACATTATAATATAATACGAGCCAGGCTCTGCGATTTTCGACCTGATCACATATTTTTTCGATTTTTTTATAATCACATTTTCTGATAATTCAATCCTTCCTGATCACAGAAATGTAAATTATTTAAATGAGGGTTGACCAAAAAGTGGTAAAATATTAATTTTAAAAATGTATGTACAAAACAAATGTTATGATCTATTGTGCACTATACTTGAATCTTAGTGCGGACGCATATCACGTTAAATCAGGTCAGTCATCTTTATAAAATTACATAATTTTTTAAATAAACATTACGATTTCTTTTTAGATTCTACATTTTATAGATAAACCAAATGGTGTATACATGATAATATCGCTTGCTTAGAATGAGTAGGTCGTAAGTTACTGATACATATTTGAAATCTGCATCTTGAGGGGCTTCTTATGAGTCTATGTTCATGAATATTAAAACTAGTCATGTTGACCAAACTGAAGCGCAAACCATGCTTTTCCCATAAATAAAAAGTAGTTCTCAGACAGTTTTTTTTTGTTTTCTCAAAATATTGATTTTGAACTACATGGTAACGACCTTCCCATGCTAAAAAGGTTTGAGGAAATCAGACATGGAAGGAAACTCTAAACCTAACCAGCCGAGCACAGAAATCAGAAACACCACAACACAACTACACAGAGTAATGCCCAAACATTAGCCAAAGAAACAATTAAAAGTCCAAGTCACCACCGAAAAAAATGCAAGCTGACACAATTTCACAAATAAATTATAGAATGGCGGTTATTGCATGACACCGAATGAAACGCAGCCGAGACCCGACCAAGTTATTGCATGAGACTAAGCCAGCGATATATACTTGAAACTTTCGTCACGGTCAAATTTACTTTAACGTACATGTATCGCTTTTCAAAAATTGAAGTATGCATATAAAAAAACATCAAAATGAACTTCTTAAAAAGTTAAAATCTAAAAAAGGACTAATATGTTCTCTGAAACAAAAATGGCAATCTTACTTTGCTTCTTCACTTTCTAGTAGTTTTCTATAACACGATATCTCCAGTTCCATATCTAGGTTATTGGCCCGCATATCACCTAGATCTCTCATTATGTCTTCAAGATCTCGACTTAGATTATGAACATCTGCTCTAAGATCTGCCTTCTCATTCTCCGCCTCCTCCATACTCTGCTCAAACCTTTTCTGCATCTCTGCAATATCATCTTTCAACCTACCATTCTGAAAAAAACATAGACTTTCTTCAAAATTTTAGAAACATATCGAGTTGTATTTATTTACCCTAGTCACCGGGATAACCCGTTTGGGTGAGCAGGAGAAATAGTTTACATGGTTTGTCATTGTTATGCGTACGACGATCATCCAAAATGGTGTGCAATTCAGACCATGCAACCATATTGTAAGTTGTTGATATTCTTAAACTTTACAGATGATTGAAAAGCCGCACAACTGGTTTGGATACCAAACCTTGGAATTAGATCTACACCCTATGACCAAACCAAACCCTCTTGATGAACTTAGTTTACATGAAGCATTTATGATACCTTTCTTAACTTAAATCCTAAATGTCCACGTTCCCAAATAATGCTCTAACAAAAATAACGGATATCACCCGGTGTCAACTTGCAAATTATTGTCAAATAGGACGCCTAAATGTGTTCTCAATAGTACAGTGAAGTTCCGCTAGTAAGACCAGTCAAAAAGGTGGTCTAAAATAGCGAATATGTCTTATTAGCGGACCTGTTTTGTTCTAAATTTAATACTTTGGGACCTTAAACTGGCAAAAATCTGCATGATTTCAAAATGATCAAAGTGGTCTTATTAGCGGAACTTTACTGTATAGATGAGTACTCTTCATATCGTTTATATCAACGGTAGTGTTGGCTTCATTGTGTTTGTGAGTGGTCGTTGTGTCTGTTAAATGCTGTGATGAGTTTTGTTAAGTGGTTGGCGCGTTTAATCTAATCTGGTGACCGAGTTCAAAAACGGGTGGATGCACTCATAAACCTGCTATATTCCAGGTGTCTATCACATAATACACTGGCGTACGAGTTTAAACTGTGTTATATTCTAACGATTAATTTACACTCTTATAACGTCTTGTCACAGCTCGTACGGAATTTACTGTATTCGTTAGGCTTCGTTAAACCATTTCATTAATTACGACGGGGTTATAATATAACAATCACCATCTTCTTACACTGTATTCAGCTTTGTTATTTATAGCACACCCAACTATTTTACTTGTAAACACATCTAATTAAATTCAGATTCTACCATTTTCTCTATTCTTTTACGTTGTTAGTTAGATCTGACTACACTACATAAGAGGTCACGTTTAAATGACCTCTCTAGTGTTTGTTGCATTATGGGTATTAAAGTATATGTATGGAGAGCGTAGCCTATGCTTAACTCTCTCTATATATGAAATTTAAACATCTCTCTGACTGTAAACTACAGTAGATTTTCTCTATACTTTCAGATTTGTGAAAGAAGCGATCTGATTGGATGATGTAAAGTTCACATCAACTAAGTGTCAACAGATCCTAATTCAGTGTAAGGTAGTAAACCATACCAGCCCGCTAAACCCAGTCGGTAGAGCGCGAGACTAGTAGTCACTACTGATCTCGGGGCTATGGGTTAGAATCCCGGGCTGGTCATCTAAAATTATTAATTGTCTTTCAGATGAGACTTTAAACGGATGTCCCATGTATGGGTGTTATTCACCTGGCATGTAAAACAACCAGGGATGCTTCAGAAATTCGGGCATCCTCTGTATCATGCACTATCCCCCTAAAACTAAAAGTACTAAAACTCTTCTGGGGGCCTCGCCCATATGGATTATCCTGTGGAGAGGATAAATAGGACCATTCAAATAAATAAATAAATAAAGTATATCAGTACAGAGTAGAGGAGCTATAGTCCAGTTAGGGTAAGATGACAGTGACGCAGAGGTAGAATCCACTTTTACCGTGTAAAACCGATGATAAAGGCTTATACAAACATGTCTGTGTTATTTTAATGCTTAAATTAACTCGGCCTGTTCTGGCAATGGTTGTAATCTTTTGGGTGCACATAAACGATGACGTCAGTGTCAATTTATCCTTACTGGACTGTAATATGGGTCTGATTTAAATGAGATAGCTTGTAAACAATACTTACCTCCCGTTCCAGATCAGTGATTTTACTTTTATTAGCACTAAGTGTTGTTTTCAAAGCTCTATTCTCAGACTTGGAGACTCCGTCTGGATTATCAAGGCGCTGTGCGTTTTGGAAGCTCAATATCTATAAATAGAACAACAGTAACAACATTGCTTTCATAAATAATATAAGTGCATAATCAATACTATCTGCAAATAGAAAGACATGAACAATTATATTTAAATAGAAAAAATGATAAAATATTTAATTATCTATATTTAAATAGAAAAAAATTAATAAAATATTTAAAAAAAGAAATTAATTATTAAAATAGTAGATTTCTATATCTATAAATGAAAACAAATGATTGAAGTATCTAAAAATGATGATTAAATTAGATCTAGCTAGATAGAAAGAAAATGATTACAAAAGAATCTATACATAGAAATAATTAAAACATCTGCATGTATAAATAGATCGACAATGTAAATCTAAATGGTCGCCTAATTGCAACTTATTGCGACGTCATATAACTTTAAATGAACCCCTGACCTAAAATGAGTGTGATGTCATGTAAACCTAAATGAATAAATATGTGACTTCTACTCATTGAGACGTCATTTTTTTTTGTAAATGACCACCTAATCTCAAACGATTGTGACGTCATACAGAAATGATCACGCGAGTTCAACTAGATTATGACGTCATATTTATCATAATGACGTCACGTGACCTTACCTGATCATCACATCTTCTTTGTTGTTCTTCTGTTATTCTCTCTAATTGTTTATTATATTCGTCTTGTATTTGTTGTATAACTTCACGTAGCTCAGATTTAAATCTCAGTTGTATTTGTGGAGATATTGATCGTAATTCCTCCAGCCACTCTCGTAACTCGCTGATTTCCTGTAAGATATAATCAATCTGTGCAATGAATTATCCCCCTTTTATCTTTCTATTGATCTTAATATGAAAAAATGGATTCCCTCAATCAATGCCAATGGGCGGCAGAAATAACACAAATGATGACGACTGATTAGCGCGCTAAACTGGATTACGTCCCTTGCTTACACCGGCGCCACGATAGGCCACGCATATTTATTATTTTTTACTTCGTAAATCTCTTAATAAATCTTGATATTATGTTATGGTCTGGAACGGGAAAATTTTAACATCGTTAAACAATGAAAGATAATTTATGAGCGAAAATTTAAGACGTTATTAAAAGACTATTTTTTTATTAATAACTATTTACTGCAACATTCCTACAATCAAAATTCAGTCGATTAGGTGAGCGTCTGATTTGTAATCGATTTATGTGAAAATTACATTGTTTTTGGCAAAATATCTCAATGCAGTGCCACCCTTAATATATTTCTTAACATGTACATGTGCATGTATTTATATTATCTGTACGTGTAGCAATCACGGAGAAAAACTAATTGTTGCCAGGCGTTATGGCTAACAATTAGCAACAGGTTGATTAACATTACAAAATATGTTGGCATTTTACTTCAGTTGTTAAATTATTGCTATAGATACATAAAATGCCCTTTATTACATACGTATTGCAAATTTCACGGCGATTTGTTTGCTAGATCAATATCTATTGTCGAAAAACAACGTGGACTGTATATGTTGTATGTGTTGGTATATGTTGGATTAAAAAGTTTTAATGCGCAGTTTACATGTTGAGATTATGTACATTTCCAATATAAAACACAAAATAATATATTTTCTTCACATTTCGTACTTTTATTACCGACTTATGTACGTTCTATACGCACTAACATGTATTTTCATTTCGGCCAATGAACTCGAAAAGAGGTCGAATACCGAACTGGGTTCGAATCTTCTGCCAGCAGCGGGCTCGATATCCAACTCGATAATACGACGAATACCGAACTGGGGTCGTATCTTCTGCCAGCAGCGGGCTCGATATTCAACTCGATAATACAACGAATACCGAACTGGGTTCGTATCTTCTGCCAGCAGCAGGTTCGATATTCAACTCGATATTAAGAAGTCGAATACCGAACTGGGTTCGAATCTTCTGCCAGCAGCGGGTTCGATATTCAACTCGATAATACGACGAATACCGAACTGGGGTCGTATCTTCTGCCAGCAGCGGGCTCGATATTCAACTCGATAATACAACGAATACCGAACTGGGTTCGAATCTTCTGCCAGCAGAGGGTTTGATATTCAACTCGATAATATTATAAATACAGAACTAGGTTCGAACCTTCTGCCAGCAGAGGGTGTGATATTCAACTCGATAATATGACGAATACATAACTGGATTCGAATCTTCCCCCAGCAGCGGGAACGATATTCCACTCGATATTTTGACGAAAGTCGAACTTGGTTCGCATTTTCTGCTAGCAGCTGGTTCGATATTCAACTCGATATTAAGAAGTCGAATACCGAACTGGGTTCGAATCTTCTGCCAGCAGCGGGTTCGATATTCAACTCGATAATATGATAAATACAGAACTAGGTTCGAACCTTCTGCCAGCAGTGGGTTCGATATTCAACTCGATAATATGATAAATACAGAACTAGGTTCGAACCTTCTGCCAGCAGTGGGTGTGATTTTCAACTCGATAATAAGGCGAATACCGAACTGGGTTCGAATCTTCTGACAGCAGCGGGTTCGATATTCAACACGATAATATGACGAATACTGAACTAGGGTCGAATCGTCTGACAGTAGCGGATTCGATATTCAACACGATAAGAAGTCGAATACCGAACTAGGTTCGAAACTTCTGCCAGCAGCGGGTTAGATATTCAACTTGTGTGATGATAGTCTAAATCTCGAAAACTCTTTTCCTATAGTGTAATTTTTAATCAAGTCCAAGTATTTTTCAAATTTAAATTCTGTTTTGAAATTTTTGTAATAGGACATTTTTTACTAGGAATTGAGAGTATCACTCCAAGTTTGCGTATATTGATCAAGAATTCTTTGTTTAAATATATTGAAGTAATTTATGTTATCTTTGTAGTATGTAGATTGGTCATATATCTATATCCTAAATTATTTAAAATTGTTGTTATGTTGGATACCCAGTTATTTACTCTTACGTTTATTATAAACTATAAACTTGGAATATTAATGAGTTGAGATTGTTTTGTATTCTTAACCAGTATTTTAGTGCTTTTTCTTTGTAAATTACTGATAGTGGGAATCGACCCAGTTCACCCAACACTGCAGCATTTGATGTTTGAGTACGTACTCCTAAAATTCGCTTACAGAATTGTATATTATGCAGTTTATATATTTCTTTGTATTTATAAACCCCCATACTTCACTACTGTAAAGTAGAATAGGTACAACAAGTGTATCAAATAGGGATAGTTTAGTTTTAATATCTAGTCTAACTCTACTAAAAACAAACAACAGGTGGTTATAAGCTTTAAGCGCTTGTTCTTGTAACGCCTTTGCGGCATATATCATGTTTCCTGTGTAATAAAATTTTATACCGAGGTAACAGAAAGAATCAACAACTTCTAATTGTTCCTGATTAATGGACAATTCGGAAATCAGAATTACTCTTTCTATTTTTGAAGATGAATACTTTCATTTTGCCTGTATTGTTTTTAATCCCCATTTGCGTGATTATTGTTGTACATTATTGAGTTGGGTTTGCAAACTTTAATGGTCTGTGGTGAAGAGAACGATGTCATCTGCAAACAACAACATGCATATACTTAGTAGATTGATATCATCGTCCATAAGCTCATTTTGATTAATTATCATATTTTTATCATTTATGAATAATATGAACAGTAAAGGAGATAGCGGTTCACCTTGTTTCAAGCTAAGGGATACCTCAAAGAATTCTGAAAATGACAAGTTAAGTGAATCTTTGACACAAGACTAGACATTTTGGTATAATGATTTAACCATTCTGGCCCGGTGTTTATAAACATTGGAGAACGTACTCCATGCTCCAACTCATACTCCGTACTCCAATTGGAGCATTTCTCAGTTACAAAAACTGCTGTAACTTCTTTATTACTGAATGGAAACATATGAAATTGGGGTTCATTTTCTTAATTAGATCATTTGCTACAAGTTGGTGTTGGTTTTGATGCAAAATTCTATAAAAATATGTTTTTCAAGTTTGAGCATGGAGTATGGAGTTGAAGTATGAAAATGAAAAATGTTTATAATCATCGGGCCAGGTCATCTTACACCTTAAACCTAATTCAATGAGCTTTATCCATAAGGCTTCATGTATAACAGTGTTGAAAGCTTTGTCATAATCGATAAATGCACAGTATAATTTCCTTTTTGTGATAAAATATTTTGTATGATTGAATGCAAAATGCATATGCAGTCAGTAGTACTGCGTTTATCTCTGAAGCCGAATTGGGAGTTATTAAATATATTTTCTGATTAACAAGTGCTGATATAAAATATAACTTATTAAACGTCGGCATTTTGTAACTATCTAGTGTAATTACACTAAAATATTATAAACCGTATTAATACAGTATTATTAATGTACATGTAGAATTTAAACAAATATCATTTAAATTGCCTGAAATTATTTCGCATGTGATGAAAACGAATTAAAAACGGACCACCACAGATGTTTAGATTGGAGTTTGTTAACGTTACGATCTGGTGAAAAACATAACTCACAAATCAAGGAAAATCTATTTTTTAAAAGGAAAAACACGCCGAGTGCACGATATTGAGATCTGATTAAATCTAGTATTGGCAATAAATCTTTATTAAAGCAACATTCAGCAACGTTCTTTTATATAAATACATGTACTTAATTTGGTGAGAAAAGTATTCTTCAAGTTAATTCCTTCGAAATGGTGTTACCCTTCTCGGGGCCCGAAAAAAAAAGTTTATTCCTTCGCTATCTGTGAGGCAGTTACTTTAACACTCGTTCAGGTTAGGACGAACAGGATGTTTACGTAACAGCGTACGTCGTATGTTTGTTATTTAAACGGATGTAGTAGTTTTTAAAGTGCATAGAGCTATATTCTAACAGTCATTCAAGGTCAAAATAATTACTTGCAACGTTTTTAGTATGATACTAGACTACCTTAATTGCAAATTAAAACTTGGGATGAGTTCCGTGTACTTTGATACAATCCTCGAAAATTAGGCGATTCTTATAGTTTCATAGGGTGTTCTAGAATACTTTCGTATGAAAATGGACAGTTCGCATGTCAAATAAATCACAGAGAGAGTTTCTGTTAAAACTGAAGCGAAAAATGATATAATGGATATGAAAGCATAATTGTTTTTCAGTTTTTGTAGCTTTTTAAAAAATATGTTCCGATATAGCTCTATACACTTTAACTTATACTTAAGATAAGATAACGAACCGGATTCTATAAAAAATATGTAACAGTGTATGTCATTTAAACGGATATAATAGTTTTTAACTAATACTTTAGATAAGATATGTGACTGGATTTCATGAAAACAGCCTCCTACAGATGTACTTGACCTGTCAAACATTCTATGCCCCTATCTAGTATTTATGATCGCATTTCAATCGTTTTATAATTCATACATTTTTCGCACTATTACTACTAGTTAAGCCAAAGTGCGAGGAATGAAATTTGATGCTTAAGAGTTTATATTGCAGACTCAAACAAATATGAGGTATGTAAATAAAGTATTTTGTATTTTATTCAAAACATCAAGTTCGTAAAGCTAAAGATTTATGTAGATGCACCATGGTATTTTCTTTAATCAAGGGGTGGTATTCACACAGCATCCTAAGTGAAAACTTAAATATTTTGACTTAAGTTAAATATTGAGCTTAACAAAGTTCCCATGAAACGAAGAATAATTCATGTTTTCTATATGATTATTGTAGCTCTTTACATAATGCTTCTAAACAATATAAATAATAACTGCTAATCTCGGTGTTTATGTTTAGCGGATAAGAGTTTTAGAAAAGTGTAAGTTTTCACTTAAAGATGCTTTGTGAATACTACATCGACTATTAATGGGGTGCATACTCAACATCAATATTTCCGATAACGTAATGTACAGTCCGTTTAAAGTTAAATGATAACGGTGTAAACATAAGCTCGTCCGTCAGGTAAACTATGTTTATCTAGGTTTACTGGGTTTATCTGAGTTCAAGTATTCACCACAGTGACTCTTCTTTCGAATGGGATAGTTCCATCATTAACTAGTATTACCTAAAGTGTTCTTAGAAATTATTGTTTTCAAAACGTTGTAAACTAATTATTTGAACAGCAAACAACTGTTCATTTGTAGTTTCTAAAGTTATGTATATGTTTAGTGTATGAATTGTCAATGAGTATAGTTCAGCCAATGCAATGGTTGTCATAGCAACAAATGTTAACCCTCAAGTCCTAAAATGTTCTATTTGTACATGCAATGCCTAATTTATACCCTTTAACTTGAACTGTATTTAGAGATAGTTCATGATTGACACTTGAACCAATTTCTTAACAAAAATTGCAAACTCAGCGAGAATGAGAGTGTTATAAACGAACAAGAGCTGCAAATTACTGCCACTCAATAGGGGGTCGCGTTTGAAAATTCAACAAGGATATTTATACAAAGCATTTTGTTCACTGTTTCAAAGATCTTTTTATTTTTCCATAATCTTAGTTCAAAGTAAAAAATTATTAAAGGGTTATTCACTGCATAGTTTGGTCCTGGTGTGGCAATATTCATAATATGACCACACAATAGGTATATTTTTTGGTCCTTTTCTTTCATAAAAAGTCGTTTTAGGCACACAATAATAGTTCCCCAATTGTTCAGGGTATTTGTAATCAAATGAAACGTGTTTAAACCTTATAATAATAATAATAATAACAATAATAAAGACTTTATTTTACGAGGAAACTTATTTGACAATATACGAAACAATCAATCTTCCATAAGATCCTCAACAAAGAACAATGAACAATGAACTAGAAAAATAACTATGCCAAGAAAACAATGATATTTGATATTTTGATATTTTGGCCCCTATGATGTCTCACAATATAAGTTGAAAAATTCATAAAAGAGTGTCAGTGAAAGGATTTGAAAAAAAAGAAGGTATACCTATGCATAATTATAGAAACATTATCAAGACAACATCTACAGCTGTAATTAAACAAAAACGCTTAATCCGATATAGACACACCATAGGAGCCAGCGTATCATTATACATGTGAACGACATAATCAATATACTTAAAGCAATGGCATTTTAAAAACATAATACACAAAGGAATAATTATGCAGACTGATATATAGATTATTATACCTGCAATAGTAATGTTTGCATGAAGTTTGCTAGCCAGTCATTAGGTTGTAGCAATAGCATGGGATGTTTCAAAGTATGATGGCTTCACCCAGCGTAGATATAAAGTTTTAAAATGTTGAATAGAAGTAGAGTTTTTGATGTAAAGAGGGATAGAATTCCATATTGAGGTGCCAGAGAAAACAAAAGTATGGCGAAATAACTCGGTTATAAATAACATATTCTGATATGTAATTGCATTATTTTGGTTTTAATATTCCTTTCGCGCAAATAATTATGCCTAGTACAAACCTTCCCCTGTCGTCATTTTATGCATTTTTTTCGAAGACCAAACAGTGGACCTGTATGACCTTCACACCAAAATATTTCGGTCATAACTTACTAATTCTATGTTTTACAAATAGGCTAAGCTAAAATTTGTCAAGTAATGTACACATTACATTTTTCCAAATAAGAAATGTGCAACAACGCAGAATTTGATTATCAATCATTTCTGTGAACACTGTATCAATAACAGTATCGAAAAAAATTACGTTAAATAATACAACAACTGTTGCCGAGTAGTTAGGGTGTCCGCATTGGAAGCAGGAGGTCAAAGTTTGGAATTTCGTTGGAAGCCGGGTTAGAAATGACGCTGCCCGTTGCAGAACCGCCAGATAGTTTAAGAATGGTTACCGTCGGCCCGTCTCTTCCGAGCGTCCGGTATTATAAGATGGAACTTGGATCGTGACACACGGACTTCGTGGGTCGACCAATGGATGGATTGGCTGACGTCGTTTCACGTTAATAATATGGGCAAATCTGGGAGTGCCAAACAATGTATCCGGCACGGCTTTTCGGCACTCAAAAATAATATCAAATGTGTGTATATATAACACAAACGTTTATCTAATTTTACCCGACATTATAATTGTTTATGTGTTGATCAAAATTAACGTTGAAAATTTAATTCCAGGATTCTATTGGCACTACTTGTTTACCTTTTGGTAGAGACTTGTCACGGAGCGAAGGAGTGTAACTACGACTCGCAAGCATGGCAACCAAAGTGGTCCAACGAGATTAGAAACGACTTACGATGTAACGTCAATAACTGTGATGGTATCATTGACGACCAATCTATAGACGCTTGCTGCTCATGTCAATCGTGTGTCACGTGGGAAGGGAATGCAGTAGATCTATTTATAGAATTTATTTCACCGTTGGGCAATAACTTGGTGATTTCTGATCGATCATTTAACAAATCAGTTACTTATAGAATTGAATACGCGGGATTCAGTATGACAAAAATCCCTAGCAACATTTGTGACTGGGAAAATGAAACTCGACTATCAGAACTGTATACGTCCAGTTTTTACAAAATACGTGAGTTTTGGGGAAATATTGTAGAAATAGATCTCTCTGACAACAACATACGGTATATTCCGGACATAAATTGTCTTAAAAGACTAGATAAACTTTATCTGAACGACAACCGCATCAGTCACGTGTCCAACACTTCCTTCACAAGCCTGTCTCGTCTGCGGTATCTAGAGCTTAACGGAAACGCTATGACAAGTTTAGATTTAAATATACTTTCGGCCCCTCAGCTGCATGTATTCTTCACAGACTTTACCCAGAATGAATTACAGACACTAGACCTTTCAAACATTTTGTTAGCGTATCCATTTTGCAGTGTAGCCTTTGCAGGGAATAAGATAAGAACGGTTGAGAACGAAGGTTTTAAGGTAGATTTTGACGCACTCTATGGACCAGGATTTATTGATATGGCGGATAATCTAATCACAGAGTTTCCCAATTACAAGGAATTACTTAATTTCGACAGCTGGGAGCAAGCTGGGAAATTTTTCTTTTTTGGTGTTGACCTATCCAACATCCCATTAATATGTGATTGTAATTTACAACCCTTACTTGAGAAGGGACAAGACACTATGCGCATGTTCCTACATAATGACAGCAAGGATGTCACATGCACAGCCCCACCAAGCATGAAAGGAAAGTCGATTTTTATAATTGACCAAGAGAAACTGATTTGTAACTTGACCAACTGCCAAAGTCAACATTGCACATGCGTGGACAAACCATTAGATGATACATTGTACGTGACATGTGAGTCTGGCTTGGACAAGCTACCCGAACTTCCAGATTCACGTCATTCTCAATTTGTGTCCCTAAATGTATCTGGCAACAATATAAAAGAAATTACAAACGTAACATATTTATCGAGACTCGTGTCTCTAGATATTTCCAACAACGATTTAAGAGAAATAAGTGACAACGTAACTAAAGCGCTTGAAGAAAACTGCAAGTTTCTAGACATATCTGACAATCCAAAACTGACACGACTACCGAAACTCTTTCAATACAGAGACGTTTGCAGAACACGAATGAAAAATCTAGAAATCGACTGTAATTGCCAAACAACGTGGATAGAAACGTGGCTTCACCAAAACATATGTAGTGCTGACAATCTATTCAAATGCAATGTACCCAAAATTGGTGTTACATTGGCGACCAATTTTCATGAATCTGATCTGGAATGTTTTGTTGATATGTTCAACTTGATCCTAGCCACAACCATAGCATCAGTCACTCTTGTCATGATCATAACAGGGTTTAGCGTTTATAATTTTTACTACGAAATTCAAATAGTGTACCTTCGGTTAAGGCAAAGAAAGCGAAACGACATTGAACCAAACTTTAAATACGATGTGTTTATATCATTTAATGAAAACGAAGAACGTGTAACACGATGGGTAGTCAATTCTCTGAATAAACATTTAGTTGACAAAGGGTATACCTCTTTTATTGCTATCAGAGATCTACAGTATGGCACCGATCGTACTTCTGATGTCATTTCCGCCATAGAAAACTCTCGCAATTTTCTAATTATTTTGTCTGAAGGTTATCTCGAACAGGCAGACGAAGGCATGAGGTCATGGACAGAAAATGAATGGAAGTTTGGTTGGAATAATTTCAGCCAAGATCGATGTAAAAACATTATTTTGGTAAATTATGATCATATGGAAGCTTCAGGTGTTGCCCATCCCGTTATTAAAGCATACGTACGCGTCGGATGCACAGTAGACTTTGAGAACCATGAACGGAACATTATGCACGAAATTGAAACTAAACTTGGAAAATTGTTTAGAGATCCTGATATTGACACAGATTTTCTTGAAAACAAGAACATGCTATCGCCAACCCATCTCTTTGTTACGGGTACCTGTGAAGATGACCTGAGTGACCTTGAACTTGAAGACGCGAGAACAACACCAGCAATCGAGAGACCACAGCCTCGTTTCCACAAACAACACGTGGATTGTGATATCCTTCATATCCATCCTGGAACTCTAAAACCGCGCCATGGTTGTCATAGATACGGAGATTGCCACGTGGTAACTACATCCGTCTGATACCCAAATCAAGTCTACTACAGTAAAACTTCGTTGTGGCGAGCATCGAAATCACGAGAACCCGGCCAATCTCGAGCAAGTTTAAAACCAGAATCGATTTTTATCGTCAATTAATGCCCTTTGGTTATTTCGAGCACCTGGTTTATCTCGAGCATCTTACCTGTCAATCACTCCTCGAGATAACGAAGTTTTACTGTATTATATTTGACTATGCAGATTATGACAAGTTAAGATGACAGACGCGCCCGGGATGTTTGCTACACCAAGCATCTTCCAGGCCCACTGTGGGGATTTTCACAAACATTTTTGTCTTTAAGGTAGTAAATTAGACCCCAAAAAATAAAGGTCAGATTTTGTTCGTCTCCCCCCCCCCCCCCCCCCCAACGCCCCACTGAGACAAAATAGTATTATGTGCGTACGGTCTATATTTGTACAAAATATTTAATGTAATGGTAAGTTTATATAGTTCATGTATAGCTTGGCCAATTTGACACGAGTCTGACCGTTTAATTAGCATAATATAACAGTCGATATATTGCCTACGTTTACAATATCGATTGTATGTTTTCTTAATCGGGGAGTATCACGAAGACGCTCGAAATGTAATACATACACAAATTTGAAATACCGATATCGCACGATTTGCTTGTGGAAATTGATATATTCAAAGCAAGAACCTTGTAATATATTATTGCATAAAGGTCAGGCTCAGGTCAAAATAGCCAAGCTATATATAAATTATGTACATTTTACACGTCTTGTTCTCAGTGGCTATACATGGTCTATTGATTTGAAAGGATAGATAAAGTACATGTATATTAAACTAACAATTGTTATCATGTATTGGTGTATCGAGTTGAATATCGAACCCGCTGCGGGCTGAAGATTCGAACCCAGTTCGGTATTCGTCATATTATCGAGTAGGATATCGAACCTGCTGCTGGCAGAAGATTCGAACTTAGTTCGGTATTCGTCATATTATCGAGTTGGATATCGAACCCGCTGCTGGTAGAAGATTCGAACCCAGTTCGGCATGCGACTTCTTATCGAGTTGATTATCGAACCCGCTGCTGACAGAAGATTCGAACCCAGTCCGGTATTCGCCATATTATCGAGTTGAATATGGAACCCGCTGCTGGCAGAAAATTCGAACCCAGTTCGGTATTCGCCATATTATCGAGCCGCTGCTGGCAGAAGATTCGAACCTAGTTCGGTATTCGCCGTATTATCGAGTTGAATATCGAACCCGCTGCCGGCAGAAGAGTCGAACACAGTTCGGTTTTCGACTTTTTATCGAGTTGAATTTCGAACCCGCTGCTTGCAGAAGATTCGAACCCTGTTAGGTATTCGTCATATTATCGAGTTAAATATCGAACCCGCTGCTGGCAGAAAATTCAAACCTAGTTCGGTATTCGACCTCTTTGCGAGTTGAATATCGAACCAGCTGCTGGCAGAAGATTCGAACCTTGTTAGGTATTCGTCATATTATCGAGTTGAATATCGAACCCGGTATTTCACCTTCTTATCGATCTCTAATAAAGTTGAATAGCAGCAGATTGGACACCAGTCAGAATATGATTTTGGCGAAAGGGTGTTGTACAACGAACTCTGTGTTAGTTCGGTATTGGCGATCAGTTAGAAATTGAATACCGAACTACTAACTTGTAATCCGATGCCAACTTCACGGAGCTAATTAAAAATAGAAGCAATCCTTGATGAGATATGCTCACCGATTTACTATATTCTAAAATATTTGATCCAGCAATGAGTTTCCTATGCGCGATCAAGATTTGATGTTCTGCAAAAATGCGGAAAACATGTTTTGTAGTTTTCATAAAAAAATAGCACAAATTATACAATTAAGAAATTGAACACACACATGATAAGTTAACATTTCTAAAATATTATAAAGAGGTTACGGGTAATTTTATTTTTTAGTGATTCATCAGCAGTCTGTAGATCCAATTTCGACGGACCAAACTCTGTAGTTATATTTTGAAATCTACCAATTACCGACCACGCAATGTCTGATCAGTTTATTTTGAGTGTAATGTTTTTAGGAAAAGGTAACAATATAAATATATACAGTGTAGTTTTAGTCTGCAATAAGCAACTGCTCGTAGTCGTGTGAGTGCGTAAATAAGTTAGAATAAAGCTTACGAATGTTATCAAAATAACTTAAAATATTTTATTTCTTTGTGTTTTATCTAGGAAATCTACATAATCTCAATAGTCTACAACATGTAAATTGCGCATTAAAGCTTTTTAATCCAACATATATCAACACGCTCAACATATACAGACCACGTTGTTTTTCAACAATAAATCAATGGCTTAGAATTAGAAGGTCAAAAGTGCCACTTACGACCTTTTTATGAAGAATAAGCATCACAAGGCGCTTCTTCTGTGCCTATTTTCATAAAAATCTGAACTTGTCATGTTGACCAAATTGAAGTTGTAAAAAGTTTGTTTTACCATAAGTAAAGCGTAAATGTCAGACAGTTTTTCCGTGTTTTCTCAATATATCGATTTGGTAGTTACGACCTTCTTGCTTTAAGCCATCGAAATATTGTTCTAGCCAACAAATCGCCGTGAAATTTGCAATACGTATGAAATAAAGGGTATTTTGTGTATCTATAACAATGATTTAACAGCTGAAGTAAAAATACGAAATATTTTCTCGTGTTGATCAAACTGTCGCTAATTGTTAGTCATAACGTCTGTCGGAGAATTAGTTTTTCTCCGTTATTGCTACCCCGTACAGATAATATAAATACATGTACATGTTAAGAAATATATAAAGGGCGGTACTGCATTGAGATATTTGGGCTAAACAATGCGAAATTAACATAAGTCGATTACAAATCAGACGCTCACCGTTTTTCGTCGAAATGATATCAACATATCCAGTGCGGGAAGTGCGACATACTAGATAATGCGTAACCCATTTTGGTATGGATAGGTTGGTCCCCATCGTGAGTTTAGAGACTGATGTGTGGTCGGTTGTATATTAAATGTAAATGTGATTACAAATAATTTTTAAAAGACTCATGCAAGTCGCTAATTTCCTTCATTTTTTTTAAAATAACAGTGAAATATCTCTCTTTATCATTTTTGTTAAGTCTTCTTATACACCTTTAGTTATTTCCATTTAGTGTTTTTTAAATTTCATATTGCAATTATCTTAAATGCCTCGCGTAACTTGCTGCAATGAATATGCAACTTAGATTTTGTGAATAATTGCCTCCCTTAGAACACCCCTTTAAATTTTATAAGACATTTCTAACTTATTGGTTTAAAGGAAAAAAACGTACGGCTTCAGCAGCGTCCCTCTCAAACTGTAATTCTTCACAAACTGCGTCTCTCTCATTTTGTGCTTCAATCTGTTTACATCGGGCCGCTTCACAATCCTGAAAATTGAATGTAATTACAGTATTCCCAGAAGTTATTGAGAATCAAACTTTGCACCATTGCACATACAGTGTATCTGAAGGAATAATGCAGTAAAATTTCGATATGACGAGCATCAATATTACGAGCACTCGGTCTATGTCATTTCGAAGTCCAAGTGAATTTGCTTGATACTGTATATAGATTTGCACCTTTACAACGAGTATCATTATTTCGAGCACCCGGTTTATGTCGAGCATTTTACCTCTCCCATTGCTTCCTCGTGATAACGAAATTTTACTGCATATGTTGGGTGAGTACGTACATTATCTAATAGAACCAATATTTCTTCTATATTAAAACATTAGTGTTAACAAATTTACTTTCACGAATACAAACTTTCGTGTTTTGCCGATGGTCGGCATACTCGCGACTACATGTACAAATTTTTGCGTGTTCAATGTCTCCTGTTTAATGCCCGTATTGAACATTTTTGCGCCTACTTAATTTCCGAGTTTCTACCACTCGCGAACTCCGCGAATTAACAAAACAAGCAAATTCAGGAACACTGCTTTTGCCAAATATGCTTCAGCAAAGGCAACGATTGCATCAAAAGTATTAAAAACAATGGTAACTCATAGATAGACAGCTCTCCACTGTTAGAAATCAAAGTGAGAATTATGCTGGAATTCCGCGCCATTTTGTTTTAGCAAATAAAACATATGCGACTCACATTTCTGACCCTGTCGTTGTCGTCTCGCAATCGTTCAATGACGAGTTTCATATCATCACGTTCTCTATTCATGGTTTCAAGTTGTCGTCTTAAAGCACTACATTCTCCCTCAAGGTCACCAATCATCTGGGTCATCTTCTGTAGTTGACTTTCAAGGTCAGTTTTCTGGCGTTTCATGGCGTTCATTCTGTGAACATAATAAAATACGACGGTTCATTTAAAACCTGTTCGTTGACAACGAAGATCGTCTTTGTGTTAAGAATGCAAGTGATCAGTTTAAGAACTCTGTGCTAGCATTTTTTTTTTGACTTATAGTGAGTATTACTGTTTAACACATCAAATTAACTTAAGTTCACCACATCGCACTTTATGACTATTTCACACAAAACTACACTTTACAAAACTTTACTTTTAATAAACTATATTACAGAATACTACACTACATTAGACTATAGCACCAAACTACCGGTACACAAAATTACATTTTTAAACTACAGTTTACTTTACCACATTACACTATACTACACCATTGTCCTAACAAATACCATTCCACGCTACGTACACCATATTACACTTTTCGCCATACACCATACTACATTTATATATAATGTCTTAGATCATCGACGATACCAAAATTCAATACGGATTTGATTAACTACCATATCCATTTGTCTAGACTTTGTAACAATATCGTTAATACAATGGCTGGTATCTGTTGCCGAGATAATGACCAGTTTCTAGACGCGTGACGCAATAAATCTCAATAAATGTAGATTCTACTTGTAGACAGAATCAATAATACGGATATACAATGTACATAAACCAGGGTTGTTCAAGAATTACATTGTCGTAGTATTTGTTTTAACGTTGTTTCGTACGTACATATTCCTAATTCAACAATCCCATTACTTTACACTAATCTAGGACCGCATGGGGTCATGTCGATGTGAACTTTACATCATCCAATCAAATCGCTACTTTCACAACTCTGAATGGACAGAGAATTTCCGCAGTAGGTTACAAGCCACAGAGTTGTTTAAACTTTATGCATAGATAGTTACGTTAGTCAGTACACTCTTTATACATACATGTTAATAGTCATACTACAACATGCACTAGAGAGAACTTTGAACGTGACCTCTTATGTATTGTCGTCAGATGTAACTAACATGGTAAAGGAATGTAACAAATGTTGGGATCTAATTTTAATAAGATTGTTCATTTAGCAGAGCATTCTTAACCTGTATATGTCAGTGATACATTGATGTTTGATCAGTCTTAATTAGTTTATACTAATTTACTTAAGATCGAGTGTGAAACTGGTTTTCCAACTAATTAATATATAATCACACTCGACACCTCATTCCTGTTATTCATCGCCGGCCATGAGGATATGAGAGAAGAGAGGCCACTTGCCCTTTTATGCTGAGCGTCTAGCAAGGGAGTTGTTGTACAATTTTTAGTAGCTAGTATATTAATGAAACTGTAACTTTGTAATTCTTGGACAACCCTCATGCAGAGAGTACAACAGTTACTGAGAATATCTTTGTTTTATATTGGAAGTAGAACTATACCAGAACAATTTTTTTTTTTTTTTAGAACATATTGACAAATCTTATATGGAAGACAAAACACAGAAAATACAGATTCTGAAAACAAAACAAATATTCTTGGGAATTTAATTTCGTGGATATCGTGGATGTCTTAACCACAGAATTAAATCCCCGAGAATAATAATGGTTTATATACTAGTATTATATGACTTATTCTAACACGATTCGCGGATTAATCCAATACACAAAGAACGAACCAAACCATGTTTTATTGCCCCCATAAAAAATACCTATCAAATTGGCTGTTTCTATTTACGCCCAGTATCACTTGACATATTTATGAATGAATGAACGTAAACTTTATAGTAAAATTTAATACGAGTCACGATGACAAGGCGAGTTGCACGAGAATCCAGTGTCCATCTATGACGCATCTATTTTTAGAAACTCCAATATACTCTAGAAACCAAGTTTTATTAAAGCTTCTGATCATCAATCCATTTATTTTTTTCATTTTATGAAATAGATACCATATACTCGTGTTACTAAAATTGATTCAATGTTTAAATTGTGGTATATCCTTCAGAAAATTACGAAGGTCGTTTTCATTAACGAGGGAGGTAATTGTACCAGCTAATAAGCCACTCAATTTCAGCGTGGAAATGTGTTCAATGTCAAATGGGTGAAAGTGGAACGCGCGCAGTTAAATAGTGCGGAATATTATCGTATTTAGAATCGAAATAAAAACTCTGTTCTTTTATATTGTCGGTGAATAAAACACGGGCACTCGTTCGGATGCGGAAAATTAAATCACTCGTGCTACGCACTCGTGATTTAATTTTTCCGCATCCGAACTCCTGCCCGTGTTTTATTCACCGACAATAAACGCGAACAGATTTTTATTTCTTAAGTAGAAAGGTTATCTTTGCAATTACATTCTCATGAAATGGCCATTTTCATAAAAAAAACACACACACACACGAAGGTTTGTCCAATTGAAATTAAATGATTTTACATTACATTGTATTCTCGTTCCGGCTTAACATTAGACGAATACATGTCAGCGGACTCCAGAATTAAACAAACACTCGTCTTCAAAGTCTGTTAAGTTAAATTTAAAAAAGTTTTTTTAAACATTATAACCTCAATACGAAAACCTTCCTTAGTGCAGATTTCAAATATGTTTGCGTCTTATGAAGTCGTAACTTGCCCTAACGACCTTACTTTTCTAAGTTAATGAACTCGTTTTCTGCGTGCAGTCCTTACAAATTTGAGATTTTTTTGAGAACATTATATTTATGCCTTGGTCCCACTGACAATTTTTTGCATCGATGATGTACTCCCGATTTAAATAAATTAGCTTCTGGAGGCATCCAGGCCATGGATATCAGACATTTACTAGTTTACTCCGAACTTTCTCCTAGACCACGAGGCCCATTTTCCCGATGTCTTACGATGTCGGGAGTACTTCGCCGAGCCAAATCCGTCTCAGTGAGACCAAAGCATTGACTACTACATGTAAGTTATTTATCTTTTTTCCTTCCTGGAATCCGATCTCTTCTCTCATTATCAGTATTCCCTCTGTGACACCACAGATAATGAAAACATGCAGTAGTATGGATTCAGCCATCGATTTCGGTCATCACAATGCGTTACGCGAGCCATTGGCTTTCTTGGAATAACAACACCTTTTTCATGTACCGATAGGTACAGTACAACTTGGCTTGAATAGCTAGTTCATGGAAGCATCAAATATACTAATTTTATCTAGTTAATAAAAACAAGACAAAATCAAGAAAAATTTAAAACTAGATTAACGAACATATGAGAACTAAAATAATAATTGAACCGGATAATTCAAACACGATAAAAACCTAAATACAGTTTTTAAAACAAGATTAACAATAAAATTACAACTTAAATTGCATTATACAAAAAATGAAACAAGTTGATAAAAACAAGATAAAAACAAGGTACAATGTAATTCAAAACAAGATTTTTTAACGATAAAATGAAAACTAAAATAACAATTCTAACACGATCTGCGGATTAATCGTTTAAATATAGAGCGGACCTAACCATGTTTTATTACCCCCATAAAACATACCTATCAAATTGGCTGTTTCTATTTACGCCCTGTATCACGTGACATATTTATGAATGAATGAACGTAAACTTTATAGTAAAATTTACTACGAGTCACGATGACAAGGCGAGTTGCACGAAGTCCAGTGTTACATCTATGACGCATCTATTTTTAGAAACTCCAATATACTCTAGAAACCAAGTTTTATTAAAGCTTCTGATAATCAATCCATTTATATTTTTCATTTTATGAAATAGATAATATACTCGTGTTATTGAAATTGTTTCAATGTTTAAATTGTGGTATTTCCTTCAGAAAATTACGCAGGTCGTTTGCATTAACGAGGGAGGTAATTGTACCAGCTAATAAGCCACTCAATTTCATCGTGGAATTATGTTCAATGTCAAATGGGTGAAAATGGAATGCGCACAGTTAAATAGTGCGGGATATTATCGTATTTAGAATCGAAATAAAAACTCTGTTCTTGTATATTGTCGGTGAATAAAACACGGGCACTCGTTCGGATGCGGAAAATTAAATCACTCGTGCTACGCACTCGTGATTTAATTTTTCCACATCCGAACTCCTGCCCGTGTTTTATTCAACGACAATAAACGCGAACAGATTTTTATTTCTTAATTTAAACACGAAAAAATAATCAAGGTGATGGATAAAAGAGTAACGATAAAATCAAAAAATTTATTATAACACAGTAAATAATACTGAGATACAATGATATAAAACAAGCAAGGTAATTTAAAACAAATTAAACGAGAAAATGAAACTTAAGGGGCATTCCCTATAACTAGCATATTTTTTCTTACTATCACATTAAATGAGCTAAATGTATACAAAGCATTATCAATTATCATAATTTGTCAGATGAAAGTGTGCGCAAATCTGTATCTACAAAGTCAAAAATATATTCCAATCACCAAAAATAATTTATCGCTTCCAGCGATTTATTATTATGTGGTCGAAGGGAAATAACTCGTGACTATTTTGGGTCGTTACGGAAATATTTTTTTCTCTGTAATTGATGGGAGTTTATTATTTAAAATTTGAGTTTAAGCAATAATGATTCTCATTTAATGTATAATATTCCTGAATCGATTTAAACTTTCAAAGCTATAGGGAACGTCTCTTTAAGAATGAAAGATAATTAAACAAGACAACTTACTCTTCATCTTTTGTCTCATATCTGTCTTCTAGCGATAAATTCTTAGCTTGGAGTTGTGCCATTTCAGAACTCATGTTTGCAATAGTCGCTCTAGCTTCATCTAGTTCGTCTTTATACTCGTCCCTTACTCTGTCTTGTGAATAACCTTTGCATTTCTTCAAACGTTCAATCTCTTCAGTTAAACCTTTAACGCAAGCTTCAAGATACCTTGTGTTTTCCAGATGGCCTGCAAGTTTTGAATTCAATTCTGACAGATCTTTCTTCTCCTTGCCCCGAGTACCAACCACAGCATCAACTGTCTCCTTGCTATATTTACCAGCCTCACCTTGGGGGCGAGTGAACGCTGGCGCGCTGTAACCACGTGCTACGTTATTACGACGCATGTACCCGCCACCACCAGAGCCTGTACTAAGCCCGCCACCTAGTCCGATATTTCCCCCGCCAAATGTTGACCGGAAGTTCACAGGCGTTGACTGGACAACGACTGCTGAGGGACCCATAGATTGACGTTTCCTGCCCTTACCGATGTCATTAGTTTCAGCCATGGTTTATTAGTATCTGAAATAGAAAAAATACTTTTAAAACCTTAAAGAGCTTAAAGAGGCACAATTTAATTTATCATTGGTATGTGTACGCTGTATACCGCTGGTGCTGTTCGAATGGATTTGCCTTTAAGCGTTTGTGTCCGTTGCGACTAGTTGGGTTTGTTCTTTCGAAATTCGTAAGGTTAGACATCACAAAATTACTCTATTCACCAGGATACGTTAAATATATTCGATATAGTGTGACGGGGCCGATTATTTGACAATGGATGTAACTTATTTGTCACTAATGTCTCTCGCTCTACAGCGAATCTTATAGAATTATTATGATGATGATTACTGCTTTATTGCTTCGATGGATTTAATGGTGGCATCCTGATGAGACTCAGAGACGAGAAAATGTCATACGAAATATTTATGACAGTCGATGGTACGACAATATCCGTCATGTAGCTCTCTCTCTCTCTAGATAATAATTTGTCGCCAGGCACATTTGTCTGGTTCTCTGTCCCAAATGCTACACTAATGCAATGTAAGATTTATGTACCGGGAACCAGACTACTGACACGTTTTCAATCGGAACTACTCCGTAATTGAGAAATACGCTAAACGCCGAGGGTACCCAATTGACACATTTTCGCCATATGTTGTTGTTCTTTACGCTGTATATTTGAGTACTGGATAATGGGAAATCGGACAGTGAAGGAAGCGCACAAATGAAACGACCAAGTCGCATCCACCGATTACTAGTATATGGTGTCCGATGTCCAATCAAAGCACTTCCTAGCTTTGTCCAAGGGAGGTAATCCAATCATTCTATATTTCATTAAACGGGAGGTAACTGGGTGAAAGTGTTCGGTAGCGTTTTTCTTAGGCAACGGACACACTGTACCAGGGATGATATTCACAAAGCATCTTAAGTGAGAACTTTAATATTTTGACTTAAGTTGACTTAAGTTAAACTATTGAACTGTACATATTTCCCAAGAAACAAATAACAACCCACATTGTTTATGTGATTATTGTTGCTCCTTACATAATGCTTCTAAGAAAGGTAATTAATTGATAATCTTGATTTTTCTGTTAAGCTTGTTAACTTTGAGATTTTTAGAAAATTCTAAGTTTTCACTTAAGATTCTTTGTGAATACGGCATACTGGCAGCAAACGAATTGCATACGAGTGACATCAAATGACGAGCGGTCAAATACCCTGACATATAAAATATAAATGTTTAAATAGAATACGTTTTATTTCAAGTAATTAGCCATCTTCAACTAATTGTATCGTATGGTTTTAATATGTACGTGACGTCATCGCCTAGTATGTCCCCTATTTCTAAAGAGGAATCGACATCAGAGCTAAGGTTTAAGCCTCCCGTAAGTGCTACGATTAGAATCTTGATCAAGGTACCCCAGTGTAACCGCTGCACGCATGAAATATTACTTTTTATCACATAAATCACGGTGTGGGAGTGTAATAATGCCCATTACATAAAAACGATATTACACTACTCAGCAATACAATAACTATGCAAATAAGGCAGCTAATCGCTATTTTTAAGTATTCATACACGCTGTCAAAAACAAAAACAACAAACATGGCCGACCGCGATTTTTTCGTCAGCGGTAGAGGTTAGATCGATGGACCAGGCGAATCTAAAAACTCAACCAGAATTTACAAAGGCACTTCAACTGAAATATAATAAATCAACACAAACCTTTTTTGTTTATGTGATAAAAAGAATCTTACATTCGTGTCTTTCTATATTAAATAGCTTCGTATTTTATCATGTTGATCCAACTCGTTTAATAAATTCAATATGAATAGACGCTCATGTAAGATCCTCTATGAATAAGCATTTAGTGACCCAAAGTCATTTTTGTGATTCCGTATCATCATGCTAATTATGGTACATGTATGTATAGTGAAATGAAATTCTTTTTTTTTTACTTGTTTCGCATAAATGCCTAGCAAGAACATATGGAACACAGTATGTTTTTGCTAACTTGAAGACCTCGTTGTACGTGCGAAACTATAAAAAAACATGAATATTCGGACAGTTTTTATTTTCGTGATTATTTCAAGAAGGAAGGAAACATGTCGCATATTAATAAAATTCGTCTAAATTGCTATGACATAATATATTTAAATACTTCACAGACGCTTCTAAACGACGATGACGGTGTTGCGAATTCATGTAAGCACCAAAAAGCCAAAAAGGGATTACTCGCGAAATTAAACGCTTGAGAAAAAGTTAAGCGTTTACGGTATGCATTCATTGTAAGGTATTGATTGTTGACAAATTTCCATCCCAGTGCTAACCTTATTTGGTTAATATTTTGAAACTGTGCCAAATATTGAATCCAAAACACAAATGCCTCGGGAATTGAAGACGAATTTACTTTCCTCGATCTCTAAGGTCAAACCACTGAACAATGCCTGATACTCTCGAACGATTCTGTGTAATTGTTTCGTATCATTTGATTGAAGCCTCGCTTCACTGTGTTTGAACCGAATTAGGAAACTTCAAAAACATCTGACATATGTCTGTACATGCAATACAAAATCAGGAATTTGAACAGCAACCGTTTTTAGACTAAAGTTCACTTGCCGCTAGTCTTAGAATGTCCTTGTCACGTTTTAGAATTATTATATTACCTGTTGAGGTAACGACAGCCCCCCAATATATTCTATCCCTAGGTTCCTATCTCAGCGGGTCAAGGTTGAAGGTCAAATGTCAGATTTTAGCTGGTCTGAACCATTAAGGTGCCATGCATTAACAAGTCTATCTTATAGTTGGCATGAATATTCATTTGTATGAGGTGGAGTGTCATACCCAACCCCAGGCTCCTATTTCAAAGGTCAAGGTCAAAGTTTGAGGTCGCATGCTCAATTGTTCAAAGCTTGTCAGGACCATTACTTTATCATTCATTGGCCAATTTTGCTTAAAATTGGCATTAATGTTACTATCCATTTATTAGAGTGTTATGGGCAACCCCTGGTTACTTACTCAAAGGTCAAGGTCACAGTTGGAGGTCAAAGGACAACGTTTGTAAGGATAATTTCTTTCTCATGCATGGTGGAATTAGATGTAACTTGGCACATTTATATCATTGCTAATATCATATGTACGGTCGATGATATCATTTGTACTATCGTTAATATCTATCATACGATCGCTAATATCATTTGTAAGGTCACTCATACCAATTGTGTGATTTATTTATTTATTTACACGTTCACCAAGATCAATCCGGTGATTTACACGATACACGATGTGATTCATTTAGTTATCATTGCCTTCGTAATCAATCGATCATTTGATTTAGAAACGTTGTAAAGCCTTTGTCCCAATGAGCAGTTTTGCATGGTAGATGTTCTCTCGATTTGAATAAATCGATGGCTTAGAATTAGAAGGTCGTAAGTGTCACTTACGACCTTTTAAGAGTCATACATATTTAGTATAAGTATTACAAGGCGCTCGTTATGAGCCTATTTTCATGAAAATCTGAAATTGTCATGTTGACCAAAATGAAGTTTTAAAAACGTGTTTTCCCATAGGTAAAGAATAAATTACAGACAGTTTTCTCTTGTTTTCTCAATATATCGATTTGGTAGTTACGACCTTCTTGTTCTAAGCATCGAAATAAGCTTCGCGAGGCATCGGGATCACGGATATCACAAATTTTCTAACGACTTCCTGAAAGCTTCCCCTAGACTACAAGGAACCTTTTCTCGATGCATTCCGATGCCTTTTTATTAAATCGGAAGTACATTGACAAGGCAAAAAATGCTCAGTGGGACTGAGGCACAACACAACATAATTCATCAATGAATTGTATTATTGATTCTCACAACATCGTGGTAATAACATAATCTGCTGAATCAGCATGAAATTTGTATGATAGACGGATGATATGATACTTGACCCACAGTTACATGCATGATACGGATATTTTGACCTGATCCTCCACTGTATGCGTACAAGCTGGACAAGTTTCCTTAGCTTAATATACATTTATATGGCTGGCTTAGAAGGAGTCAATACAGAATCAATATTTTCATTTTTTTTGAGAAAACAACAGTCCGAAATTTACTCTTTACTTATGGTAAAACTAGCTGTTTCGACTTCGACGATTATTTGGCGAACAAGACAAGTTCCGATTTTCATGAAAATATGCACTTAAGAAGCGTCTGGTGACGCCGATTTTAAATTTGTATCAGTCTTATAAGATCGTTAGTAGTACTCAGTAGTAAGCCAGAGATATGCATTTCGATTTGTGTTCGATTATCTATGTGATACACAACAGTTGGCTCTTTCCGTGTACAATCCTTAGATTAAAATAAAGTATAGTACCGATAACGCGAGACTACATCTGGGTTACCAAGCAGTACATTTCTTGTTTGGTAAGAAAACATAAAAGTGTTTCTGCAATTTACAGTGACCCCGTCGAGATTCGAACCAGGAACCTCGGGTCGATAGCGCTAACCACTCGGCCTGTAACCACTCGGCCTGCTAACCACTCGGCCTGCTTACCATTCGGCCTGCTAACCACTCGGCCTGCTAACCACCCGGCCGGCTAACCACTCGGCCTGCTAACCACCACTCGGTCTGCTAACCCCCGGTCTGCTAACCACATGGCCAGCTTATCACTCGGCCTACGTGTCACCCAGGATAATGATGGATGGATAGTGTAGAAAGAATAAAACTAATGATGAAAATAATGTGATTACACTGAGTAGGCCTAATCGATTAACGTATCACTAATCAATCTAAAATATATTTTATTAAGAAACACTGAATAAATTATAGTAATTAAATAAATCTACTTACATTGGCCTTTCCGTCTAAATGTCGAGTAATTAATCCAAGAGAAAAACTGGCTATCAACTCGTCAGAGAAAAAATGGTTTAGCAACCAACAGGTCCGTCAGCAAAATTGCAAAATGGGGATCAGCTATTGAGTAATAATCGGTCTATTCGGATCGATATATACAAGGCATCTATCTGACGGTGCCAGACGTTATAGATCTGACTTTCTACATCACTACTCGAGTAATCAATATTCATACACTATTAACAGTTTCGTGTCGTCTGCAACTTAATATAGCAGAAACACGAGGCATTCTTATAAACGGAATAAAATGTCGGAAAAACCATTCATTTGTATGATTTTATTTATCATTGCCACCGGATATTCCATATGGGCGAGGCTCCCTGAAGAGTGTGGTCATTTTAGGTTTCGGTACAGGAGGTGTACTCATTCCAGAGGTACCACTGATCTTTTCACGCCTGGTGTATATATTGCAGTATAGCACCCGTGGGGCCTAGGTTAAAATCTCATCCAAAAGACTATTGTAAGTATATTAGTCATTTTTGGTGGTCAGCCCGGGTTCCTAAACCACAACCCCGAGATCAGAATTCTCCTCTTCCGACCAGTTGTTCTTAGCAGACTGACCATTCGTTCTTATATTAGTGTATATGAATAGTATAATCATATTATACATTTGTGCTAACATATTACTTCCAGTTTATTTCAGTGTTGTTTAAGGCAGGATGATCAAAGTAACATGGTGGTGATTTAATAACCGAAAAAATAAGCCAGTCTTATAATACACATCGGAACTGAAAACAGTGCATTTTGCTTGAAATGCAGTTTATCGAAACTCGTGCATGAACACGTGGTTTGGTGGGATTGGCGATATTTGATGACATTTTGCTAGCTTAGAATGAGAATACAAACGATCTTATAAGATTCAGAGATATTTGAAAATGCATCGCCATGTGCTTCTTCTGGTCCTATTTTAATGACAATCGGAACTTGCCATGTTGAACAAACTGAGAATCAGAGTTGATTTTACCATATGTAAGAGTAGTTGTTTTCAGCCAGGATTTTCCTTGTTTTCTAAAAACATCGACTTTGTTCTTATGACCTTTTCATTGTAAGCCAGCGATTGGTTATAGTAGTCTTTGTTCGCAAGTGCTCTTTATCATAAGTTTGACTTAACCATTACCAGTAAGTCCGGACGTCCTTGATTCGAATTTCTGCCTAGGCACTGGAAATGTGTGTTGTTAATTAGGAATATATATACAATCATACACCTATAATTGTACAAACAGTTTTTAGCTATTTTCGTGTCGTTACCAAGTTTCTAGAATAAACACAATGTCAAAATTTACGTGACTGCTATATATCACTTTTCTTGTCAATTTCATCATAGTCCAGGTGAGAGTCACCTAAACCTTGCTATATAGTATTAAGTTTTTTTTATTGCGGTTCTGAGTTGTCAAGGTATTGAAGGTCTCAAAACCGTTTGATGCCACTCTGGCATCATTGGGGAACTTTTTTTATTGGGGGTTAAAGATGGTCTCCAAAATGGCGATTTTTACAATTAAATACAGTCTATATTTTCATATAACATTTGTACTACCGTCAAAATATCAGTTCATGCATGTTTATTTCGAAATGGAATTAACGTGATTGATAAAGGAACTGTATTCATGAAATAAAATTCAATAAAAATATAAAAAAATCAACATTTTATGTGTAATTTACGTGACAATATGTGATCAAAATAATAAAATACAACAACAATCAGTATTAATTACTGTTTTATGTCATATCAAACATGAACTTTACAATCAAGTAGATTTTGAGGCATTTAATGTGATATTCAATATTAAAAAACAAGACATCGGTGCACGTAGAGCAATATGTGTAATATACGTTACCATTAAATTGTTTACATACAAAGTATGAAATATTATCGGATTATCAAGCTGATATGATCGATGTCTCATCTTGGTAGGCATCTTTTTAAATTGGACATGTAATTTAACTTCTTACTCAAACTGTGATTTACGTTACCATATGTTACCAAATAAAAAAAACATATTATGATGTTAGATATGTAACCATCAAAGGTTTTTTTAGTAATTTAGTCTGGAATACTATACACTAACTCATTCTGAATTCTGTTATTATCGATGTTTTATTTTGGTAAATATATTTTTAACTACCAGAAAGCATTGTTGTAAAATGATTTCTTCTTGAAATGGTGATTTACGTGACATAATACAAAACTCCACTATTCATTGTATGATCAAGAAGTATCAATGAAGACTGTCAAAATTTTAAAAGTTACACCGACATCATGTTAATGACAAACTAGATGTATGACTGAACTTCTTACAACTATAGGAAGAAATATTTGTAAACAATCAACACATGTTTCTATTCCACATACATGTTTAGTTTAAACTTATTTATTTCCCAACATATATACCAGTATATGCATATACTGTCTGGGACTTCTTAAAATTATAATTATAATACTTTCAAGCAATAATTACTAACACACACAATTCTAACTTATTTGATGTCGATTAGGAAGCACGTTTTCTAACGTATATCAAATACTCTTGACACATCATTCCTGATGTTGTCTATCGCCACGAGGGTATGAGATAATAGTAGCTAGATTTCCTTTAATGCTCAGCGCCAAACAAGAGTATTTTTTACTAGAACCATTTTTTATTTCGTCGTTGGCATGATGCGGAAGACCTCCTGCACTGTAAGCAAACGCTCTCACACACTCTCTTCAGGTCGTTCTGATGATGCCATAGTAACAAAATGACTTTGCTGTGTCTACATTTTTGCATCTCTACATCCGTCGGGACTTGGTTCTAATGTGCTTTTCCACATATCTGTTTGTAGGTGTGTCCGCTTAACAGTCTGTGTAAATGCCTCATATGTAGGTGTAAGTTTGCAATTCTTGGACTAGTAGCTGACGACTTCCCTACCTTTGTCCCCCAAACAGGCTGGTAGACGGTTGAACCCCTAGCTTGCCGTTGTATCGAAATAGAAAGTATGGTTGCCAGGCATGGTTAACAGTGCAGAACTTGAACGCAGTGCCAAAGTAGTGGGTATACCTATTTCTAAATGGGAAGTTGTGGTGTCCCAACCTAACTAAGCATGCGCAGCTGTCATGCTGTTTCTATAATTATAATGTCAACTGAAGCACGGTCTTTGACTGGGGAGCGACACCTGGTAATAAGGTGAAATAAACACATAGGCCAATTAATCAGTTCATGACCATGCAACTACCAAATCAAAAAGCAACCAAAAGAGTTGGAAGTACACTGTCAAAAAAGCAATACATCATGATTTAGTTGAAATGGACAAAACCATATACCCATTGAATTTAACAAGAACATTCAGATAATATGCAAAACATCTCACAACGAGGCAGACATACAGATTACATTGCCTCTAAATTATTCTACCTCTATATACTGCATCACCTCCTTGTTGTTATTATGTACAAGAATGTTACCATTGCATCCCTAGTCAAAGATCTTGTTTCAGTTGACATCAGAGAAACAGCATTACAGAATGCAGTCATAAGTCAAGTTCTTCTAGCTGTGGTAAGCAGCACCTTGCTCACAACAGCTTCCAATTCAGGGATAGGTAAAGCTACAGTTATTGGTCTCAATGTATTACTTTCAGATTCTGCTTTGTTTACCATGCTATGCTATTCTAAAGTCAATTTTGATACAGTTATCAAAGAATGCACAAACATGCTTATGATAAGGGATCATATGGGGAGAACCATGGTATTTGGGGATCAAATGTAGGAGGGATCTTCTATCGCGCCCTGTGAGGCATTTTGACAGACTGTAAAGCGGACACACCTGCAGTTAGGTATATGGAAGGTATATTAGAACCAATTCCTCCAGAAATAGACCCATGTAGGTGCGAAAATGATGGTTCAACAAAGTCATTTTAATATGACAATGTTACTATGGTTCTACCAGGAATTCTTGAGCTGATAAAGTGTTGTTGTGACAGTGCATTCCTGTCTGACTGGTCATTGTATATATGGCACCTTCTTTTGTGGACGTAATGGTCTATTGCTTTTAATAATCCTGAACCTAAGGTGCAGGTAAAGGGCTACATGCTTGAAATAACCTAGTCGAACTGTAGTGATGCTCCTGGGATTTTCCCTCTAAAGTATTATTACAGTTTTAGAGGTTCACACATATATTGATTCAAATAGCTAGGTCCAACGTGGCGGTTTGTGTCAAATCTAATGTAAATATGCATATCTGTAATAAAAACATGTGTTATTTGTTTACAAATATTACTTACTGTAATTATAAGACGTTGTAAATTTTAAAATGTTGACAATCTTGATTATACAGCGAACAGTAGAGTTTTGCATTATGGTACGTAAATCACTATTTCAATAAGTCAGAAATCATTTTACAATAACTCCTTGTAATTGTTTAAATCAGATTGATCAAAATAAAACATCGATAATTTTACTTAGAATTCAGAATGAGTAAGTGTATAGTATTCCAGACTTAAATTACTAAACTACTTTGATGGTAACATATATTACATTAATTATGTTTGGTAACATATGGTAACGTAAATCACAGTTTGAGTAAAAAGTTAAATTATATATCCAATTTGAAAAGATTCCTGCCAAGACAAAATATTGATTGCGTCAGGTTGATAATCAAGAACGATTAGGAGACATAGTATGGCATACTCTGTATGTAAACAATTTAATGGTAACGTATATCACACATATTGTGTTAGAAACAATGATGTCCCTTACAGTGTTTTGATATTGAATATCACCTTAAATGCCTTAAATCTACTTGATTGTAAAGTTCATGCTTAATTTGACATAAGACAGTAATTGATACTGAGTGTTGTTGTATTTTATTATTTTGGTCACATATTGTCATGTAAATTACACATAAAATGTTGATTTTTTATATTTTTATTTAATTTAATTTAATGAATACAGCTCCTTTATTAATCACGTTTATTCCATTTCGATATAAACATGCATGTACTGATATTTGACGGTTATACAAATGTTATATGAAATTATAGTCTGTATTTAATTGTTAAAATCGCCATTTTGGAGGCCATCTTTAACTCCCAATAAAAAAAGTTCCCCAATGATGCCAGAGTGGCATCAAACGGTTTTGAGAACTTCAATACCTTGACAACTCAGAACAACAATAAAAAAAACTTAATACTATATAGCAAGGTTAAGAGAGAAATCCCAAATCCTCATCCGGACTATCAATTGAAAATGGCAGTGTGCTTCATGTTCGCACGCCCGCCCCTTTTCAATTAATATGAATTGACATATTACTTTCAAATAGTAGCCTTTGGCCAGTACGGGCTGTATGGTGCTTAAATTGTGGGTTATATTCCAGTTTCTAAAGAAGGTTTCGTCCACGTCGCCTGCGATAGACATATATACTAGTAAATGAACTCAAAAGGAGTAATTGAAAGTGTTACCATAAGTGTGCGTGTGTTTTAATAGAAAATTCAATTGCAAAGGAATGGATTAAATACGCTGTTTTTTTTGCAGTAATTCGTTTGTATACAATCATCGGATGGTGAGTGATGCTTTAATACTTATACCTGTTACAAATATTGGCTATTTTGGTGGGTTATCCCCTCCCCTTACTGTTGTAGCTTGCTGGGGGAGAAACTATTAGAATAAGGTCATTGTGAATGGTGTTTATTAACAAGGTAAAAACTGAGGTATGAGGAAATCGGCCAGAGAAGGCAGCACTCAACTCAACATAAACCTTGCTTTATGTATGTATTGTCCACTTTATAGTAAAACTAGAAAACTCCTTAACAAGTTTTGGCTTAGGGCCTTCCTTTCTGTAACTGTATTATTATTGTGCATGTTCTTCTGAAATTTCGCTGTCAACATAAGGCTGGCTTGTATCTTTCAATAGTACATGTATATTGTGTCATTTAGATGTGTGTTGTCCCTTGTTCTAGTTTTGTCGCTTGGTTCTTGCCCCGCGTAGTTTGACTGACTGAGGCGGCAAATGCACGGGGTGGGATTTCGGGTTGGTGTAATTTGTATCACTGTTGCCTTCAAGTTGTTCTCTGTTATAGCAGTGTCTATGATCCCCTCCCTTTTACAGCACTGTGCTGTGTCGGTGTATTTTTGTTTCCATTTGTCCTTGGAAGTTAATTTCCTCTGCCATTTGTTTTTTAAGTCCACTGCCTACAACACTCCTTCTTTTCATCATTTGTATCTTGCGGAGATGCTGGGTGAGATACTTTTTAATTAGGTCACTGTGCTGTTTGGTCACTATAATTAATGTTTTTGGCATATATATTTTCGCCCTCTTTTTGCCCATTATTGTAAACTAGGTCAAGTCGCCCCCTCCTTTTTACAGCACTGTGCAGTGTCGGTTTATTTTTTTTGTTTCGGCTTGTCTTTTTTAATTAGGTCACTGTGCTGTTTGGTCACGATAATTAATGTTTTTGGCATATATATTTTCGCCCTCTTTTAGTCTGGTTCCCGTCGTACTATAGTATTTTAGTACGTCAGGCAACCGTCAATAATGGCGGAATACAATGTACTATATGAGGTAAGTGATTTTTTTAAAATATTGATCATATAGAAAACCAGCGTTTTTCATTCGAAATACCATGTCATTGTTTTGATTAAACGTATTCTTTACACGATAATCGGACGGATTCTCATAATCTGACTTATCAATGAAGTGGAAATGAATTCGGATAGAACAGTCATTACTTCAATTTCGGATAAAGAACTTAATTTTCAAAAAAATCATACCAAACGTCCAATTCAAGATTTCTTCGACATCAAAACGATACAGCACTGTATGTAAATATTTTTCATCGAAATGTCTGTCGTTCAAAACTATATATACACATGTATAAATAAATAAAACACAATTTACATTTCAGAAAATCATCCCTGGAAAGAAGCAAGAAAGAATGGCTAGTTTCCAGATTATAATGTATAGAACCAGTCCAGGTCATTCCTATAGTAGCCCTTGTAGAGTTAAAACACCAGCAAAAGGAGTAACATAAAAGAATAGTATCTCCTGGAACCACACCACAACAGCCCAAAGTCAAAGCCAGACATGCTGGACTTGCTGGTGTGTATAAGTATAGCAATATTACAGAAATTTTTTTTTGACAACTCAGTGACCTGCCTAGCTCATTCAATAGAGCCACAAGCTTGTGTATCAATCGTTGGTGGTTCAAGTGCTGACAGGACTGACACTGGCAATTTTTGCCAACCAACTCTGTTTCTAGTGGGTTAGTTGCAGGTTACTAACAACATAAACAAGAAGTTGGGGTGTACTGGCTATTTGTAGAAACCCAGGAAACTTTATGGAAAATTGTAAACTTGTGAATTTCATATTTAATTACTTTGTTAGTTGTCAATCATACAGTTGGTAAACTTGACATATTTTTAAGTTTGTGATTCACCGGGTGAGGTAGCCTGTGTAAACATTTTTAACTAAGAGTCATTTCTTTTTTAAAAGAAGCATTTGCTAACTAGTATGTTTTTTCTGTTATTTCAGTGACCTCCTGTGTTGACCAGTGAACTTGCCAGTAAAATAATGACATCACCATTAAAGGAGAGATTCTTTTAGAACTGTTGTATGATATAGAACCTCAGTAATCAGAATGATTTAATAAGGGCAATGTGCTTAGCAACACAGATTTCTGCATTTTATGTAACTTTGCAGTTTATGTAACTTTAAATGGTGTGACATACTTGAAAACCTGGTGTTTTGTGGAAGAACCCATTCTTGCTGAAGTTCTACTGGTCGTTGTTCTACCTACAGGAAAATAGGAAAAACACTTAAGTCATGGAATTCTTTATAACAGTTCTTTGCAGCATGAAAACAGTCACTGATTAAAACAGTAATGTTGTGTGATAAAGATTGCTGTACATGTATTATTTATAATGGCTTGGTGTTGTTAATTTCCATTTATCAAAGCATGTACCTTGACTTTTAAATATGTGTTGCATAAACAATGTGAGCAAGGCAGATTAAATGCTTGATATTAATAATGCTTGATTTGTATAACCTGGGGTCAGGTATTCTTAGTAAGTGGCATATCAAATAATACTGATTAGCAGATTCATACTTGTTTTCCACCAATGAAACATGAAAATATACTATAACAAAGGGCAGTGATGATAAAAACTAGTACATTGTATTGAATTTACTTCATTTCCTCTAAAGGATTTGTCTGAAATCTCTGATCTGGGTATTTTTAAGCAAATCTATTTTAGTAGTTGAGCAGTTTTTAAAATGGAATTTTGAGTAACAAGGTATTGATAATTTGTGATAAATTAAGTCAAATTATGTTACAAAGAATTGATATGCCAAATGGTCATGATTTATTCAGTTATTATTTTAGACTTTTTTAGAATGTTATAACTAACACTTGACATGTTATATTCTTAGAACAGGTATTTAATCAGTGTTAATGATAGCCTAAGACTAATAATAGTGGTTAAGCTTGAATCTGAATCAATTTAAATCTTTTCAATCTATTAATTGGTTATTAGGGCTTCAGACTATTACAAATAGCTCAGGCTATCAAAATTTGGGAGACTATAGCTCTTCAGGCTAACTTGTTCAAAAAGTTAACATCACAGACTGAAAAATGCAAAAATGTGTTATTGTAAATAAAACAAGCCTCTTTATAAACTCAGTTTTCATGAATTAATTTGTAGGTGATGCCAACTTAAACTAGTTCCTCATGATGTTTGACACTAATATTTTTCTACAATGTAGAATTTTTTTCAACCATATTGTATCATGTGGCATAATTCAATTTAAAATAAAATAGCCAATAATAAAGATAGAGTTGTATGCATAGACCAATTTGAAAATAATAGTTCAGTCAGTTTTCCTTTTTATATCAATCAAGAGTCTTTCAAATTCTATTTGAGTGACCCTGTATCAATTCTAGTGGTACAACAATAAACCAGTGTATTGCGATACAGGGTCGGGCCATTATGTACTGTGATATTTTCTTCAATAATTGAGCGTATAATGATCCATTTAAGTAAATAAATGCTGACTAAACGTTTTGTGTTTTTTAACCAACAAAGACTGATTCATCCTTTAGAATAACAAATCATAAGAATATTTGCAGTTTTTCGATAAACCTATATTGGTACTGTGTGTAAAACTGACAGCTGCCTGTTGGTACTAATAAGCCATCTACTGGTTATTACACTATATGAATGAACTACCTTGTACAATGGTAATGGATTAAAACCTGAGTTAATGGATTTAGTTTTATTGTGTTTTTCATTATTTCACTGTATTGCTATATATTGCAAAACTGGTTATGTCATATTCTTGCACCCCTATTATGAACTGTCCATGGTTACTGGTCCCCCTTCTAATCTGTCATCAGTATACAATATAATACACAGACAGAATTTGAAGTATTATCTGCTAGAAGCAGGGGTCTCATTGGGTACCACCCAACTCATTGTTGCCAGCTTTGGACTAAAGTGCTACTAATTATCATATATCATAGGGTGGAAAAATGCAGCAATCTCAAAACTCACACCTTGTACTGCTCACTAACCGACTGACAATTGCAAACATCTTGCTTGTTTTAATAGTAGTAGGTGTTTCATTACCCTTAGCTTGCTAACCAAGCAGAGCTTAGTACTTGTAATGCTACAACTAACACATACTGCCCATTGTAACAGACCACTTGGATATTACTGTGTACGTTAGGCAGTTTTACTAAATAAACCTTAGAAACATCATCTCTTGTTATATACCAACACAAAACAGTAGGATTAGTAAGAGGACTTTGACAACTTTTACTGTACATGCGATCTACACAAAACATTGCTAGAATCATCTCATGGACCCGCCTCTCATTCTGAACGCCTACTGGTTTTGTATCTGTGATCGATCAGAATCTCTGATGATACTCTGAAAAGTTTGGAAATATCAAACAGTTGCAAGGCTAAATGGACCCTGAACTGTACAGTTGTTCATACTTGATACAAATAGTTTTGAAACACTTGTAGCACCAAACAAACAATGCTTCAGCAACGAGATACAAAATAGTATCCGAAATTCCGTATTATCCGAAATGTACTGTAGACATATATCACCAAATATTGAGGTTTACCGTGAAAACCAAGAAGATTCAATATTACTGGCATGTTATGTATGCTTAACCAAACACATCTTTAAAATTTGAACTTCTTAATCAAAAAATCACTCAACCTACATTGTTTATAGTTTGGTACTGGGCGCAGCCATTAATAACGTGTGCCTGACCCAACGAAGTGACAAGGGGCAGGTAATCCAGACTAGCCCTCTTTTTGCCCATTATTGTAAACTAGGTCAAGTCGACCCCTCCTTTTTACAGCACTATGCAGTGTCGGTTTATCATTTTTGTTTCCACTTGTCATTGGAAGTTAATTTCCTCTACCATTTGTTTTTAAGTCAACCGTCCACAGCATCCCCCTCATTTCATCTTTTGTATCTTGCGGAGATGCTGGATGAGATACTTTTTCATTAGGTCACGTACGTATGTTGGTTTCCACTTGTCCTTGGAAGTTAAATTCCTCTGCCATTTGTTTTTAAGTCCATCGCCCACTAACCCCCCTCCTCCCTCCTTTCATCATTTGTATCTTGAGGAGATGCTGGATAAGAAACGTTTTCATTAAGTCTGTGCTGTTTGATCACTACAAGATACGTTTTTAGCATATATATTTTCGCTCTCGTTTTGCCCATTATTGTAAACTAGGTCAAGTCCCATAATGCCTCTTTAACGCGTATTAACGTTATGTCACTGTCGATCCTTGTTGTTTTTAACTAGGTCAGGGGTTGGTTGTGCCTCATTTAGTTGTCGTTTTGGCATGGGTTTGTGTAGTTGGTTCGCCGTGCAATTGGGCCTTTGGGAACTTGGTGGAGTATTGTCTTCGTTCCATTCGGCAATAACCGCTATTATGTAATTTCCTTGTGAATGTGGGTCATCCTGTATTTTATCGGCGGGGACTTGGATCCTTGGTTGTTTCTTCGGCTTATGTGTGGGCATTGCTCATTGTAGTTGCTAGGAATATGTAATATTATTTCCCACCCCATTCCTACCTTGCCCATATTTTAACTAGGTCAAGTCGTAGTTGTGCCGCTTTAGGTTGCATAACGTTAGGTCACTGTCCTTAGTGTTTTAACCTTAGTCACGCCCCGGGGTTGTTGTGCTTCATTTGGTCGCCGTTTTTGGTATGAGTTTCTGTGGGCACTGCTCAGGGTAGTTGTGTTGTGGTGTTTCTTATTTTTGTGTTTGGCTGGTTGGGTTGCCTTCACCTTCCCTGTCGGATTTTCTCATGCCTTTATTTAATCAGCCGAGCACAGAAACAAGTAACCCGCAAAACAACTACACTGAACAATGCGAACACATAAGACAAAGAAATGATTGAAAGTCCCAAGTCCCCGCAGCAAAAATGCAAGCTTATTCAATTGCCTATCGCAAGAATACAGTTAAGACATAACTGCGACTTGACCTAGTTAACAAACACCACGCACAGTGAACTTATATTGAAAATTTCTCCCTCAACAACCTGTGGACGCTACAATTTTGCAGTAAAACGGGGGAATAACATTACATAATTCTAGCGAGATTTATATGAAGTTCTAAAATATAATACTAGTACCAAACACGGTTACCTGAGCGGCCAAATAATTCTTAACTGTGACGTTTATGCATTTGTTAATTCTTTTTAAAATTGGGTCAAACATGTGGTCTCTTTTGTCACGTTTTGGCACAATTTATATTTGTGGAACCAGTTCATCCCGCAGCGGGGACTTGGATAATTATGTCGAGTCTTAGCCATGTTTCATTCTGTCACTTGGGATCACCTTGTTTGATATTTATTTGTTTAATTGTGTCATCCTTTTTTAAGGGGGAGGGGCTTGGTCTTTTAATCATTGCTTTGGGTTGTGTGTGGTCATTGCTGCGAGTAGTTATATCGTGTGTTGGGGCAGGTTGAGTGCTGCCTTCCCTGTCCGATTTCCTCATATCGTTTTAGACACTCAATTTGTGGTCAAAGAAATCTGTGCGAAAAGAGCTAATGAAGCTTTTAAACCAACTCTTCAAAACACGTTTTCATAAATGTAAAAAAGATATAAGGAAATTAAGGCAGCGCTCAAAGCAGAGAAATTATTAACAACATAACATAACATAACCCAATTACACAGAACAATGCTCGTTCATCACCTAACGAAAAATGAAAATACCAAGTCCCTATTGTACTGTAAAAGAGCAGGAGAAAAAGATTGCATAATTAAGTTAGCAGTTTGTTTAAGCTGGATATAGATGATGTCCGGAACTTTGTGTAAAGTTGTTATTCAGTTAATTTACATGTTGGTACAAACAACTCTGGCCTAGTTAAACTGTTTTTGTATTCATATGTAAACGCAATGACCTCCAATTGTGATATTGGCCCTCGGAGTCAGGCATGACACTCCGCATCATGTCAATTATACGAATGATTGATCAATGCGCGACAACATTTTATATGGTTCGGACATCCATTTGACATTCGATCTCCACTTGTTACCTAGACTTATCGAATAGGAGCCTGGGCTTTCGGCCCGACAGTCCACCCCATGGAGGTGAATATTCAATTATTCATGCCAATCATAAGAAAGATTGGTCGATGCATGAAAAAGTTATGGTCTTGGCAAGCTTCAATTTGACATTGACCTCAAACTGCGACCTTGACCTTTGAGATTGAAACCTGTATTTGGGTATGACATCCGGCCTAATTAAGGTGAATATTCATGCCAAATTATTAGAAAGACTGGTAAATGCGTGGCAATGTTATGGTCTGGACACGCACATAAGTTGTTTCTACTGAATTCTGGGTTAAACTACCACATAATTAGGGTGTTCCCGGATTACGGACTTCATACTAAACCTGGTGTTCCACAAGGATCCATACTTGGTCCGTTGTTGTTTCTTCTTTATATTAATGACATTTCGTCAATGTGTAATGATAGCCTCAATGTAGACATGTATGCTGATGATACAACATTGTATGAATCTGGTTTCAATATTTCGAATATTGAAACTAAATTACAAGATAACATAAACGACATTAATAATTGGTGCGGAACAAACAATATGTCTTTACATCCAATTAAGACTAAATGCATGATTATTGGGTCCAGGAACAAATTAAAAACACAGATCTCTTGCACTTATATATTAACGAAACCTCGTTAGAAAACGTTAACGTCCAGAAAGTACTGGGTGTATACATCGACAATACATTGAGTTGGCATAGCCATATTGACTATGTCTGTAAAAATCTAAATAATAAAGTAGCTCTTCTAAAGAATATTATATATTTTCTCACCGATGAGGCGAAATTGTTGTTTTACAATGCTTACTTGTTGCCCATTTTTGATTACTGTTGTTCAATTTGGGGGAAAGACAATAAACGGTATTTTCATAAAATAAGTACAAAAACGAATAGCAAAAATAATACTCAACAAGCCTATAAGATCGCCAACAGCAGGATTATTTAAAGAGTTACATTGGCTTTCATTTAATGAAAGATGTAAATATCACTCTGCAGTTTTGGTGTATAAAATATTAAATGATATGGCACCTGCATATATGGCAGACATACTTAGATTTTCGAACAACTCAAATCTTAATCTTAGATCATCTGAACATAAAGATCTCGTTTTACGAAAGACACCTCGTACGAACTATCTTAAAGATTCTTTTGCATATTTCAGCTTAAAAACATGGAATGATATTCCTATAACTATAAGAACATCTTTAACATTGCATTCATTTAAAAACACGTATAAAAACTACCTACTAAATTGATTGGAATTTATTCGAAATAAGTTTAAACCTTGATATAAATTTTATGCATGTGTGTGAGTTTTCATTTAACACATACTTTTAATGAGTATTTCTTCTTAGTGTCTGTCGACATATGTGTTTATTTATTGACGTGTTATATTGAGTTGTAGTTTTACTTTATTAAATCTAATTGTGTGTTTCATGTAAATACTGGTTATGTCCATAAATTTTTTTATGTGACAACATAGATTTCTTTTGGTTATTGCTTTATTATCATCATTACCAATTGTACTGATACCAGAAGGCCATATGAAAATAAGATGTATATTGTTTCAAACCCTTCGTTAAATAAAGATGTTATTATTATTATTATTATTATTATTATTATACTAAACCAGTGTGACGTCACGAAAAAGCGGGATATTTTGACACTAGACGATCAATGGCATCATTTCAAGAATACGTACGAGGAAACTGACAATTCTAAGGACTAATTACTAACTAACGGGTACCTGCAGATAGATATAGTTAGAATAGTTTCTCTATAACTTTATAAATGTTGTTTTTCCTGTGATGTGAGACTTGCTAATTATATCAATAATGATTTAACCTTTATCGTTATACACTGAGCGGCAACGAAAACACAAGACTTACATAGTGGAGCATTACACATTTGATAAGTATGTAAGCATCGCGAAATTTTGTCATAAAAAAGATATATGCAAGTTACACATGAATATCACATCGAATCAGAAAAAGAGTTATTTAGGGGTCAGTATAAAACAGAAAGTCGCATTTTTTAATCTTTCAAAACCACCGCCAGGAGCGATCCATCGTGTACATCTACGACGTCTTTAGCGTATGAAACGTTCATTGAATGCTAGTGGGATGCTGCTCCGTTGTTGCAGAAGGGCTATGTGAAGTCCAGGTACTTTTAAGGGGCCTGTACACTATTTCACACAAAACCACTAAAATAATCAAAGTACTGAAAGTACTGACAGTCTGGCGAACTGCTAAGGAACAATAGCTTTTCAAGTAATATAACATCAAGTGGTTTTCTAAGTCGAAAGAGAGGTAAGTGCTGGACTTAACAAAAAATAAAAAATAAAAAAAATAAAAATATAAAAAATTTGGAGCGGCCGTGATTCGATCGCTGGACCTTGGCATCAGAAAACTACTAAGCGAGTTGCTCAACCACTCGACCACGATCTCGTTGAAGAATGTTGACCTAAATAATTTACCATAATAAAATCATTGTTGCGCGCGCTATATCGCGATAGTATATAACGCGTAGTAATAATTATCAACGCATTTAAACACCTATTCTTTTAATTTCATACAATTTCCTTCCATTACAAGAAGAAACTAATTTATTACAATCGCACAGAATAAATGAAACAAGGAAAGTTGAATGTTCTTATCTTGCAAAACTGACTAACGAGGAGGAACTATTTGCATCGAGTGTATAGATTCTGTGTTGTCAGTTTTGGGAGTAAATTCATCTTAGTAGATTTCATTTTTTAGGATTGTAATAGTCTGGCGCGAAATCGCCAGCCTAATAAAAACGTGGTCTATTATAGCGATGCTGTATTTTCTATGGTCAAAGGGGTATAACTTTGGAGTTATAAAATGATTAAATAAGTTACTTCAAGTTGACAGTTTCTTTATAACACTGCTTCGAATATTGCGCCTCTAAACTCATATTTGAAACTGATCGTTTTGAAATTAATAAAATTTTATTATATTTGTCCAAAATATGATGAAAGTATCACCATTTGTAAGTGGAAATAAATTGCCTGAACGCTATAGGTATTCTTTTTAGACTGATTATTGCACTCAATGGAGAAAAACTGCGCTTTTGAATTGCGTGCTTAATTTTCAAAACACAATTTACGTCTAAAGATTAATGGAAATCAAAACTTGAGCGTGTAGACTACGTTCAGTAATATCCAGTAATACATTTTAGTGTAAAAGGTAAAAGTTTGCTGATTAATCTAAAAAGGTGAGGATAATTATCCAAGACTTATCGCACTTGACTTAAATATTTTTGATACATCCTATGATTTCTAATGCATTTTTAGCTTTCTTAACAGGTGTACGTGGGTGAATCAAAAAGTTCGTAGAAAAATATCATTACTCTCAAACCTCAGCTTCAAATGCTTTAAAATTTTAATATAACGTGATCATAAGTATAACAAAACAATTTGTGAAATTTCATTGAATTAGTCTAAACTACATGATTTTTACATTGAAACACACACATGCTGTAACAGCATACCGGAGCACGTCAGCGTCATTTGAAGAACGACGTCAAACTTATGCCACATTTGACAATACTTACGTTTACGTTTTGACTCATTTTCGCTTCTCAAAGTGACTAATATATAGATATTATTGGATAACCATCGTGAACATAGTTTCTGCATTTTCAATTTTTTGTATAATATTGTGTGCGCTGTCCCATTAGATAAATCTAAGTGTTTTGTTATATCCGATATTATATAGCACTGGTCCTCTTCGACGACGTTGAGAACCAACATCACCAATATCGGGTGTATTTTATTCGGTTGTCAACTTCTGGTATTCTTCACGAAAGAACTAATTCCACTAATAAATCGATGTCTATTCTTTCAGGATATATACCTACACGTTTCAAACTATGTATTGGTTCTGATGCCGTACGTATATTCCAGTTTTTCGCAAATTTTGATAGCAGTCCGTGGTTCCGTAAATTCCGGTAGACCCGTTTTACGTGGGTATATATAAATAATGCGATTATGTAAATGTCGATTAAAACATTATTTATCGTAGATGACGTCTGAAATTGCAACATACTTTATAAATGATATCATGCAATCAGACATAACCATTTTGACGGTTTTTGGAGGTCCTACAATTGAGATATTTTAGAAAATTTAATAAAATGTGTTTCAAATTATCCGTGTGCTCCGGTATACGTGATCGTCCTTATTTAAGATATAAATATTTTTAAAACGGTTATCACCAGGTCGCTTTAAATCTGTGTATGTAAATCAAATACCAATGGAATCATTCAGCATAAATGTAACGACAATAACTCTAAAAATAAAAAAGTTGTGGCAAAATTCTACAAACTTTTTTATTCACCCACGTATATGTATTCAATCTTGTGTTAAATGAATGAAATAATGACTTTGATAATTTAAATCAACGAAACTTTTAAATTAATTTTTTGTACGGATACCCCACAATTGAGCATAACGACCGATTTTTCGGAGTCTTCCTTTGACATATGCACCATGTTTTCTACTGGTCATTTTGTTTTTCCGACTAATCCATTCATATTCTTCAAAATGCTAGCACAATATGCGAGCAAATCTCTAGCCACCTATCAGCACGCGGGAAAATGCATTTAAGGCTAGTCCGCTATGAACGAGTGATTCTTAAAGTATTTTCACGGATAAAGCTGAATTCTGTCGATAATATATATCAAAGTGAGCATACACAATTTCAAGTTTATAAGTTAACGGATTACGAAAATATTCAAGTTTAAAAAGTGTTGCCTTTTTATTGCCGCTCAGTGTACTTTAAACCACTTCTTGACCATTAAAACTAGGTATGTCTGAAACTGAAACTATATAATTATGTAAGCGAGGTCATTCAGCTTTTTGTCGACCGGATGACGACTATATGTTTGCCCCCCCCCCCCCCCCCCGGCTTGTCAGTCAATATGTTCGTCCGTCAAAAAATCTAAATCCTTCCATAACTCAAACAGTTTTCAAGCTGTCCCGATGAAACTTGGAATGATGAAAGTGACCAAAATGGAGATTATGCACGTTCATAAATGTTTTTTTGGAAATACATAGTCGTTGCTATGGAAACGAAAATAGTGAAAATACTTTTCTCAAATCGGTTTTTTAATCTTTGTATGTGGATATGGTTGAAATGAGATGACTCTGGACATTAATCGGACAAATATTGTGGTTGCCATGACAACATAAACTTCGAAAATAACTTCTGTATTGCTTCAATTTGCTTGCTATTCTTACTTGTGTTTTAACGTTCGAGTGTTTGACAGCTGAAACATAGACTAGACTACTTTCTCTGTGCCGTTGAAGTGCATATTGGTATATACGAGAAAAACTTCCTTTTGTTCTTCAAAACAGCTTAAACGACGCCCCTGGCCCAAGTCCCAAAGTCTAGTTAGGGCCCTGACTTCCTCAATCCGTATTCGAGCTTGTATTCTGAATCTGTTTATCTACCATTGGCACTCCTAAAATCACCATTTTGGCTTTCTGTAGGATATACCACAGGTATAAGAAATTTTATTACAAACTACAGTTTTACTTCCCCAATGTTTCATCCATGCAATATAGTATATATTATTTTATCTAATGAATAAGTCAAAATTTGGGGATTTTAAACTATACTTTTTATACAATTTCGTAGGCCTGATAATATACAAATTGAATGTACTTCCACGTAATACGTTTAAAATGTTGTGGGATTTGTGTCATTCGTATTGTATGTATGTGTAAGGAATAAGAATTTCTCAGTTTGAGTGAGTAAATAAATAAATATGTTTAAAGGTGTCCGACTAGTCTAATAATGTAGTTATTTAACTGTAGTTGTGCTAACAATACATTGACGTCGCGTCACAAGTTGGAGCTATTTTGTGTAACGTCAAAAACGCCGTTATTTTAGCTAAATATGACGGACATAAGGCAGAATAATTGACAGAATAACTAAATCATGGGCGTACGACAACCATAAACACATAAATTTTGTAACTATGTGTAAAGGGGGGTATATTCAGCAACCTTAGGAATTACAGAACTTAGATTTAGGCAAAATAACTTGTAATTAACGATATTGCTGTAATGTGTACATTTATCCATTTGCTCTTTGTACAGTTTAGACCTGCTTGGTGGAACCCCCATGAACACAAAATGCAAAATAAAAATCCCTTCATGAATAAAGTACTGTATACATTTCCGAGTATATAAAAAAACATTTTCAAACCATTTTTTAAAATTTCAATTTCAATTTTGCATTGAATTATCGAAGCTACAACATAAACACTTAGATATTTTGACGTTACTTAGTACGTAATTTTGCTGATGGGACATTTTGTGGCGACATTGAAAAATACTAATAACTTCGCCGTATATTGAACGATTTTGATCAACAATATACTATTCAACAGCGTGGAAAAAACGTATTTTATCATTTCAGTGACGAATAATGTTTTACAGAAATGTTCACGTTCGATCAAATCGAATTTCATGTTCAATTCAATTTTTAGTTTTAAGCACAGGGTGGGACATTTTAGGTAGACAAAGAAAATTTGAAATAATTTTTGATCTCTTGAATCAAAATCTAAAATGAATACCGTATTTAATAATATATGAAAAACGTATTTTTTATAGGAAAGTTCAAAGAGAAATTATTAAAAATAAATCTTGCAGAACAATTTTATCAGTGTAATAACAACTTATTTTCCCGTAATTTTGAAATCTCTACACAACTGTTCCCGCAACACAGAATAAATCTATTTGACTTTATGATGATGTCACTTTCTTTTAAGTTAATGACATCAACTTTTTACGTTTAAGAATCATTTTTCCGCAAAAAATATAGAAATTTTGCGTATGGTTTTTGCTCTCCACACATTTTTCTCAAGCCCCACGAGATTGGATGTTACATCTCTACAGTGATATTTCACCGTATTCTGGTTATTTCGAAACCTGAAAGTGTGAGATTTTGTAACAAAACTCAAAACATATACATTCAGGTCGATTGTGCTGATTTTCTTCGTTCGATTGATATATAACATATGATATTTATTGAAACAAACATAATTACATTTGCACCATTTGGCAAATAAATTACGCGAAATTGAAAATAGCTCCAACTTGTGACGCGACGTCATTAGTGTTTGATTGTATTTCCTAGTGTTCCGTCATCAGCAGGTCGACATCTAGCTTAAAGCCAATACACCAAAATAATAATACTGACTTTGTCATGGAAAGCAGCCCCGGTATGGAAACAGTAGAGCACAAATAATTACCGCAATAAAAAGGCTGAATTTTCGAATTACTTGATTTTTTATATAACTTGACTCGTTGCTTATATAATGGGAAAGCATTCGTAACTCAAAACAAAAATGAAACACTGTATGTAAAATAGACCACAGTTTTCATGTCTCATATGCGAATTTGCAATGTGTGTAGAAAATAGTAGAGGACATTAGGACTACTTATTGGGCTAATGGATAATGTATTTATTAAATATTTCATTGCTGGTGTTGGGTTTTCATTCATGAAATTAATTCATTCATCCATTGTGTTACTTGATAATGTATTCGAATTTGGTATGTTTACTTTTTTGATCTCCTAGACATTTGGATCTTGAACCAAAGCATTTACTGGTCCGTTGTACTGTTTTTGAGTGGAATTGGGTGGTATATTTTCTAAGGTATTTGTGAAAAACGGTAGCAAAGGCTTGGGGTTTTGATGATATATTTTGGAGATTTTTAGTCTTAATCTGTACAAATCTGCAGCTGTTAGACTTCCATCATTGAATATTAGTGCATAAATCATTAATTGGTGGTTTAGCTGATTGTTGTGAAAAAAAGAGTGGTATATAATAGGAGGTACCGATATCTGAAATGATGTTGCTTTATAAATGCATTCTGGAATTTACATTATCTATGTAACCATGCAATGTCTTTTATTCAGGTTTGTTGGTAAAGCCAATGTGTGTGTATTTGAAGAATTGTGGTCAGGTTCACTACTGAAACCGGCAGCCATATCGAGGTATGTATTAAACTTGGATAATTCAAAGTATAAAAGACTCGTTTTCTGAAAGAGGAAGGCATGATTTCCCGTTTAGTATATTAAATCCGTAAAAATCAACGAGTTCAAAATATATAAATACCTTTTAAACGGGTAAGTTTAAGTACAAGAACATAAACTAAACAATCTACACAATTAACACTTGACAAATGTTTGGTTGTTCGTGGGAGGAACTTCGCTGGCTTAGTAGAATGATACATATTTATAATCAACATCACACGACACTTCTTATGGGCCTTCTTTCATTACAATCGGTCAAAACAGTTTTTTACCAAACGTAAAGAGTTGTTCCAGTCAATTATTTTTCTTCTTTCTTTCTCAAAATATCAATTTGTTACTTGCGAACTTCTCATTGTAAGAGAATTCGATATATTTACAGTTTTATAAAAAGGAAGACAAAACGATACTAATAGTTCATATTTATTGCTTTAACATACATGATTAAACAATAAACATGACTTAAGCAAGCAGATACCATACCTATCACATATGCAGCAGATATAACCAAAGAAACAATATTTTATCATTTAGGTGGGGTTTTTTTCAGAATGGAAACAGATCACAAAACGAACGTATTGGACATTTACACTTTATTGAGATCGCTTTGTCAGTGACGATCGACGTAAAAACCATTTACTCGAATTGCATAGAAATCTCTTTGATATAAAATTATTTTTAAAAGTATAAATATCTATACATAATCTTCAATAACATAAACTAAGAACACACTATCCTAGAGATTCATTAAAGATGTCCAAAATACAAGTGCATGTTGTATTATCGGGACCAATATTTATCCAAGACACGGACAAACAATAAATGCTTGGTAGGACAAAGAAATGTATAAATAAAAATCCATAATCTAGATATACTATAAAACTAAACCTAACTTATACGTCAATTCTATAATGATATACGATACGACAAAATAACATGGTATTCAATAATAAATAAGCATATTCTGACGACTATGTTGCGTTGTACCCTTAATTATGACTAATGTGTGTCAGTTGTCTCATTGGCAACGACTGGAAGCTGCTTGACATTACCGATCGATCATTTCCAATAAGCATCGCAATAACACAATGTTTGTCGTATATTCGTGACAAAGCCCGGAAACAATCGGACCCTATCGAGCGGTCTTATCCAATGAGATAAACTATCGGGCATCATTGGCAAACGACAATAACCTGAAATCATCGGACATTATCGAACGATCGTATCCACCAATGAGCGACCAGGTATATAAAATACTAACACACTTATGCGCATGCGCAGTTATAAATGATGGTTGAAATGGAAACAAAACGCAGTTTTGTCGATGATTACACCCAAACATTATTTTTGTCTTTAAGAGCACCGTGGAAACAAATACAAATGTTCATATAACTAAGGATATAAAGAAGAGCAAGAACATATTTACAGAACGTATGAAAGCCACGCAATACAAAAAGTATTGTTTTCACCGTGGTAACATATCAAAAATAGAAACAAACAAATGTTAAATGTATTGTGCATTATGACATGGCTGTTATGCATCATTTATATAATTATTTACTTTAAACTTTTTTGTGTTTTACGATTTTTTTTAGATTTTTTTTGTCTTAAAAAACATTTTATGTAAGAAAATATGTACTTGATACAATGAACACGCGTTTATTACCCAAATAGTGAAGCAAGGCTAATAGGTGCTTAAATGAAAAACATAATCGAAAAATGCTGCATACAAGCATAAACACAGACATAAGTTATTTAAAACACTTGTATAGTTTCTTTATCCAATTAAACACTTTTGTCAGATTATTGCATATCTCTATTGAAAGATGATAAATGCATCGATTTTTTTAATTCTCAGGTTAAAACAAGATATATGCATGTAATAACTTTTTATAATGTATTTAAGTCCTTATCGACAAAATCCTTGTCAAGTTCACAACCAAATGTTCCGAAATTGTTGTCTTCTTATTCGGGAAGTTCACAACCAGCAACGTTTGTGTTCCTTTCTACTGGTATGTGAGTTCACAGGTTGATTTGTTCTATAAAGATACAATTGAACACAATCAATAAATGCGTAAAGCTATAAACAACGACGTTTTCTTCAATTATAACTACGTTTATGTTTCTATATTGATATTTACCGATGTGCTGCGTTACATTAAAGCCTTTACATTTACACTAAAGTCTTTATCAGCTAGGGTTATGTATGTACATATTAATATAATATGCAAACATGTGCAGTATATTTCCAATGCTAAACAGAACTCGACCTTTTCATGCAATGTTTTTTTATTTTATGTTTTATAGTTTATTTTCGTCTCACCAATACATATCCAGATGAGACACTATGGTTGTAAACTTCTGGGTACTTAATAGTCATAATATCTGGACTTCACAAACTATGTTGTTAAAATGTTGGAAGGCGTAATTGGTTCCATTTTCATTATAGTAATAAAGTTCATAATGTAAAGCAACAAAATTATGCTAAAGGCCATAGTATATGCTGTTAAACCTTTTCATGTGTGGAAAATATTAGTATTTGCTGTTTTTGATGAATCTGTTAAACAAACAAATATCAAAATTTTCTTAACAGAACAAATACGAACTAACGGACTTTTATAACCAAATAATATAAAAGTAATATTTTTCGAAGCATATTAACCACAATACAACGTTTTGTATGCGTTCTACATGGTAGGCTAATACATAAAAGATGAAAAATCTTCACAACTGCTTCCGTAATTACTAAAATGGAGAGTCATTGCTACATGACATCAATGTCTGAAACGGCAAAAGAAAACCCATTGGCAAGTAGGTTCAAAAAGAGTCTTACCTGGTCATTTTGGTCCGTTAATGTGACTGTACCATTTCCATGACCAAAGGTTTCACATTCGCCAGCAACAATATCATTTATGCCTGCTTTGTCACGGGCTTCATCAGTGAAAATCTGGAGCAAATTTTCATAAGTTATAGATGAAAACGTACAGAATACGCATTATTGTGAAAAATTTAATATCTCTGATTAAATTCCAAAGGGGATAGTTATTTAAACATTAGTGTAGTTTATACTCGTATTTATTACGTTTCGGCATAAGCCTTCCTAAAAAAACACACTCAAAGTTCAAACACTACATTTATGTTGGCATTTATGTCGTTCATTCTAAAAATTATTTACCGAAACGTAATAAATATAATACGTAATAAAATTTAAAGTGTAAAGCTATATTTTAACAGTCATTTAATTTCAAAATAAGTACTTGCATCGTTTTTAGTATGATACTAGACTACCTTAATTGCAAATTTAAAATTTGAATGGGTTCTGTATACTTTGATTCAATCGTCGAAAAATAGACGATTCTTATAATTTCATAGGGTGTTCTAGAACACTTTCATATGAAAATGGACAGTTTGCATGTCCAATAAATCACAGAGAAAGTTTCTGTTAAAACTAAAACGAAAAATAACTTAATGGAAATGAAAGCATATTAATAGTTTTTTTTCTTCAGTTTTTGAAATTTTAAAAAAATTGTCCGATATACAGTAGCTCTATACACTTTAATAGTCTAAATTGATTACTTACCCTCAACTTGGAGTTGGATTTGATAACTGTGTTTCTTGGGATTGTAAATTCCACCTTCTTGCTCTTATTTCTTCCATAAGTTCTTCTCAATACCCATCCGGAAATATCTATTTCCTAAAAGAAGAATAGAAAATACAACTCCGGAATATTAGCATATATCAGTTTTTGTCTAATTGCATCGTATTCATGCCAAAATACCAATTTATTTTCGAGTGACAGTCAATAAAAGTACTCAGAATATATATCGTTCAACGGAAATAACTCGAGTATTGTATTTATGAACAACAATGTATGTAACATCAACAGTACATGGCTGAATGCTTGTTATCAATGTGTTTGATAGCATAATTTTATAAACAATATCGAACAAAAAGTCGACATTTGAAATGTTTTTTTAAAATTGTCATTTTCATAAATATATGGTAACATAAATAACTTCAATAACGTTGTCAGTTTTAACGATAATATTTGTTGTTATACACCATCGACTGACATACCCGTGTAAATTTATTCAGGACATAAGTCATTTCCAAATGGTACACACTTTTTCTTAGCAGATGTTTGAAGCGTTTTCCTTATTTCTGTAAAACTGCCAAACTCAGCAGCAAATGACGTTGTAAATTACCAATAACTCCTTGAAATTTACACATTGATACTTTCAATTTTGCATTGTTTAGTAGTTAATCAATTAAATATACTGGGTGTGTAGTATAGACTCCCTCCTACAGACATTCTCATAATCAGAAGTACAACGAGTTTATGTCCGGTGAGAGAAAGGGTCATATTAAATTGCATTTTATCGCAAACTTTCTGGAATCAAAGAAAATGTGCGGCTTCATCGAAGACGTTATTGACATCAGGTCCACACAGCATTCATTTATTATCCACATCCAATAAGAACTTGGGCACATTAGCTGCTTTGAAATAAGGGCTGAAACTCTTCTCTGTCATATAATCTGACGAAGTTATTTATGTTACCATATCGAGGGTTGCCTGCAAGACTGTAATAAGTCCTTCTTTAATTATATGTAGTTACTACAGTCTATCGGGCAATATATTAATGACCACCCTTTACACAAGGAAACAATAATTATAATCGGTCGACTGACATATTCAGTATCCCGATTTTCCACCTGGGCATCAGGGTACTCTTTTATCAAAGCATTTACACAAATCTTAAACTTACGATCAAATTTTAATGTTTTGAAATACTTTTGCAACTATAAAGCGTGATAAATGGAGCTGCAATACTAATCAAGATTCAGCTAATGAATGTCTACAAACGATATATGTCTCCAATTAGCTTTCGCTAAAGAAATATACAGGATTTTAATATGAACGTAAGTTTACAATTTCCGTAAGTCCGTTATTAAAACAATTACCAGTGCCGTGTAAAATTTCACCTAGTGATAAGAGAAATATAAATGTCAAACCTACCTTAGTCATGGAACTGTTTTCCAGCGTAATACATAAACCGTCGGCTCCGATGGAGGCAATACTACATATGCCCTTCGATGACCTTTTTAAATGTACGGTTCCTGTGGATTCGCTCAATTCTAAAATAAAAAAGATAAGGATACATTTTGTGATACGTGATAAAAACATCAAGAAATAAGAGTAATTTCTTTGATAAGTTATTTATCTATTTTGCTATTACAATGTAAGCAAGTGAAAATGAACACATACAATACAATATACAAATCTATTAATGAGCAAATGCTGATAAGTTTTAAAATTAAGAAGAGGCGTTTAGATCTTGTTGGCCTACTTAGAATAAAAATTGTAACCATTGATAAAATATTGCCATCACCTTCAAGCTAGCCTAATAATATTCGTTGTCTATTCTAACAGAAGAGTACACGATATTTTAAGATCAAGTATGCGAGATCGCATTCAGTTTATCTCAAGACCTAGAACATTGGCTAGAGCAGACGTTCCGGCTGTGTGATAAAAATTAAGTTAGGATCCGAATACAATTATACACATAGACTTTAAACTACGCAAATGTTCATCAATGTGAACAAGAAATGGAAATAAGAATCAACATAAAAATACCCATTATTTCATATATGTATGGTATTTTGTTTCAATTGATATTGACAATATATGTGATATAACATATGTCAAAACTAAATAAAAAATATCCTTGAAACGTAACACGCCTCAGCTTAGGGTACTGCATGCCCCTTTCTATGGACATTTTCAAATCTACGTTGGATTTACGAGCGCTATCATCAGAACTTGACAATTAAACAATTAACAAATGAGAAAAAAGGTCATTTTAAAGTCTATGTGTCTAATCTGCTGCAGATAGTGTGTACAACATAAAGATCCCTACCTAGGAAAGACTATTAGACACACGGAAGAAACAGTAAAAGGCTGAGAGTATCCTGGAAGTCATGAGGTCGTTATAAAGGTAAGACACATTCTATAAGTATATTATACACATCAACCGATCTAAGACTGGTAAAAGAAAAAGGAAGAAGAGAAACTAGACTGAGTAACTGAGAATGTTATAGATGTGACTACACAGAGGAGGGACATTGACCTTGACATTGAGTTCGTAAATATTGAGAGGGAGTAGCGTGGTTTGGATTATTCGGGTCATACGTATTCTTAGACATATACTTACTGCTATATGAATCCGTGTAACGTATAACATTTATAGGCATACGAAGTATAATGCACGACGAACAAGCTTACAATCCAGTTTTTCAAGCCCCTTTTGTTTAGGTCTACATCAAGCTTGTTTGTAATCACATGAGTATGAAACACGTATTACACAGAATATACTTATATAACAGTCGGTACACCAATGTTGGTTTACCAGTTTGTAGTGCGAGGGGTCATATATTGTATTGTGTAGGTGTGAATTATTGTTCTGGTTATGGACAGACATTGATTACAAGACATAGAATTGCAGATCGGTCTATTGACGTCCCATACGCGGTCGATTACTTGTTAATGACATGCACAGAGATGTGATTTCGATTCATTTACGGTATGATCAATCTACAATGTAAAATGTCTTATTTTTCTTGTTTCGTCCTATTATACTAATGTCTGTTTTGCGAATATAGTTAAATTAGTGATATACAAAAAGCTGATTTTCTGATCTCTTTGTGCTATAATTCTACTTTAAAAAATTGTGCTTTTAACGATTGTTTCGACTGTTAGAACTTAAAAAAGGACCTGACTTCTCATAAATTCGGTAAAACGATATATAAAATGACATAAGTTGACTCGGCAAAACAATATTTTGGTTCATAATATGTCCCTGGAATCGAAATCACAAATCATACAGACAGAACAGTGATTATGTATAATATATCCCAAATTCGGACAAACACAAATCTCCCTGACTGATACTTACTGATTTCTGGTTCTAAAAATAACAAAAAAAAATCGAAAAAATAAGGATAAATTCACCAAAAAATACTATGTCTGCACTACATGTTTGTATGTGTATATAAATATTCTAATTTAATTAAAATATGTTTTAATGTTTTATTAAGTATTTAGTGTAAGACACTAACTACGGAACACAGTCATGCAGTTAACAAAAATAAAACTATTATTTTAAACTATTACGATTGTTAAGGATGCACAAAATTGTTTTACAAAACTGTTCTTGTCCTACATGCACGGATATTTCATTATGAGTTTATTTTAAAAATACTAAAATATTAATGTTAAAATGTAATTTTAAAAAATAAAAAGGGATCGTCTGTGTGTGTATATCATCTAAAAAACTAGGTTAATTAAATCTAGAGGTTCCGCTGTTAACCCACAAACACTATTGTTACTTTGTGATACTATTTTGAACGGGACACAAAACCAAAGGTTAGCATTCACAACGGTAAAAGGTGCAATATAATATTACTAAGGGATAGGGATCCAACAAGGGTAAAGGCTGCATTCATTTATCAATTCATCTACCGCCACAACTAATGTATCAGCAATCGATCACTCATTACATTGTAAGTATAGTAACGAATATACTTGAGTACGAACAAGCCGTAAGGATGGCGCATTTTATAAAGCTCGCTTCCGTTTCCGGGTACATTTTTCAGTCTCTGCAAAGCGTTCTCTGTTGCTGTGTTCTATCTAGTTGCTAGCAAGGCTCATATGATACCATCTTGTGCTAATTCTACTAAAGACCTGACTCCACATGCAAAACATGCGGATGAATTAATCGTATGCCGAAAATGACTAATACATATAAATGTTAGTTTGGTTATATTTCTCTGTTCATTAGTATTGCAGACAATTAACCCCACACCACAAAAATGAAAATTAAGATAATATATTGAGGCTTCAAACAAAGTACCAAAAAGCGTTGTTTTTTGCAAGCGTATAACATGTAATGGATAGCAAATCACTTTCTGTGAAGTATGACTATTTTTTTTAACTTTCACCATCATATTTAGATAAATGGAAAGTATCTGAATAACAGTTCTCCATAACGAAACAAGACGGGCTAATGTAAAACATCATTTATTGGTATAAATGTGTAAGATAAAATAAACATGGAAGCGTTTTACTAATAAATCACAGCATAAAATATGTTTCATTCGAGTTATTAACTGTATCAAAATAATACGATCACGCAGATAAAGAACTACCAAGTAGCAAAAAGAAGGTATGTTGAGCAATCGGACAAACTGTTGAGTTGTTATGAACGTAATTTTTGCCGCTTTGTCCTCGAAACATTAATACATTAGTTGAACAACTAACTTCTTTGATGTAAATATAAATTTTAAAATAAGAACAACAGTCAGTATACGTCCATTTTTTAGACATTACAGCATCAAAATATTGACAAAAAATATGTTTAACAATAGCATGTACAAAACTTATTCAATACTCTCTAAACCAATGACGTAGCTACGATTTAAAGTGACGAACATGCTTGCATATATCTCGCTTTTAATCATGCATTAAATGCTAGAATTTTTTACTGATCAGAAAACATGTGTTCGGTACATACATCCCATTTACTCGTGATAAAAATATTGGCAGTGTTTGGAAATCAATAGCTACGCCATTGAGAAAACAAACATATAACATGTTTTCTTTCTATGTAAATACATGTGTCATATATTCAAAAACTCTATTGTAACTCGTTTAAAATTTATATTTACATTCGAGCGAGGACAGACCAGACGTTCTTTACAAATTCGCGTCATTTTAGCAAAAATCAAACCTCAGAAACAAATTATTTTATCATTAACCGTGTACTTACTGAATAACGCCCGGGTACTAACGGTATTTCGGATAAATCAACGTTCGGATACTAATAGTATTTCGGATTTGTCGCCGCCTGGAGAACTTCATAATCGTCTGGTCTGCCCTTGCTAAGAATGGCAAGACAGTAATCTCACTAAAGATTGGTCAATTAGACATTGAGTGGCTTCCTTAAACATGCGGCATTCACAGTTTGGTCTGCTGTATTTGAAATAACACAAAAACAGTGTATTTTAAAATGTAGATCGAATTATTTAACACATTCTGCCTAAAATGTAAAATTCTTACAATTATCTATTCAATAGTTTTGTCGAAAAATATCACGCCATAAAAACGTGGGAATGTAATTATCACGTGACAAGCGCATGAGGAAACCACTCACGTGAGAATCGCACACAAACACAGGAGATATATAGTTTCTTTATATCACCAACCAGGCGCTTTGCTTTTAGGTGGTTGCTGTTTTCCTTGCCCAGAAGGCTGAGGCTGCTTTTTTGGAGCCGGTGTAGCCGGCTTGCCTTTTTGTGGATCTAAATAAGCATGAATGTGGAACTTATCTTAATGTGTTTTTCAACAGGCTATCTAAATGATAGCAGGAATTAAAATTACTATTTTAAAATAACTCTTTTTTTCCAGAAATAAATGCATTACTTATTACATTTAAATTACAGTAAATGTTTAGAAAATAATCAAAATAATTCTTTAAAAAGTGTTGATAACTACTTAATTAGTAAAATGTTTTAAGACAAAATAATAAAATTTAAGAAATGGTAAAATCGTCCCAGCAAGCGGTGGTGTCAGTTAGGTGGTACAAAGGTCACGTTGACCTTAATATTTCAAAAGGGGCCGCGGCTTAAGCTTAGTTAGATCCAAAACGAAAACAAATAACGTCTACTCTAACCAAGGCTGTAGCATGATACATATTGAAAGCACAAGACGCCAAAAAACAACACCAAACAGCTTGTAAATAGTAATGCATGAACATATACATTTTGGGTATATAATTATACATAAAGTGTAACTAAAATGCATCAGGTGCAATAGACAGGCACGTGTTATTGGAAAAAAATTCTATAAGCATCACATATGTTATATTATTCCGTTCAACCTCTTGATATACAGGTAAATACAAAGATATAAGTTTGTAATGTGTAGAGCAAGTCGCATATGTCGCGCATGCGTACTCGCTACAACACTTGCAACGTGTGCTTTTTTGTAACGTTACTAACTGGACGAACTGGACTGACCACCGCTACCACCGCCGCTACTGATCATATTAGCGAGGGCTGTCCCACCTTGTGTCTGCATATTATTGCGTTGCTCCATAGTTTTTGCCATGCTGAAACGATATCAATATAAATATACATATACCCTGCAAATTTGCACCTTTATGACGAGCATCAGTATTACGAGCACATGGTTAATATCGAGCATTTCACCTGTCCGGTGTCTTCTCGAGATAACGAAGTTTTACTGTATACTAATTGAATCGCTGAATAGTTCTGTCTTTTTAATACAATACAAAGACAACATTGATTGTACGACATCATGTTTTTTTTTGTGTCTAAAATCATAAGAATGTCTATAATATGAACTTAGGTACCGCATAAATGGGGATTTAATTAAGATTAGATAACTCTATGTAATACAAGGTTCCGCATAAATGGGGATTTAATTAAGATTAGATAACTCTATGTAATACAACATAGGTCCACTGCTATTTTCTCAATTGATCTGAAGTATTTCAGACATTCAATATAAATATGTTTTTCTATAGATCACTGGCGAACATTTTTTCATTTCAGTTCATATCTTCCTTAACATATTTTTTCCGGCGAAATTATGAAATAAACATTCATTTGGTATAATTTTGGGTATGTTTGTAAATATGATTTTGCTCGAAATTTAAATTTCCGAAATACTACCAATGGACATGTGCCTTGTTACACTTGTGAACTGTGCTAAATATCGAGATACATCCATTTGATTTGGGTTTTAAATAAGTCTTTAATATGAACAAGCTTTGTAGAAGAAACTTTGTGCAAGACGTGATGTGACTGTCCAAGTAAATTTAGTCAATCAGTACCCTAAGATAATATAAATAATATAATAGGTGTGTTTTGTACAACAACGAAAAGCACAACCCTGAACTTGTTGGTGAAAATATAAGTGGTTAAACGAAATGCATGTAGTCTCGTATATGGGACATTGGTTACGATGCTGAATTCAGCAAATTAAAGCTCAGCAATAATAATTTGGGTGGCATGATCAGTCATTCTTAGTCTTCGACGGTGCAACATGTAGTAAACAAGAAACATCATAACAGGTGAGGCCAATATTGGTTAAGAATACAGCTGTAGAATAATTAACAAAAAAATGTGCTTTGAAATTGTAATGCAAATCAGTACCTAATACTAATACACTAATTATTTAAACCAATTTCCATAAATCTTTTGACTAATTGAATGTATACGTGTAAACGGGTATCATTTATTATGATTAACTCTTAACCAGAACCGTACATTATACTATAGTGCATTTCAAGAACATATTGTTTGATGTAATTGCATGTCCTTACCACGTGTGTGTAGATGTGACGCTAAAAAGCGCTACAAACCACGTGTTGTGATAACAATGACGAGAAGAAGTGAAAACAGAATACAAGATATATAGAGAATCTATCACGAGTTGTCAATTTGCCAGAGGCTCGCTTAATAAAATTTCTAAAATCGTTTAACATAAATATATCAATTGACAACGAGTGATAGATTCTTTATATCATATGACACCAAAACGCAAAATACGCATTGATTTATGGGACAAATCCAATAGTTTATACTGCACGTGGTACGTATAACTTTATAGGTAATGGCTGCATGTATACTAACCTGGATACAAGGACAGTCATGTGATATATCTATTTATAACATTGATATAAATAAAAGTTCTGAATAGTTTATATTTTGTTGACGAGTTTGCAGCAGTGATCTGGATGTTTCAAAATTAGGCTGAGAGGTGAAATGTCGATATTAAACAATAATTTAAAACATACCTATCAAAACTAGAAAATATTTATATAGAGAAGTACAGGTTCTAGTTTAACGTCACTCAATAATATTACAGTCCAGTCCTGTATAATGCGGGTGATTCAAATATAAAGTTTTACTGGACTATATCTTTAATATAACGATGTAAATGTCGATGTAAAAGTTAAACATCTTTAGTAATAGTGGGTGCGCATACTGACAAAATTGACGTACATTAGCTTTTTACAACACTAAATACAATGGGTTACTCACGATTCGTCGCTTGTATCACTAATTATATAAATATATGTATAATATAACCAACATATGACATGCAACTGAAACTCGTCCGCTATAAGTTATAATTTAAGTTGTCATTAACTTCCAAAGAGTTTAAAGAATCGCTGTATGTGGTAAAATCGTGCAGCTATTGAAAACAATTCTTGTTGGTTTTCAAGAAAAAGAAAATATCTTAGTGATAGGGTTTAATGTAAAGTTAAATGTATCAAAATACTTCTTTACGGACAATTAAGGGGACTATTTTAATAATAAAATTTGATGTAAATATAAATGTATCCAGATGATTCATTGCGGAAAAGGGGGGTGGGGTAATAATATATTTGTATAAATATATGTATATATGACATTGCATGTTTGTTTGTATTTGTACATGTGAAATCATGGGCATATTGCCTAATTTTCGAAATAAACTATTTATCTATCTAATAATGTAATTATAAAAAGAAGTAGTTTTAAATTCTTACGCTGCCTCTTCTCCTTCAAGCAGTTTCTTGTAGCAAGCAATCTCAAGTGAGAGATTCATGTTGTCGTTCTGTAGTGCGGCCAGATTATCCTGGACACAGTCCAGTTCATCGCCGAGGCCAGCGATCTCTGCCCTCAGTTTGTCCTTTTCCCCGGCACACTCCTCACATTCATCGTCGTACAACTGCTTGAGTCTAGCAATTTCATCCTTGAGACGTTCATTCTGTCAAATATGAATGTCCATGTAACGTACTTGCAGAAAGCTACAAATTTTATACCGAGAACTCGTTGCAAAACTATGGTTACAACATCGGTTTATAGAGGAACGTACCATAGTTTTTCACTGAGTTATCGATATATTACAATAAGGATCACGAACGTATATTGTTTTTTAAATGATAAACATTAAACGTATACTGAAACAAAAAGATTATAATAAAAATATAATTATATCTCTAGTTATCAAATCCGCCATCTTGAAATGTGACGTCATAATTCCGGAAGTGTTGTTATTAAAGAAATAAACAGAACTCAGTGGCAATCAATTATTAATCACACTGATTTTATTATGCATTGTTTATACATTTATCCTTAAATAAGGAATATGATAAGCTTAAAACAATTAAAAAAATAATCATTTTCATCTACTTAGACCTGCTATCGAATTATTCTTTCTAATCGACCAATATTCTAGGTATCTATATGTACACTAGTATCAAAAAGCAAAAGTATTAAGCATAAAAACATACTCGGAAGCAAAATGCAGTATACGTGCAAAATAGGCAACTGTTTAGATTTCATAGCACTTGCTGAGGTCATTAAACAATGACGTTATTAAGCAATGAATTCATTTGAAACAATAATAAGCTATTGTCAGTGATTACAAATATTAGAACAACTAAGGAAATTACGTTTGGAAACGGACATGATAAATATAGAATCTACTACGAAAATAATAAGATATATACAAATGTAATTTCATATTACGGTACAAGTACAAGCATGCAGTTACAACAGTGGTAATACATAAATTAACAGTAATAATGTCTGCCACTCAATAAAGCAATGTTTCCATACAAATGGTTTAACAAGCAACTTATAAGCGTTATGCAAAAGTGTTCCGATAAAACACAAAATATAATATTCTACATAAGCGACCATTCGGTTTTAAAGCGTAAGAATTTTCCGATGAAGCAAATTATTAACGATTTCAGAAAGCCAATAAGCAGGTATAGAAGAGTGCCTATATAGGCATGCACTTTGAATCCATACTATCCATGACTAATTTATAATGCGGGCATGTCGAAAACGAACATACGTCACAACGTCACTCAATGTGACGTCATCAAATAGTGTTGTTCACGTGACTACGAATGTGTGCATCAAGATATCCTCGACCCAGATACGCATAATTAAGATAGTACTAAAATAGTATTAATAGTCACCTAAAACATTGTCTATGACTGTGAAAAATGTTTACTAATAAGTGGCACGCTTATCTTCCAGTACGCTAGGAACCATATGTGAATTGAACCAATCGAATATGAAATGCATCTTCTCTCTTGAAGTTCTTAATCCCCAGGCGAATTTTATATATATCCTTGTCTGAACATCACAGGAATGAATGCACGAAGAATATCTTAAAACGTTTGCGTAAAGTCAACTTGTTTGACTTCGAAAATGTTTAAAACCTTGGAACCAATAATCATGGAGAGGTATGATCTTTAAACAGTGCCTAAAACTAAGAATCATTTTACCTTTAAACAGTGCCTAAACTAACAACGATTTAACAACTTAACCTTTAAACAATTCCTGAAGCAAGAACAATTTGACCTTCAGACAATATCTGAACTAAGGACCAGCTGACCTTCTGACAATATCTGAACTAAGGACCAGTTGACCTTCTGACAATATCTGAACTAAGGACCAGCTGACCTTCTGACAATATCTGAACTAAGGACCATTTGACCTTCAGACAAAATCTGAACTAATGGACCAGCTGACCTTCAGACAATATCTGAACTAATGGACCAGCTGACCTTCAGACAATATCTGAACTAATGGACCAGCTGACATTCAGACAATATCTGAACTAATGGACCAGTTGACCTTCAGACAATGTCTGAACTAAGGACCAGTTGACCTTCAGACAATATCTGAACTAATGGACCAGTTGACCTTCAGACAATGTCTGAACTAATGGACCAGTTGACCTTCAGACAATATCTGAACTAAAGGACCAGCTGACCTTCAGACAATATCTGAACTAAGGACCATTTGACCTTCAGGCAATATCTGAACTAAGGACCAGTTGACCTTCAGGCAATATCTGAACTAAGGACCAGTTGACCTTCAGACAATATCTGAAGTAAGGATTGTTAAACCTTCAAGAACTACATGACCATGGCCATAATCCATGAATAATGCATATTTAACTATAACTTTACAATACTGTTAAAGCTGAAGCGGACAATTGGTTAACTTAACAACAAAATGGGATATAAAGCGTGGTAAAAAACATAGAAGAAATAGATAGAGTTACTATAGGTTTATGCACGTTTATGAATATATCTCTATATGATAAATGCGACTATAATATGCATTTCCTTTGCTCATGCAATGTGCGAAAAATACCTCGGCTTGGAGAGCGCTCATTTGGCTCTTATTTTGTGAAATAGACGCTTTAAGACTCTTATTCTCAGTTCTGGAAACATTGTCTACTTGGTCACGCATCTGTGAGTTCTGATAATGAGCCAACTGAAAAACAAAATCTGATTAGTTAAAATGTTTGTAACATAGTCAGAAAATATGCTGCTGAGAGCATTTACCTCATCTTTCAGATCTCTTATTTGGTGATCTAATGGTCCGATTTGATTTTTCAGTTTCTTGTTTTCGCTTTTAAGTAGTGTACCGTCGGTAGTGTCCCGATTAAGGTTGTCTTGAAGTTTATTAAGCTGAAATACACATGTAACAATGGTTGATTTAACATGAATTGATACTTAAAGCATCATGAAACCTTTAACTGCTACTTTCAAAACAGCAATGACTTGGTAGTATATTTGCATAATGAGGATTGCATTTCGAGCACTTGAGTTGAATTACAGTGAAAGAAAACACACAATAAGATGTTAGAAAACAAAATAAAGGCTCGTGTAGCAGTCTTAAACAATAAAACATAATTTAAAGTCTAAGGGAAGCAACTCTTAGCAACATTAGTATTTGTCATCAAAACCATCTGTTTAAAAAATGTTCGACCTAAATAGAATCTAGTAAACTTTGTGTCTTCATATTGGTATTTTTGTTTTAAAAACATCAAACTATCGTGTATAAATTTAGATCTACTGGATGGTCGGAACAAAGATTTTGTAGCGATAGTGGGGCTTTAAGGTTTCTCATCAACCAATGATGAAACTGTATCTGTCCTTTGAATGTTTGAAAATATTTCATTTCTCTAATTGATGTACCAATGTATACGTTATTTTGAAAGAGTCTCACGGGGAAGACTAGGCATGCCCAATTGTGTTGCCTCTATGAATAAATTCTTTATTATTACTTTCTCCGAGTCATCTCAATGTACATAATCAACTATTAAGTGGTTATTGCCACCAAAGCTTGCGAAGTTACAGCAGAAAGTCCATAAAATATATGATTAGTTTACTCAACTATGTCTTCCTGATAAGTTAGTAATTTCTTACTTAATCCTAACTTCAATCGTAATTTTATAGATCTAGACTAGAATCTAGTCTATTTATTGTATTTTGTATCTATATCTAGAGTTCTAATTTACAACGACTACACACGTTCAATAAAACAACCTTTGTTTTAACCATTTCCTGAATAGACATTTTGTTAAAAGATTAGAACAAATTCGTACAAGTTGAGAATGTCGCGTGTGACGTCACATCAGCTGTATGACGTCACCGAGACTATAGTAAACTCGGTTTGTATCGTGAGTACTATGCATTCTCGTGTGATGTCATATCAGCTGTATGACGTCACCGAGATTATAGTAAAGTCGCTTTGTCTCGTCAGTACTATGCATTTTGGTGTGACGTCACATCAGCTGTATGACGTCACCGACACTTTAGTAAAGTCGTTTCGTCTCGTGAGTACTATGCATTCTCGTGTGACGTCATATCAGCTGTATGACGTCACCGACACTATAGTAAAGTAGGTTTGTCTCTTGACTTGCTACTATGCATTTCATGTTTTGACGGCCATCCGTAGCTCAACAACGCTGGACCATCACAGGCAAAATACCTGCTTCTAGATGAAATCGAACATCCTCTGAAATGACCTAGCGACACATATATACAATAATGAGCAAAAGTGCAAATCATTTGATAATATATTGTTCTTAGATAGATCTAGTATAATTTGAACATGATTGTATAACTTGGTTGATATCAAAACACAAATAAGCGTAAAATCGGCGCCTTCAAATCCCCTTAACAGATCACTCACTTATTTTCAGAGGACCGTCAAATCTTGTTAAAGATCTATTTATTATTTACTTTCAATGGATTACGGTTATTTACAGTGAAAATAACAGTGACAAATAACAGTGACAAATAACAGTGAAATTATCATTTTGTTATCTTCACTGTGTTGGAACTGGTTCCAGTATCGTGCAGAAATAGAAACGCAACGCCAACAACGTGGGGCTTTAAAATATGCGTTACGTCATGTATGACATCATAATTGTCACGTCGTACTTACTTGGTCATCATATCTGCGTTTGCATTCCAATTCCATTAATCCAAGTCTATTATTGTAATCCTCCTGGATGACTCTAATACATTCCTTAAAGTCTGACTTCCATTTGTCTTGGATCTTGGGTGTCACACATCGAAGCTCTTCAATGATACGACGAAGCTCGCTAATTTCCTGTAAGAGCCAAAATCGTTTTATTTGTTAAATCATTTAATTTCGATGGGTGAAACTTCATGTTGTTGTTTTTTTTGTAAAAAGACATTTCGATGGGACATTAATTCATGGATTTTGCACAACAGGTTATACATAGATCTACAATGATTGAAATTAATGTTCAATTAGATTTGATTACGTTGTTGAAGGTGAACAACATATCTTTAACGGTATCTTTAGCAGTATCAGTTAGTTGTTGTATAGTACTTTCGACTCAACCCCTTGACTTATCGCGCCCTGGGCTGGCATTTATAAAGTATCTTCAGTTAAAACTTAGAATGTTCTTAATATCTCAAAGTTTCCTTATATTAAGAGTATCAGCTAAACAGGAAAACCAATATTAACTTTTATTTTTATTATTTAGAAGCTTTGTGTAAAGAGCTACAGTAATCATATGGAAAACATGTGCTATTTTTCATTTCTTGTGAAATACGGGCAGCTCAATAGTTTAACTTACGTAAAATTATTTATGTTTTCACTTAAGATGCTTTATAAATACCCGTCCTGGTTAATTCACACACAAAATAAAAACGCTGTTGCTTGTCGTAGAGGTTAATGCAGAGCAAGCTTGTGCTCAAAATCGTTATCATAAGAAGGAAACATTTGTTCGGAGTTAATCGAACATCTAATTGAAGCACATGCTGAATCCGAGATGGAACTTCAATTCAAGTTTCTTAGAAAACTCATGGCCACATACCAATACGAATACATTTGAATACTAGTATATGGAATAAGTACACGTGAATGTCGAATACTTACGTCTTCTAACGAGGCAACGTCAAATTCATGCTGCTCGTATAGCGCGTCCAATTCATTCTGCAAAACTATTTGCTTTTCTCTTGCCATGGCTGTCTCCTATAAAATAAAGAAGTAATACATTCGTACATGCTTTATTTCGCTGTTTCGGGTCCAAGCAGGATCTATTATGGTACTTAAAGAGGCGTTCCCTATAACTTTAATCGTTTAAATCGATTCGGGAATATTATACATTAAATGAGATTTTTTAATCATTATTGCTTAAACTCCTCAAATCTTCAACAAAAACCTCCCACCAATACTGAGAGAAAAATAAAAGTATCTTTCCGTAATGAGCCATAAAGTCACGAGTTAAAAAAAAGTTAAGTTACCAATTTTCTAGGGCTATTTTCAGCTGTTAGGCCGCTCAAGCACCCTTTGACATTTTAACTCCCCTGGTCATTGGGCTACATATGGACACCTACACTAGTGTAGGGGAGACTATTTCTCTCCTGTGGTGTGGCAGCCAATATCGATCTGCGGCGCCCAGGAATAGACACTGCCCTCATAGGTACCATTTTACACCATGGTGGAGTGGAGCTGTGGGTCTTGCTCAGAGATTTTGACCAGTGGTCCTGAGAGGGATCGAACCCGGGACCTCTCGATCCCGAAGCGCGCACCCTACCTCTAGGCCACCGCTCCCCACGAGTTGTTTCTCTTTCATCACATAATAATAAATCGCTGCAAGCGATAAATTATTATTGGTGATTTGAATATATGCTTTACATTATAGAGACATATTTGCACACACTTTCTTCTGACAGATTATGATAATTGATTGTGTTTTGTCCATTTAGCACATTTAATGTGAAAGTAGAAAAATATGCTAGTTATATGAAATGCCTCTTTAAAAGTGTACAGTAGAAACACCCTAATCTGATTCCCCTTCAGATTGACTGAAAACTCTCGACGGACTAGGAAGGATTTTTGATAAAGGAGATGTTGTCTTGATAGTGTCTGTAACATGATAACCACTCTTGCTCGTAATAGAATTCCTACCGTATATACATTAAAAGAAAAGAAGAGGTACGCGGTGCAAGATAAAAAGAACCAGATCCAATGTTAGAAATAATTACTATATTAGACCGAAAGAGAAACGCAGTGTACCCAAAACAAGTGAAACATACAATTTACTACTTAACCGAAATTTATGCAATTGAGATAATTATGAATGATAACTACACTGAAGTGAAGTGCGGGGAGACTTTTCACAGCCACCACACGACAGGAACATTACGCTTGCTGTAGCGGTAAGTAAAGTATATACTGTATCTCTAGTAAGTCAGTCGCCAAAATACGGAATATATATCGTCAACAATGGTATAAATATTGAAACATAATTATCTTAAACAACGGTCCTGAATACTAAAAAATGCACAGATGTGAATGCAGACACTTACATCTCTCAATTTATCGTTGTCGGCTCTGCACATGTCCAAATCTTGTTTCAGAGTTTTCTTTTCCATTTCAACATTGTCAAGACTTCTTCGAGCTGCGTTAAGCTCTCCTTCAAGATCGCCTATCATCGCGGTTAACTTGGATACCTCGTTTTGGTAGTCATCTCGTTGTTGTGTACGGCATTGCAATCTGAAATAAAGTAAAACTGTGTTAAGCCGAGTATCGACATTACGATCACCCTATATTACGAGCACCCGACCTATGTCGAGCAAATTTCAGATTTTCAAAGTCCAGATGAATTTGTTCGATGTAACTTAGTATTTCTATTCTCACACTTATGTTTTCTCGTTCTGGTACTTAATTATTTAGGACATGCTCAAACTCGGAAAATGTTTAGAATTTTGCATTACATCTCGCACCAACTTGTAGTAGATGATACAATCAGCCATAGAATATGTTTCTTTTAAAAAATGAATAAGTTACAGCAGTTTTTGTAACTAAGAACATGCTCCAATTGGAACGTGCAAGAAGTATGAGTTGGAGCATGGAGTATGTTCTCCAATGTTTATAATCACGGCACCTTCGCATCATACAGTTAGCATTGAAACTGGTGATGAATAAACCCAGTTATTGCCATGTGTCTCCAAGATAATAAAGGGGTCAAGGTCGGTCGAGAATTGTAGCCAAACGAATTATTACCCCCCCCCCCCCCAACAAAACAAACAAAAAAGTGCTTAGGGTGTATTGGAGTGAGCCTGTCTGTCTGTCAGTCGGTCGGTTTGTTTGTTTTTAAGTTTCCAGATGTCAACTACTGTGTGTTATTTTCTTTTTTCAAAATCAGACTTTAACTTTCAACTTCAATGTGGTTACTCGTCATATTCCGCAAGTAGACATTTTATAACGAGGGTGAATATTGTACATGCGCGTAGTGTGAATCAACTCGTTAAAAACTTGTTGAACTGTCTCTTGATATAAAACATAACAATAACTAATTCTGAAAAGTACCCAGTGGCTATAAAACTTTTATTTTCAAAATATGTTTGGCTTGTAGAGTACAATGTATCTGCAAATATTGCTGAGCATATATTCACTATCTAAGATTTAATCCCCAAATAGGCTGTGTCGCAGTTCATATTATCCGTTAGTATAATGCTTAAACAAGCCCATTCAAGCTTTCAAGCCTAATCGCTGGCTTAGAACAAGAAGGTCGTAACTACCCAATCGATATATTGAGAAAACTGTCAGTAATTTACTGTTTACCTTTGGGGAAAACACGTGTTTAAAACTTCATTTTGGTCAACATGACAATTTCAGATTTTCATGAAAATATGCTCATAAGAATCGCCTTGTGAAGCAGATTTCAAATATGTATGAGTCTTATAAGGTCGTAAGAGGTAGTTACGACCTTCTGGTTCTAAGCCATCGAAATATCCTTTAATAGCGTAAAGCCAGAAAACCTCGTAAGGTATCATTTTTGCGATATTCTCGAATACGATAAGGTTGCAAAAATGTATGCTTGTGAACGAAATCAATCGAACTTAAAACCCAGAAAGTTGTAATTATGATCTTTGAACTTTGCGAGCGTTCTTGAAACCAAGTGACCTTAGAAAATAACAAAAATCTCTAATTTTCGATCTCAACGAAATAGCAAAGTTTGCAGTAAACGTATGTACATAACACAATAAGACATTCTTAATAGTAAAACATCCTTTGATGTATTATTCCCGAGCAGTACAATGTCAGTTGAAGTATATTATGAAGCTTAAACCATTCAAAATATCGTCGTATTAAAAATCTATTCTAATTCTATGTGAATGGAAATATTTGATCAAAGAATTTAAATATTAAATAATACATTAACAATATTCTATATATGTTCGTAATTCGTGTCTCGATGTACATTGTCAAATCTTAAACTTTGATTGTCCGGTGTTTTTGTCGATCATGAACTTTAATGAAAATGTTAGGAATTAATTTGACACAATAAGTATTGTACCTGTGTTTGTTTTTCTGTTAATGTATTAGCTGAAATGGCAGTTATATACGCAAACAGTTAAGCCATTCATTGACATAAATTAACGCCTTTATTCATTTGCAAATACTGATCTTAATTTCGTATCTTATTTCCGAGCGAATGTCCTGTACAATTGTATGTATCGTAAAGATACTTTGACGTGATCCTTAACCCCCTGCTACCAGTAGCATAATTTATCAGCTGGTATATTGTCTATATTTACAGTCCACTCAAAGTTGAATGAAAACGGTTATAAACAATGGCTCGTCCGTCAGGTAAACTATTTTATTTATGTTTAACTGGGTGTAACTTAGTCAACTGTAACCCCCGCTCTTCGTTCGAATGTGATAGTTCCTTCATTAGTATAGTATTGTTATTGAATCGACATTATAACCTCGGTTGTATATTTCCATAAGCGAGGAGTATCGCGAAGAGGCTCGATGTGTTGTACACTAGCTGAAATTGATGTAATTAAACCAACTATCCTTGAAATATATTCCTGCATACAGGTAAGGACCGGGTTAACATATCCGTAAAATACGTATGCATAATTATAAACAAGTCACTCTTTTAGAAACGAATTCTATACTTGTGTTTATGTTATGGGTGTCGAATGTCGTTTTTCAAAGTTATTTGATCCAAACACATTGTTCACCAACTATGGATTGCATTACTGAACATTCATTGACTAAATATTTTTACAATGATAATATTATGATAATAATGCAACGACCCGGGATATTAAAACGGTCCAACTCCCAGAATGTGTCCGTTCTAACGTTGCCTGTTGAATGGACACCAAATAGACATCCGGGGTCACGAGCTAGACTAGCTTTGCATAAGTCACGAATTCGACTAGAGATTCTACATATTAATTATTTTATTGCCCATGAAACTAAATGAGTAGAAGAATATATACTTATAAAGATATGATGTCAAACAATTTCGAGATACTTGCGTGGTCGTTAATGCTTAAGCACTGGTTGAATGACTACATGTAGTACCAAATTAATACTGCCTATGTCATGTTAAATTGTCGCAATTTTAGTGTACGCAGCACCGGCTCATGGCCACACAGGGGCACACCAAAGCATACTTTTGCAAAGGTGAAAATGTGAGCTACTACCTAAAACACACATGTGTTAAACCACCAGCTTTTTTGTCTCTGTACAGACGGGTAACTGTATCATTGATTACGAAAAAAAGCTTTTTCGTTTTCAAACAGTCTTTATCAATGATACAGTTACGTGTAAATGTACATGCTTAAAGCATTAAGTAACACTCTACCTTAAAATACATTGTATATTATAAATTTATAACTGATTAGACGAGAAAAAGTTATATAAGGCTACCAACATGAAAACCGGTTTTTGAATGCAGCAAGTCACATGATGTGTGCGTCACTAGACGGTGTTAACCGCAGGTACAAATGTCAAGGTCAGAATCATCAATAAAATATCACTCGTGCATAACAAACAACATGTCGGTTGATGATAGATCGCTAGGCCTATAGTAGATGTATCTAGAGTAGTAAAATGCAAATGATTTCCGCATCAGTTGTTTTAATTCACTTTTCAGCGATTTGATTATTTAGCTACGTGGAGATGGTCCCCGGTTTTATGCAAATTAGGATGTTAGCTAAACTTAAGATGAAACTAATTTCGTCACAGTCAGCACATTACATTTGTGTTTATCCAGTGAATTGAAACGCGAAACGTCAACTGAACACGTAATGCTGTCACATGTGCATGTCTGTAGTAGGCTTTGACATGAGAAAGATGATTGTCTAGCTGATATTTACCACCACAATACAAGGGGTTGATTGGCTGATAGCGGCTAACCATGGTCTAAAATAGTTAAAACTGTCAAATTGACAATTCATCCATTTTAATACCCCACCCCAACAAATAGTTGGGGACAAATAGAGAATTGTCTTTGTCCGCCCGTTCATGGTTTCGATTTCATGTTTATTAATCAATAGTTTTGTCGCCGGGAAAAACATGTACCCCCTCCTCCAACCAAAAATATAGGGGGTGGCAAAAAGCAATGCCCTTGTCCGCCCGTTCATGGTTTCTTTCCCGTTCATGGTTTCTATTTCGTGTTTATCAATCAATATTTCTGTCGCAGGGAAATACATGTAACAACGTCTAGGGAATTTTGGTTCGTATTGAATTTGTCTGCTAAGCCATGCTCTAAGTTCTACACAATCGTGAAAGCTCGGCCATTACCGTCTGTCTACGGTAAATATAATTTACATTGCAAAAAAGGCCGAGGTGATCAGAATGAGAGCTACTCTCCTAAGTGGTGTAGGTCAAGGTCAATGGTTACAGTAACACTTCCATTAAAGATATACTCAACATAAAGACCACCTTAAGATAAAAGCCACCATTAACCATGCGTGCGTCCACTTTACAAACCAATACATTATCCCCTTAATAACGTGAGCTGTCAATGAAAGTGCATATTTACGTGCATTGTCAAGTGAACCTATGTAATACAACCCTCATTGTGACTATTGCAAACTGATATTTAGCAAGACCTCTCATAAAAGCCACCTCTATAAGACGACTCCAAAATTCATATCCGTTTTACTTCATGTTTTTACATAGTATACACATGGGATATGGCTGACAAGTGTCATACATACTTTTCGAACTGAGCGATTATCGCGTTTCTTTGCAAGTGATTTATGTCGCTGGTTAAAACAACTGATAAGCTACATTTGGGTAGGCAACTTTAACTGCACGAGTGAGATATTTATTATTTTATTGTCTGACACTGCGGAGCCGGCCGGACGAATCAATATAATGTCGCCATTTTGATTGGAGTTTTACAAAGGCTTGGGTAAACAGTTCGAGTACCACAGTCTATGGTAATAAATTTTAGTCTGTACGACGAATTGGATCTTAGATGGGATTTTATGCAGATAAACCGGTTAGCACTAGTCTCAGATTTAACCAGTCATATCGGAACATAACCCCGTCCGCATTAAACTGAATGCATGTAAATAAACAAATAGCTGGCTTAGAATGAAAATGTCGTAACTATGCTACTTACGACCTTATACGACTGATAAATATTTGAAATCTGCATCATTAGGCGCTTATATAAGCCTATTTTCATGAAAATCGGTCTTGTCATGTTGACCAAAATGAAGTCGTAAAAGCTTGTTTTCCCATATGTAAAGAGTAAATTTCAGACAGTTTATTCTTGTTTTCTCAAAATATCAATTTTGTACTTACGACCTTCACATTCTAAGCCAGCGAATTGGATTATAATATCGATGGCTTAGAACAAGAAGGTAGTAGCTACAAAACATGACAATTTCAGATTTTTATGAAAATGGGCTCATAAGAAGCGCCTTGTGAAGCAGATTTCAAATATGTATAAGTCTTATAAGGTTGTAAGTAGGATTCAAGACCTTCTGGTCCCAATCTCTCGAAATATCTCAATTTGAGTTAAATCTCAACTCAAATATTGGCATGTGTGTTAAGTTAATTTCCATGAGAAACTGGATTAAAAATTGGCATCACATTACAGATAACAATATTCTGAATTTATTAAAGCAAAATACAGAGTTTGAACTTCAGATTAATCTCAAATGCAGACTTTGATTTTCGCAAAATCTCAATTTGAGATGAGATTTCTACTTGAGATGTTTCGGGAGATCGGGGCCTGGTTCTAAGCCATCGATATGTGTGAAGCAAAACTTACTCTTCCGCTTGGTCTTGTACTTTATCTTCTAGTTTAAGATTCTCGGCTTGTAGTCTAGCAAGTTCCTTCTTTATGTCAGCAAGGGCATTGCGAGCCTCGTCCATCTCATCTTTGAACATGTCACGAACCCTATCCTGGTTGAAACCTTTCGATTTCTTCAAACGAGCAAGCTCCTCTTGGAGAGCCTCTATGGTTGCAGTTTGAAATTTATTGCGCTCAATAAAGCCTGCCAGTTTAGTATTTAGACCAGCCATTTCTGTCTTCTCAGCCTGTCGATTGCCTGTTACGGCTTGGAGAGTAGCGGTGCTCATTCTCTGAACGTCCCCAGCAGGGCGAACTATACCTCCATGTGAAGATCTTGAAACAACATTGGAACGGCGGACAGAAGAAACCATTGGACCTCCTCTGTTCTTGGTTCCCACTGATATGTTAACTTGAGCCGCTCCCATGCTGGGTCGCGACTTCCTAGAGCTGCTGTATTCTGTCGTAGTAGTAGACATGTTTGTTTATCTGCGAATGTAAAGAAAATAAGTTATTTTAATTTGTTCATAGTTTATACAAACCGTCGTCTAGACGTCTGTATCGCGTGACTCTAGACGTCTGTATCACGTGACTCAAAACATCTGTATCACGTGACTCTAAACGTCTGTATCACGTGACTCTAGACGTCTGTATCACGTCACTCTAGACACCTGTATCACGTCACTCTACACGTATGTATCACGTGACTCAAAACATCTGTATTACATGACTCTAGACGTCTGTATCACGTGACTCTAGAGGTCTGTATCACGCTACTCTAGACGTCTGTATCACGTGACTCTAGATGTCTGTATCACGTGACTCAAAACATCTGTATTACATGACTCTAGACATCTGTATGACGTGACTCTAGACGTCTGTATGACGTGACTCTAGACGTCTGTATCACGTGACTCTAGACGTCTGTATCACGTGACTCTAGACGTCTGTATCACGTGACTCTAGACGTATATATCACGTGACTCTAGACGTATGTATCACGAAACTATATAATAGACGTCTGTATCACGTGACTCTAGACGTATATATCACCTGACTCAAGACGTATATATCACGTGACTCAAAACATCTGAATCACGTGACTCGAGACGTCTGTATCACACGACTCTAGAGGTCTGAATCACGTGACTCTAGACGTCTGTATCACGTGACTCTAGATGTCTGTATCACGTGACTATAGACGTCTGTATCATGTGACTCTACACTTCTGTATCACGTGTTTCCAGACGTATGTATCACATGACTATAGACTTCTGCATCACGTGACTCTAGACATTTGTATCATGTGACTCTAGACGCCTGTATCATGTGACTCTAAACGTATATATCACGTGACTCTAGACGTCTATATTACATGACTATAGACGTCTGTATCACGTGACTCAAAACATCTGTATCACGTGACTCTAGATGTCTGTATCACGTGACTCTAGACGTCTGTATCACATGACTCTATACGTCTTTATCACGTGTCGAGAAGTAAATATCATTGTACTAGACGTCTGCGTCAGCATTGTTTACATAATTGACTACATGAATCATGGTATAATTAAATTATGGGCATCATTTACATGGGTTTGGGTGAATAACTTAAAGAGGCTTTCTCTATTACTAGCATATTTTCTCTACTATCACATTAAATGAGCTAAATGTACAAAGCACTATTGATTATCATAATTTGTCAGAAGAGAGTGTGCGCAAACATGTCTCTATAATGTCAAAAATGCATTTAAATCACCAATAATAATTTATCGCTTCCACCGATTTATTATTATTTGGTCAAAGGGAAACAACTCGTGACTATTTTGACTCGTTACGGAAATACGTTTTCATTCTTTTCTCGGTAATAAGTGGGAGTTTTTGTTGAAAATTTGAGAAGTTTTAGCAATAATGATTCTCATTTAATGTATAATAATCCTGAATCGATTTAAACGATCAAAGTAATAGAGAATGCCTCTTTCAATTGCACCCACGAAGTCGGAAGACATTTGCCAATAAGGCAGGGCTAAAATCCAAACTCCACACACTTCGTCTGTGATATTCGCACGCAAATAGTGACTAAACATGATTACCGATCGTCCAGTAATTGTAGATTGACTCTTAAATCTTCATTTTTACCCAACCCTCTGAAGTTATATTTTATACAAAAAATATGCTAACAGAAACGAATGATATTTTTCCTTACATACATTTTATTATCATTAAGGATATTCTATTTTTAAAAATACCTGTTTTTAATCGGTGGAAAAATGACTACCGGTACATGTAATGTACGTGTGTGTTTAAAAATAACGGATTGTATCGTCGCATCTGCAATGGAATTCAAGAACACAGGTGTCCAAAATAAGATAATCGCGAGTGTAGAATAATTACAGTGTAACAACCTATTTAAAACACTTTAATTCTTCAAAAATGTCCCTAAGTCCGTATTAACAATAAGCTAAACCCCTGTGCAGAGACATGGTGACCACTAAATCAAAAACGCTAAACAACAAATGACCAATTTATGCAGGTTCTAAAGGAGCGTGATTCTATATCGAGGTTGTACTGTATTACTTAAATTTACTATACCGGCGACAATTATTTTCAATCTTTCCTGGTCGGTCGACCACAGAAACAGTAAAACTTTATCAATCACTTGGTCCATAAAACACTTGCCGAATAACATTTACTTGTACATGTAAACTTGCCAGATGAACAAATCGATATATTTTGCCCTCTAACGAGACGCCCGTCTTAAATATTGCATACTTATCGTTTGTATATACCTCTAACTGGTAACGTTAACTTGCATACACAAAACCGTCATCTGAGAAGCATAGACGTTACATTATATCGCTGGCTTAGAACAAGAAGGTCGTAACTACCAAATCGATATATTGAGAAAACAAGAGAAAACTGTCTGTAATTTAGTCTTTACCTACGGGAAAACACGTTTTTAAAACTTCATTTTGGTCAACATGACAATTTCAGATTTTCATAAAAATGGGCTCAAGAAGCGCCTTGTGAAGCAGATTTCAAATATGTATGAGTCTTATAAGGTCGTAAGAGGTAGTTACGACCTTCTGGTTCTAAGCCATCGATATATTCATTTCAAGTATATGTTTAACTGGTTAAGCTTATCGAATTTCTGCAGAAGTAAAATTTACCATAAGTATAATCAAACCATAAGTAACTGTTATAACCGATACCGAAGTAATTTAATTTGCGGTTGGTTTGACTTTCTTAAGCCGAATGTTAAACACTAGTAATACGGGCTTTGGCCATTTGGATCACCATGCAGGAATCTAAAAGCGCTGGATATCGGTTTCCAGAAAATCTAATATTGGACGAAATACTGCATCGGCTGAGACATTATGCACTACACTGATATTATATTCGTATACATGTTCTGATGGCGTAACAAAAACCTGAAATTCTGCATTTTTTATTTCTATATTAAAGTTCAGGGTTGTTGAAAATGTTTTTTTTTGCTTTCATCTTCGTCACGTAAAAAATGCAATCATTTAGATTTATTAATGATTTATTCAAGTAGGAACATAAATTCATGGTTATTTTTACATATAAGTTCAGATGGCATTATAAAGAACAGACTCTTTTTGGTCATAGAATGTGTCCTGAAAAAAAACTGAAGGTTGTTAAAATTTGAGTTTTGCTTATATTACCCATGTATGGTAGGCCTATATGACTTAAGTATTTGCAATGTAGCATAAATCTACCATATGTAATACATATAAATATAAAATTAAATTTGAAAAAATATGATAATAAGAATATTTAGAAATATTCGGTTACCTTATCAGTGCTTTTACTAGTAATTCCTATAATATGGAATAAATCCAAATATGGTTTAAGTTCAGTACTTCACGCAACCAGGCAGCGCAGTGCAATTCTCACGACTAAGTGATCAATACGCAGCGCCCAATCGACACAACCTCTAAACGAGAAAAGAACGCTGTCGACAAACCTTGCCTAGTATTTTACTTAAAAGGTATGTAGTACTGCGCCTTCTGTTCAGGCTTGCGTATCGCTTTTACTGTGCTGTCATTGGCTGATTATTGCGTGGTATAAGTAGTTGATTTGCAAACCCGTCAGACGTGTTTATGCAGAAATTTATGTATACGTCTACCTTAAATCAAAACCAAACTTTCGGAAACACTTAAAATAAAATAGAATCTAATAACCACAATGAATTAAGAAATCTACCCTGATATTAAACTTCATAAACTCGCCTTTTGACTTAACGAAATTTCTGAAAATGTAAATTATTGTTAACTTAGCCAAGAGATATATGAATGCGATAAGAAAAACAAAATGATATAAGTTTTCGTAGTGTATTTACTTAAACTTTTCAGTGTGTATTATTTTTGTCACCTTTATAAAAACGTATTGAATGGCGAAAAGTAAAAATACCACACGCTTGACAGGACTCAAATACGACAAGTTATGAAGAAAGAAAAATAACAGTGTATAAATGAATAGACAACAATTAAATCAATATCTTAAGGAAAACACTTATTTTATTTATTTCTATTCAGAGAACGTTTGACAGGTCATGTGTTTATAATGCCACGTTTAACATTAATGTAACAAATTAGTAAATTGATCATTATACCAACCCAGACCTTTGATAATAAAATAATATACCGTAGAAATGTTGTAAAAAGGGTATGAGGAAATCAGACCTGGAAGGTAGCACTCAACCTAACCAGCCGAGCACAGAAATCAGAAACACCACAAGACAGTTACACTGAGCAATGTACAAAAATAAGCCAAAGAAACAATTAAAAGTCCATGTCCCCGCTAAAAGAATGCAGGATGGCACAATTTCACAAAGAAATGATAGAATAGCGGTCATTGCATGAGACCGAATGAAACACAGCCAAGACCCGACCAAGTTCCCCCAAGGTCCCGCTGCACGGCTCGGCTAAATACGTTACGTTTATTTTGTAATGACGTCGACCCTAAACAGAAAATTTAAACGGCTGATCATGAAATTGAAAACTACCTTGAAGCAGGAGTCAGGACCGATAATTTTAACCTAAAAGCATCTTCATAAATCAGTAGTTAGTCAAGTCCCCAGACTGTAACTTTCTTTGGCCTACCATCTTAAGAAAAATATTTCGTAACGCTTTCAATGGGACATATTCCATGCTCACAGATTCTAACAAAACCGGAAAAGACTACGTACCAAGTATGTTTTGGACGAACACATAGGTTGGTTGAACGAGAATGCCTTAAAGCGGTACGCGGTCTTTTCCGGTTTTGGTATATTCTGTAAGTATGCAACGCGTCCCTTTGAAAGTGAAACGAAAGGCTTTTCTTAAGATGGTGGACCAAAGAAGGTTATGTACAGAAAAAAAACATGACTACCACGATGGGGAAATGCCAATGGATAAGTCACACTGGAAATAAGTCGCATGCAGATTTAATAGAAGAGTAAAAAATGGCAGCCCACCATCTTCCGGAAGCTGGTAGAAGTCCGCAAGTCATTTGGTATAATTTGTTATAGTACACATGCATGTAAGTAGAGATTGTTTAAAAGCCCGCCGGTACCCGTGTCTTCCAACGTATGAATTGAAATAAACAACCGCCTTAACTTGGCTACAAGACATATGCATGTACGTCGTAGAGGTTCTTTTAATCCATAGCAACAGTTTCTTCCTATAGATTCCAACATCCGGACCAGAACTATGAATTACTAAAAATTACAAAAACAACATCCATGCAAGTAAGGTTTGTTGTGCCTCTCTCTCTAGCAATACATAATTTATATTGGAATAATGCATCGTTGTTACGCTTCGTTCGGTCACTTGGGACCACCTTTTTGGTAGTTCTTTGTGAAACTATGTCATCTTGCTCTTTTACAGCGAGGACTTGGGCTTTCTTTCGTTAGGTTAAGTATGAGCATTGATCCGTGTAATTTTGTTATGTTATGTTGTTAATGTTTTCTGCGCTCGGCTGATTAAATCGAGTGCTGCTTTCCCTGTGTGAGTTCCCAGTATCTTTTAGCTACAAACCAAATACGTGTTACCGTTAATGCAATTTACAAATCACCGGTATTTGAATATCAAGGTTACATATAGCGGGACAAAAATGTCCAAATATTATTGCAAATGTGTACTCCCAAAACCTGCACAAAGGACACCATTGTTGTCATAAATTGACAATTAGGAGTATTATTGCGTCCTGGATGATCTATTCATTACATGAAACATTGACCTTTTTATTTTCATCGGTTATGATAATAATATTCATGAATAATAAAATAATACAATACATGAGGAGAGATAATGAGTTATCTAAGGGCAATCGGCGAGTTTATTTAGGGACTAAATTATATGTGTCATTTCGTTCATTTGCATGTATGATACTGGCAAAGGACATATAATCGGGCAATAGATATTACCGGACAAACGGCTAGCTTCACCTTAAAATTTCCCTGAACTCGTATTGGCTATAGATATAATCAACAACATCTAAACTATGGACAATACTTGCAGCCCTATATGGTGTTGGTCTACAGAGGTTCAAGATATCAATTATAAAACATCCTAAGATCACTTAAAGGGTTCGTTAAAAAGGTCAGGTTAGCAGATAATACGTATTGTGCTGTATGTAACGGTTACTGGGCACATGTGGCACCAGTCCATGTCTGTATTGTAAAACCCGAGATGCCGTAGATGTGCTAATAATTGTAATCAGTCTCATTAGTGAAAATGTTTTGGTGTTTGTACTAGTCTAAGAATAGACGTAATAATAAATAAACGCAAAAATGCATTTCTTAAATGTTTAACATAATATTAAATATATAATACATAATATTATACATATAATTTGTTCTGGCACGTCTAGGAAACACCTGCAATCGGTACCAGTAATCCTGCCGTTTGAATCTTACGCAAGAAATATAAAAGACCGCTAAATCGTAAAACTTTTTTAAATATCTTAACAATGTAATTGACCATTGCAAAAGATTTGTTACACTAATAAAAAGATTGAAATCTTGGTATTGTAGCTTATCACTAAATATCCTTATTTTTCATGACATTCTTACATAAAACTATTCAATATATGAAATTAAGTACTTTCTTTGTGACTTTCGAGTCGGGGATTATTTTATCGAGTACAAATTATAAATGGGGTACCGGACAATAATCTGTAACGAGTTTCTAATCTATAACCATCAAGGCGGCCACATGGCGAGACTATTGTGACATAGCCAGTGGTTAGCCAACGATATAAATACATGCTTTAGCGTAGACTATTATATCCTTGAATAATATTATTTCAATTTAAGATCGGATTTTTCTAATGTTACTTCACTCGAATAAATGTTTCACAGAACGGGTTTGGTTCTTTGAGAATAGTCTCTAAACTAGACGCAACGTTACAAATTATTTCCGTCTTTCTCAGGGTTTAACTATCCGAACGTATCTGTAAACTAGTAAAAAAAACATTTGCCAGTCTGCTTTCCGCTGAAATATGGCAGGCATATACGTGTATGTATGTGCCTCTACCCGGATTCGAACTCGGGTCGCCAGATTAGACGGCAAGCGCACTAACCACTTATACAAAAATGCCGAGGATTCTTAATGCTGTATATAGTATATTAGTACAAAGACAATTATGCCCGTATCACTTTTAACAATTTTGGAAAATGTAACGACCTGAATTGAAAATATTCATCATCATGACTCATTTTATCTAGTGACAAAATTAATTTTGCATTCACATGCATGTTCTAAAGCGCTTACTGCGCATACTATTAATATGCCAATGCTATGTATAAATGCATACATTTTGTAAGTATGATAAAGTATGGTGCAAATCAAATACATACATTTTGCGTGGGTTGAAATATTCAAACTTAATCTTAACACCTTACCACAAGATCGCCTCATCAATTGCTTTTGCTCGTACTTCTTATCTGGTATCAGCCAACAATTAAGTTCTGTTTTATTTAACTATTTCATTCGTAGGCGTTTTACTATTAGTCTAGTACACACGCTCGTCGCCATTAATGATATGACATAATTATGCAGGTTATGCACAAAAGTCTGCAATTTGTACAAATTTAATTACATAATATAGAATAGATCAATAAGATAGGATTAACGTCAACAATAAATCAACCCTCTTTTATAAAGTATAACACAAAAAAGACTATAAATACAATTTTCCAAATCCTCAGGCAGATCAATTTTGCAAGTCTCAATGACCTTGTCATGTGTCATCAAATCGAGCAAATTTTGAGATTTTATTGACATGCAATGAGCTGCACGTACATTCGATTCACTGATTTTGGTTTAATCAACAGATCGCGTTGTGTTTGTTTGCTATTCAAGTTCGCAATTTTAAATTTAATATGAAATATGATTGAAAGACCGATAACGTTACTTTCATAGAATAAAGATTTCACAAATTTTAATCATAAACAATATGCTCAAAGTTATAACGTCAAAGTGTAATAAATTTATCACGAAGTTACCAATATTTTAAACTCCGGCCAATTGACCAGACGCAGAGGTTTACAAATGCAAAGTACGAAATTAGTTAGTAGTGGGGTCTTAGTATTGGAGGTGTCCTGTAATTTTCCCCGAGTCATGTTAAAAAGGCAAGACAACCATTTAACGTTTCATTCTCCCTACAGACGTATATACAGACAACGGTCTAAAAACAAAAAAGACAATCTACAGCAACAGTGCTTATTTTCCACGAGCAATCATATATCATAGATTAATACATCATCTCCTATCCTTGGACAAAACGTCGATATTTGGCAACAGAACGTTAATGTGAACACGGTTCCTGGTAGAAACATTCAAGTTGATTAATATCGATTTGTCAAAGCTATTGGTGATTGCTGTAAACTCGTTCATTTTCTATGGTACAGTTACGTCAAGAGCGTTGCATATCAACTCGACCACCAAGCCAACTGTGGGAACTGTGTTTTCTTTTAGCAACACCCTGGACAATATAAAAGAATATGTACCCAACAAATACCGGTAGTAACTATGTATACTTGACAGAAGTGTTGTTTATGTTGCTGCCAAAAGTGGTGCTATGTTTAGAAGCTATAAGAGTATATTGATTTATAGGGATAATTATGAACTCGCATATCAATCGTATTGGTTACGTTTTGGTTACTGTATAGTTATACAAGTTGCATATCGCGTGTGTGTTTAATTCGTGAAATATCGACCATTTCCGTTTGTCTCATGTAAATTAGAATGCATAAAGGCCGAGGTGAATGTTCCATGGGCGGATTTCCGGGGGCGTGGCTCGGGACTCTGGTTTTGGCTCTGATTCCGAATATGAAACATCAGAATGAGAAGGTCGAAATCGCAAAATCGATATTTTGAGAAAACAGGACTAAACTGTCCGAAAAATACTCTATATTTTATTACATGGTTAATCAAGCTGTTAGAACTTTTCGTGATTTTCATGACAATAAGCTCATAAGAAGCGCCTTGCTATGCTGGTTTCAAATATGTATCAGTCTCATTCTAGGCCACCGATATATAGAATTGAGGGAAATAATTGGTTTGGTAGGGGTTGGGGGCGTTAACTCAAATTAGTTGAAATAACAGATGTACAATCACGTGTATACGAGTACATGTATATGATTTATACTTATATGTAATATGGCAACCTTCATAATGCCTGACGATATAAAAAGTACTAGGGAACTTGAAAGCGCGGTACCCCGAAAAGTACACGTTTCTCGATGGTCGAAGTGGTCGGCACTTCAAAAATAAGGATGGCACTATGATTTTTATATTTACCATCAATGTTTTGCGTTTTAAATGCATGGCAAAGAATTATCTTTTGAATCACTGTGCATACAGTGTGTGGGTTGCATAAATTAATATATCCGCATGTCTCAACTACCAGGATTTTGCATAAAACGCAAACATATTCCTACGCGGTGGGTATACTATACTTAACTGATATCAGCGTAGATGTTTGGGCTGGATTTAGTTGTCCTGTGGTGAGTGTAGGTATGCCTATCCCCTGTTACGATAACACACACCAAAACGTACTCAGTTTTAAAATCCTAATTTCTACAAACACAGCAGATTTTTTCAAGTGTTTTCTCGATACGTACATGCATATCATTTTCCTCGTAACTGCAAAAATCGTGGTTTACGTTACTCTAAACATTTTCGGTCGCATCGGATCCCTTTTCATGATATTTTGCCAATGTCTAAATTCAGCAAATTAATCAAGCTTTTGGTCGCGCAACGGGCAGACTCATTGTAGCAACGTTAAATGTCGCATCGACGCTATATGTCGCACTTGACGTTTAATGTCGCAAGGCTGACGCTAAATGTCGCAACCGACGCTAAATGTCGCAATTCCCCCTGACGCTAAATGTCGCATCTGTGACGTTAAATGTCGCAACAAACTGGCCTGACGTTAAATGTCGCAACACTAACGCTAAATGTCGCAATCCTTTATATACACTATTTTGTAGTATTACTGTTCAGTTTTGGTTCAGACGTATCCACAGTTATTAGGGGTTTACTCAAAGGGGTTCGACACTTAAGCCTGCAGTGATTAAAAACTTTTAAAAAAATAGAAATTAATAAAAAAAAAATGAAAACAGTTTTTAATTACTGCAGGTTTATGTGTCGAACCCCTTTAGGTTTACCGGATGAACCATATTGTACTCGTTATACCCGGTTCAGTGAACTCTCGTAAAACCGTAACAACACTGGATCGGCAAGACGAACCGTGGTGAACCGTGATACTGTAATCAAACTGACAAAAGAGGCCTGTTTTAAGCCTTGTGGAGTCATCAGGAGATACCGGGAGGAATGGTCAATATTTCAACAGAATCGAAATATGGAGTCAAAACTGGGTTAAAACCTTAGCTGTACCGCGATGTTGCATTCCGGTACATGTATCAGTACGGATTATTTCGGTGTATCCCGGTTCTGAGCTGACAGCAGAGACCTATTATCACTGTGCCGGTTTGGCATTCCCGGTTTGTCCCGTTGTATGAACCTTTGAGACATCGTGAACTTCTTAGTCATTTTAGGCTAACCTTGACGAACTGTGTTGATCCGACCGTATGACAGCGTACAGTATGTGTTCGATATCCACTTCAGGTGCAAACCAAGTCTGGTATTTTTTATTTTATGTATTTATTACCTGCGAGCCTTGAGCGAGCAGGTATATTGGATTGCCTTAAGTAAAAAGGCAGGGAAGAACCTAGTATATACCCGAATTATGGTTATATACGGTAATGCTCGGTAGAACCCCGTTTCGTTACGTAATTATACTCGTTTCATCACGACCAAGGTGTGTGAAGTTGCAGTTACCGAGTATTTGTCGAACAATGCCAAATACAGTAAATAATTATGTAAATCGTAGTTGAAATTATGTTCAAATCAGTTCACTAGTATTTGTATTTACGAAAAGTTGTATTCAACCCCACACGATGAGTTACTTAGAGGATAATGCACGGCTGATTAGGGCGGGGTCTACATAATCGGCCCGCAGGAAGCAAAATGGCCCGAGTGGCTTTAGTCCGAGGATGATTATCAGTCGGAGCAGTCCGTACGGCGTTTTTACGGGATGATTCATAAGATTGTCCGAGGTGTCCCGATTGGGTGATTATGCGAACCGAGGCCCGATTGTCAGGACCCCGCCCTCTACACCGTGTATTTAAGGTTAATACACGACCATGCCGTGCAGGGAGGCGATAATCCGCCTGGAAAATGAATAATCACATCGAGGGCTTCAGTCACCCTGATTTTCAAAACAGATAAATATGCTATTACTCTCCCCATTCATTGAGTCTCTGTAGATCTACCACTGTTACAAAAATGTGTTACAGTGATGTTAGAAATTGCTCTCACCTTGAAGCGTCTATCAGTGTACGAACGGTGTCTATCAACGTCAAACTACTTTTTCTGTGACCTGACATGTATTCACTTATTAGCTCATATCTCCGCGATATGTGAACAATTTGAACCAACAGAACACATACCATTTAAAGCAAATCGGCATATAAATAACCTTTAGTCATTTACATACATAAATCAGAAAATATATGGCCTGGGTTAACATAGATGCATACATAGTTACATCAAAGTTTCGTACATATAAAACAAAATCAAACGTGTGAATCTTACGAAGCAGCGATGATTGACAGTCTTTCCTGTCTCGGTTTCATAGAACGGAAAATAAAAGTTACTGTATTTACAAGTACCTTCTTGTTTTAGAAGAATGAATATTAATTTTGCTAACTTATTTACCATGATATGTTTTTGAAGTACTAAGATCTCATTTATCTATAAAAAGAACAACATAATGAAAAGTGGTATTCTGACACAACAACGTTTTGGTAACAAACACAAATGGCTGCCTAATATCTGTAATCACTACATTCTGCTCATGTAATTATTCTAATGGGTCGTATTGTTGTTTTTCCAATTTATACCATTATTTTATAATCGCGCATTTTCTAGTGTATTGGCGCTGAAGTCGTTTCTTCCATGTCACTCTTGGATACATACACATGTGCGTAAAGTTGGCAGCCTAGCAGCCTAGCAGCCTAGCAGCCTAGCAGCCTAGCAGCCTACACTTGTATTATCGCTTATGATCGTAACCTATGTTCGATTGCTTTATAAGTTTGCATGCACATAATGCCGTACAATTAGGCGCTATGATATATCTAGTGGTTACTCAGATACATGTATACACATTTTTAATAAGGATAGCAATGTAAAATAACTGTGTAACCCGCCTCCGCATTACATGGTTTCTATGACAAAGCTAGCTTTGCACGAGAATCACCAACAAGAACGCAACTATGTTGCAGCCAGTATCAAGAGCATAACTTACTTTGCTTACGAGACAAATTTTTAAGTGTAAGTATATAGCGAGAAGTTATGAGAAAAATCCTATTCTTTCTGGATCACCCTTTGTACATACATTAGGACTTCTTTCGTAAGTAAGGTTCAAGGAAGTATCGTCATTTCCGTCTATTTTCTGCTACTTTTGAATCGTGTATACTATACAGATTAAGAGGGGGTCTCTAAAAAACATAAATTGTGTTATAACTTATCTATATTGAACTTTTAATACACCAAAATGATTAATATTGTTAAACATGAAATCGTCAACGACTCTTCTGTTATGTGTGATGAGTATAATACTATTTCTCTTACCCACCCATCCACACGCTCATACACACACGAACCAGCCAGCAATAAATTGTTACGGTCTGGACGGACTGGTGTAATTTAACCGTCACGGTGTAGGCCCTGGTAAAGAAAGCAACCAAATCGAAATGATCCGGGCCGTTTTCCCAACGAAAGTAGTTACGTTCTCAATAGCGATGTTCCTCTGGTGTAACACCAAAAATCAGACTAAATGCATGATGTACGTTGTTAGGACATATCTAATGCAATCATTACAGTCGGTTTTATGTTATGATAAATCAGATACTACATAATATTATGTTAGTTGAGGAGGTGTTTTCCTCTGATTATAACATATATTTAGCCAGGCCGTTATAACGTAACTGGCCCTAACGTGAGGGCCGATTACAGATAACGGCCCGCACAACAGAATTACGTTACGTAAAATGGCGCGTAAGTGACGTCGCTATAATTTGATTCCAAGATGAAGAACGAATAACACGTTTCTAAAGCAAAAGGAAACACGAAAATAGAAACAAAACATACTATGTGTGGTTTGGGAATTTAAAACCTTGACCTAGAAGTAAAATATGTATTATAAACGACATTAATACACTGGTTACTATATATAGTAACAAAAATAAGTATTTTTGAGGCTGATTATGGCCATCACGTGATTGATTATCGCCTATCCGCCCGGTCCGCAATCTCATTATCATAATTGGACCGGTTGAACGAGCGCACGTTACGTTATCCATGTTAACATGAAGTCACGTTGGAGCCAAAATGACGTTATTCACACTAAGTGCATTTTATTGGTTACAAGATTATTATATATCTACATCAGTAATAGGGGATTAAATAGCCAGCGAAGCTGGCTATTGTAAATACCCATACCAATAATGTCCACGTGCGTATCTTCGTCGAGTCTCAGCAGGTACTAATGCTTTCAGAAAAAGTTATTTACGGTCAAAAATTTCAGGCAGTTTTCCGAGGAGAATGGTCCTTTGAAAATGAAAAAAATAGTAATCTGTAAACGGTTGCCCCCTATCATTTTCTTTCGAATTATAACCGTCTTTAAAAATATTCAATAAATAAAACAAACTATTTAAAAACAAAGGGAAGTAAGAAATACGCTACTGTACTGGATACATGGCGCCAATACAAGACGTGATGTCATGACGTCACAAATAACAGGAAATGACGTCATACCAAAAGTACGCCAAATAGACTCATGACGTTACGTTGCAATGTATAACAAATCAGTATAATATAGGTAAAACTCCAGGTTAGGGATGCCTACACTTATTCCAAATATATACCACAGATACATAGCCAATCTAAAATTTTGAATAATTAATATTTCTGGTCTTAAATTTAAAGAGGAAAAGTGATCAGTTGCTGATCAATAACTATCTTTGTATATTTTATAACATCTAAATTCAACTCATATTTTAGTCAGTTTCTATCTGAAACATAGCTTAGCAGATATCCAATGTGTATTTAATCCAAGCAGATATCCAATGTGTATTTAATCCCTCATTTAGGCGATGCCTTAGTTCATATTATCTACGTTATTTGTTCTTCATAGATATTCTGAAATCGAACAATTTAATTAAAGTCTTAAATACACTTCAGAGCCTGGCCGGAAGTTGATAATCCGCCCGGTATGAATAATCACCCTCGGGCTGAAGCCCTCGATGTGATTATTCATTTTCCGGGCGGATTATCGCCTCCCTGCCCGGCTGTGTCGTGTATTAACCTCTAATTAATACACTTGTTACTATATATATAACATCTCTCTGGGCGGTGTCGCCTCCTACGGTGTCTCCTTTTGGCGTTTATTGTCCGCCCAGTTATGTCATTTCAGTACTTAAACAAATAGTAAGCTTTATTTTATGGTTTTTATGGCATTTTAAAAAATAAATGCCCCATTTCAATTCAATACTTTGTTTCTGTTGTTCTTCATTCCATACAAGTTCGACCCAGCTTGGGTCTACTCCCTCACACCTTGAACAATACATAAATAACATTTTATGGCCACATAAAAGTCTTTATGTCATTGGAGAGCCTTTCTTTCTTAAAGTACGGGCGAGTACGGCCGTTACGGTTTTTAACGCTACACATGTTTTTGTCATGTGATCTAGCCTAACCAATCAATGAGCTTTAAAGCCATTGCTTCCATTATTTTTCGCGTGGGTAGAACCCCAGCGATTTGGCATTTTATCCACCTCCTCCATCTCCTCCACCTCTATTTCAGTTTTTGATTTCAAAACTGTTTGATTTTGGTTTTTTATTTCACTATTTACCAACTGCAAGTTTATAGTTATGGTTTTCATTGTGTTTTTTGTTTAAGACCGTTATTTTAGCTTAACGTAATTTCTCAAATTTTGTATTCACTATATCAGTTATAACCAACTGTATGTTTTCACATTATAGTTAATGTTGTACAATGTTTATTTACATGGATACATTTATTGTCATTGTGAAGGGCGTTTATTGTCCGCCCAGTTATGTCATTTCAGTACTTAAACAAATAGTAAGCTTTATTTTATGGTTTTTATGGCATTTTAAAAAATAAATGCCCCATTTCAATTCAATACTTTGTTTCTGTTGTTCTTCATTCCATACAAGTTCGACCCAGCTTGGGTCTACTCCCTCACACCTTGAACAATACATAAAGTAACAAAAATGAGCTTATCTGTGGCTGATTATGACCATCACGTGATTGATTATCGGATATCCGTCCGGTCCGCAATCTCATAATCATAATTGGACCGGTTGAACGGGCGCACGTTACGTTATCCATGTTAACATGACGTAACGTTGGAACAAAAAATGACAATACGTTGCTTATTTGCAAGATTTCTTTGCCAATTTTATTTACTCTTAGCGCATTTTCAAAAAAGGCTTGGTTACAACCTTATTGTTTATCTCAATCAGTAAGATTTACGTTAGTTGTTATCCATAGATATTATGAAATCGAACAATTTAATTAAAGTCTTGAATACACTTCAGAGCCTGGCCAGGAGTTGATAGTCCGCCTGGAATGAATAATCGCCCTCGGGCTGAAGCACACGAGGTGATTACTGATTTTCCGGTCGGAGTATCGCCTCCCTGATCGGCTGTTTAGTGTCATGATTAACCTCTAAATACACGGTGTAGAGGGCGGGTCCTGATAATCGGCCCTCGGTTCGCATTATCACCCAATCGGAAAACTTCGGACAATCTTATGAATCATCCCGTAAAAATGCCGTACGGACCGTTCCGATTGATAACGACCCTCGGGCTAAAGCCATTCGGGCCATTATGCTTCCTGCGGGCTGATTATCTAGACACCGCCCTAATCAGCCGTGCATTATCCTCTAAGTAACTCTTCGTGTGGGTTTGATTACTACTTTTTGTAAATACAAATAAACTGATTTGAACATAATTTCAACTACGATTTACATAATTATTTACTGTATTTGGCATTGTTCGACAAATACTCGGTAACTGCAACTTCACACACCTTGGTCGTGATGAAACGAGTATAATTACGTAACGAAACGGGGTTCTACCGAGCATTACCGTATATAACCATAATTCGGGTATATACTAGGTTCTTCCCTGCCTTTTTACTTAAGGCAATCCAATATACCTGCTCGCTCAAGGCTCGCAGGTAATAAATACATAAAATAAAAAATACCAGACTTGGTTTGCACCTGAAGTGGATATCGAACCCATACTGTACGCTGTCATACGGTCGGATCAACACAGTTCGTCAAGGTTAGCCTAAAACGACTAAGAAGTTCACGATGTCTCAAAGGTTCATACAACGGGACAAACCGGGAATGCCAAACCGGCACAGTGATAATAGGTCTCTGCTGTCAGCTCAGAACCGGGATACACCGAGATAATCCGTACTGATACATGTACCGGAATGCAACATCGCGGTACAGCTAAGGTTGTAACCCAGTTTTGAATCCATATTTCGATTCTGTTGAAATATTGACCATTCCCCCCGGTATCTCCTGATGACTCCACAAGGCTTAAAACAGGCCTCTTTTGCCAGTTTGATTACAGTATCACGGTTCACCACGGTTCGTCTTGCCGATCCAGTGTTGTTACGGTTGTACGAGAGTTCACTGAACCGGGTATAACGAGTAAAATATGGTTCATCCGGTAAACCTAAAGGGGTTCGACACAAAAAACCTGCAGTGATTAAAAACTGTTTTCAATTTTTTTTATTAATTTCTAATGTCTATATTTCATACAATATACACAGTAGAAGTAAAAAAAAAAATTTTTTTTAAGTTTTTAATCACTGCAGGCTTAAGTGTCGAACCCCTTTGAGTAAACCCCTAATAACTGTGGATACGTCTGGACCAATACTACAAAATAGTGTATATAAAGGATTGCGACATTTAGCGTTAGGGTTGCGACATTTAACGTCAGGCCAGTTTGTTGCGACATTTAACGTCACAGATGCGACATTTAGCGTCAGGGGGAATTGCGACATTTAGCGTCGGTTGCGACATTTAGCGTCAGCCTTGCGACATTTAACGTCAAGTGCGACATTAAGCGTCGATGCGACATTTAACGTTGCTACACTCATCTCATTGGCTTATAACCCTCCCAGGTGCATGCCCTGTTATTTTGCTCACATAAATTGACCTATGACACAGAAGGGGTCGAATTAGGGATCGTTCGATCCCAAAACACACTCTACACCTGGGCCACTGCATTGACCCCACATAAGATGTGTATAAATGGCTGGTTTCTTGTGAAAATCCTGGTTAGGACACATTCCTTCCGGGAAAACTGGTTCGGTAAAACGGTCGTCATGATCATAAAACGGGAAAATGTTACTTTCTTTATAGTGTTCAATTTTATTGAAATATATGAATGGCTTAGAATTCATGAACTACCCGTACATGTATTGTTCATGTATTATAGGGTCTCAATGTTGGAGCAGGACCCTATAATCCAGAGCGATAAGCCGCCCATATTTTTGTGACGGATTAGAATTAAGGGGCATAACATCGATCTATCAAAGGATTCAAAGTCACAAGTTAATGACAATGTAATGTTTATAAGGCTTGTGTGTATTGGGAAACGGTAACTATAGACATTTTCTATTTAAATAAAAAAAGTCTTAAATGCATACAAACATAATTTTTCTTAGTGTTTGATTTCACTAGGGTCTACATTCTATATTATATTGTGGTGGTGTTTAATTGGCCTGTCCAAATTCATACATTCACGATAGGTGATCAATTTAGAATGGAAACCAACTTTAGAAAGGGGTGTAACTAATAGATATAGCGTAATGCTAACCTGTATTAATGATAATTGTGACATAATATAAAAAATTCTACGTAATATTGAAAGTTAGTGTATAGCTTATTTTTGTCCGAAATATAGTCTGGAAACTTGACAAAACACTTCGCTGGTTTAGAATGAGAAGGTCGTACAAAATCGATACTTTGAAGAAACAAGAAAACACTATCCTAAAATTATTCGTTAATTATGTTAAACTTCTTCAGTTTGGTCAACACGGCGCGTTCCGATTTTCATGAAAATAGGCTCATAAGAAAGTTTCATAAGAAGCCACTTTTATCTACCAAAGAACGTTTGACTCGACTGTATAGCTTGGTCAATTTGACATGAGCCTGACCTATTGATTAGCATAATTTAACAGTCGATATATTGTCTACGTTCACAACACCGATTGTATGTTTTCATAATTGGGGAGTATAACGAAGACGCTCGAGATGTAATACAAACGCAAATCTGAAATCCACGATTTGCTTGCGGAAATTTATATATTCAAATCATGTATTATTGCATAAAGGTCAGGGTCAGGTCAAAATAGCCAAGCTATACTAAAATAGAAGTCCTTTCATGAAAGTTCCCTAAACAGTAACAAAAGGAAGTCAAGGGACACATACAGTAGTAAGGTAATTCCATAAACTGTTTCATATATCAAGGTTGACCGTAGTCGAATCTCAGTGATATACTGTATGCAGCGGACCTCCAGTCTCACCTGAATCTTCACAGGTATATATACACTGCATATAATACCAATACACATATGCTATGTTTAACTTGTGCATATTATAGTGTAAATAATCTAGACATGTTGATTAAATTAATTAACCAAGATTACTTTGATATTCTTACATATGATGAAGCCATATGTAATATTTATTAACGAATGCATATCAAAATGACACATTTACGTACAGTTATTGAATTAATACATTATTTATTTATCACGATAACTCTCAAAAATGGCGGGAAAGAATGACATGTTTGAATATTGATAAAACGTGAATGTTGTGCGAATCGGCATAAATTATATTACAGTAAAACTTCGTTATGACGAGCATCGATATCACGAGCACCTGACCTATCTCGAGCTTTAAGTTTTAAACCAATATACCGTTATACGTATACACAATGTATATATATTATCAATACATACGCTTTGGTTATTTCGAGTTCCTGGTTTATCTCGAGCATTTTGCCTGTCACGATCACTCCTCGAAATAATGAAGTTTTACTGTAATTGATTGTAAGGTAAGCAGAGGGAAAATAAATGAGCTGCATGATATAGCCGGAAAAAACATATTTTGATCACGATGAACACTATAACTTCTCCTGAGTATCCCTCTGTAGGGCAATCACCACTCTTAAACAACACCTTCACTAGACGATATTTAATAAAATTTTTGCAGAGCAACAACCTATACATAGCAAAATTCCCCCAGACTATATTATGAAATAAAACTTCATCTAAACAACGGCTGTCAACAGATGTCTCTCCCGAACCAGGGCCGAAATTTGTCTGACGTGTTACACACATAAACGATTTCTCTATGTTTGATATCATATAATATGAATACTTTCTCGCCATTTTATCACCATGCTATTTAATCAGTTGTATTATTGTTGTTTTGTAAAAAGTCCTTTTCAGGACTATATATGCAAATAAAATCTATTCTATTCTATGATTTTAGCTCCTTAAGTGTGGTTTTCTCTACATAGATTGTATCAAAGACCTAATTCATAGATATACGAATAAATTATGAAAGTACATTTTGTATACAAAACCATTTTCATCTTTAAGAAAACTAGCATTTCACATATGTCAGTATAGGCCGTTCACACTGATGTCTGAATAGTGAATACATGTACATAATACTTAAATACTTAAATAACGTAAAATCTTTCAAATTTACGTATAATTACACAATTTCAGTACAAACCGCCTCAAGGGGATTAGATGTGTAAAATTTATAGTCACTTGAAAATACGATTGAATAAATACATGTACACGAAAAATACAACAGTCGATTTAAGGACTATTATACGCATAACATACAAAACAGCAATCGTAAGGACCATCGTATAACGGACACAAAACGGCTGGATAAAAACATTCAACAATAGACCCCGTAACCTTTAGTTGAACATTTCATGGTCATTTTGTCTACATACCCCACCCCATGTTGTTAAAATGTCGCGGTTTTCAATTTAATGGTAATTTAACTGTCATCGAAGCGGAAAATTTACTTTTGACCACAGTCGGATTTTTGTACGATAAAAGCCTATGGGAACTTTTAGTTCGGACTTGTTAATTTTATCTACACTTTTAACCCAGCTGGACTCGCTGGTCTGTTATTAAAGATGCAAATCATGGGGGTGGATTTCATGCTAGGTGGGTGGGTTTGTCAACAACGAGGGAAAGCTATCTTAAGCGTGTCTTGCGATTTATGTTATTTTCGCTTCTATAAGGAACGGACAGAGGGTTTATACGTTTAATAATAGCTGTTTAAACTGTAGATACCAACTTCTAAATGCACGAGTTAGAAAAAAATATCTTTAATTAAGTATATCAAGCAATTTATAACGGGAGTGAACAGAAAAAGCTCGAATCTAACTTCTAGTATACTGTAGCCTTTTATATTTGCTAAATTAAAGGAACAATTAAGAAAGCGATATAGGAGATAGTGATAATACATATCGACGGCTTAGAATTATAAGGTCGTAACTACTACTTACGGCCTTATAAGACTCATACATATTTGAAATCTGCTTCACAAGGCGCTTCTTATGAGCCCATTTTCATGAAAATCGGAAATTGTCATGTTGACCAAAATGAAGTTTTAAAACTTGTTTTTCCATAGGTAAAGAGAAAAATATAGACAGTTTTCTCTTGTTTTCTCAATATATTGATTTTGTAGTTACGACCTATTAAGAAAGAGATATAGGAGATGTGATAATACATATCAATGGCTTAGTATTAGAAGGTCGTAACTACCAAATCGATATTTTGAGAAAACACGGAAAAACTGTCTGACATTTACTCTTTACTTTTGGTAAAACAAACTTTTACAACTTCATTTTGGTCAACATGACAAGTTCAGATTTTGATGCTTATTCTAAATATGTATGAATCTTAAAAGGTCGTAAGTAGCACTTACGACCTTCTAATTCTAAGCCATCGATATGTTCGACGTGTGTTAAAATCCAATAAACGGTGCTTCAAGCGTATGCTTACGTCTAGGTCCCACTGAGCATTTTCGCCTCGGTGATGTGCTCCCGATGGACATAATTAAGCTTCGGTAGGCTTCGATATTTTGAGGGGAAAAAAGAAAAATCTGTCCGAAAATTAGTCTTTACTTATGGTAAAACAAGCTGTTTCAACTTCAGTTTGGTCATCATGACAAGTTCCGCTTTTTATGAAATTAGGCTCATAAGAAACGTCTTCAATTATTCAATTCAGCGCTGTAACAGAATGACATTCAATACGACTGTTCTTAAATTAACCACTTAAAGAGGGATTAGACGGGGAGGGAATTAACACCTTAACGATATCTGATGCCTCTTAACAAGTACTTAGAAACAATATACCAAGCATTAACTATTCACAAGTTGAATTATAAAATCCCGTCTAACCACAACTAAAATTTCTTTTGTGAAAATACTTTAAAATAATAAAGCTATTGAGTAACGTAATGCTCTTGCTTATAATGGCCCAAGTAAGCATAAACGGTACAAGAATGTCAAATTAACACATAGAGAATGTATTAAAACAAGTTTGTGAATGAAAACATGTATATTTATCGTTTAGTTTATTTAAGTCCGTGGTGCCTTGCCAAAATGTTCAATGTCAAAATGTAAAGTCATTAGATTTCGCGATAATTTTTCTCCATTTTTCTATAAATAATCGAAACTTTCAAACAGTTTTTTTTTTGTTTCAACGGTATGAATATAGGCAATTGCATCTCAATTAGGTATTCTCGACGTGAGATGGTAAATCATCGAGTGAAATTTCAATAAGGTTACTTAATATGGTAATCCGTTTTCGACGAGACATTACGGTACAAAAGGAGTGCTAAGTCTGCAAATCCGCGGTAAGTTACAAACTAGTGCAAAGGTTAATCAGGGATATACGAATATAAGTTATGTACAACATATAGACATGTATTCTAGCAGGGGGAATATTATATATTTACACTTCAGACACATATGTAACTGTATCATTGATTAAAAACTGTTTGGGTTTTTTTGTGTAAAATTACACTTGACCAATGGTACAGTTAAAAGCCTAGGTCCCATGGCTGAGCATTTCTTGCCTCGGCGTTGTACTCCCGATTTGAACAATGAGCTTCGGTAGGCATCGGCAACAGGGATTTCAAAAATATTCTAATATGAACTAAGGCACTGCCTAAACGGGGATTAAATAGTTGTTGGGTAATTGCTAAGCTATATTTCAGATATATGGTATAAAAAATTTTTAGGTAAAATACTTAAATAATGTTTCACAAGTTATATTTATACCAGTGTGCTTATTTATGGGATATACAGGCATCTATGCCAAATATAGTAAATATTAAACAATTTTATTTGATTTTTGCCCTACGCTAAAACGTGACGCAGTCCCTTTAAGACTGCATTCGCAGTATATTCATTTCATATTTGATACATGTTAACCGCATACATGTTACACATTTGTCAGAGAAAATATTTTCTGTAAGGGTACCCAGACTTTTCAATTAGCCGTCCAATGAATTGAACAATTTCAGTTTCTGTCCTGGGTACGTTTTTTCCTGGGTACATTATCGCATGTATTTTTTTCAGGTTTTCCAACGAAAAATCCTGCTTTATAAGATTGGGACTATTGGTCCCGGACTAGATGACGGGCAGCGAGGCAGCGATGTCAAACAATTTTTAACTAGGGGTTTCCGGTCAATAACTTGAAGTTTGGATAGGCTGATCTTAATGATACTTTGTATATAGCAAGCTTGCATGGATACCTAGCTTGGGATTGTATTTGGGGTCATGGTCACATTTACTAAAAATACATACTTCGGTGTCTTTATTGATAGTAAAAATACATAAAAAAGGTTTCCGGTCAAAAAGTTCAGTTTGCATTGGGCATTTTTCATGAAATGCTATGTTTTGTGCTGGCATATTCATGCTTTCTACACTTATTAACCAGGCTTCAGAATCATTCGTTATTATATTTGGGTATAGCCACAAATGTGTGGGCAGGCAGCGTAAGCAATTAATTCTGTGCTCAACTCCTATGTTTCTCAAGAATTTTCAACCATCATTAGGCGGACACCCGTACAGAAAGACTGGTTTTGCGACAATGCGGTGTCTTGTGTAAGACATATTTTGATTGGTCGACTCGATAATAAATTCTTAGGCCAATCGCAAAGCTGAAACATTTTTCTAACTTGGTGTTTTTGTACTCTTTTTCTGAAGTCTCAATGATTTCGCGAGGGAAAAGGGGAAATTTTGTGCATTAAAACGATTGAATTATTGGTAAATGACAACCGGAAAACAAAGTCTTACACTGAGATCATGATAAAAGGACTTGGAAACAAGGAAAACCTTCTTTTAATGTGTAAACGCCGCCTTAAAAGGGAATAACTGCATTTGTTGATTTTAGCAGAAAAAAGTCCATCTGACAGTCAGACCGACTTTTTTTAGTCCGCCAGATCGTCAGTCCCACAGGTTATCAGCGATCATCGGGAAGTCGGGTAGCCAAAAAATCAGGGACCCCGGTCCGGAAGATCTATAATTGAACTTGACCTAGATTATAATGAAAGAATTTATTCTGTAGAAATTTCATCAAGAAAAGACCAACATTTTCATCTCTATTGTCTACCGTGACAAGAAATTTCTAGGACTTGACCTAGTGACACATTTTTTGACCCCGTATGTCACAATATTGAACTTGATTTTTAAAAGAATATCCTTCTGATTAAAGGCTTTGGAATATAAGGCCAAATTTGTGACCTAGTGACTACATAAGGCATTTGACCTACTGACCCAAGCGAATAGAGTTAAATTATTTTACTTTAGGCTTTGCGGCTGCAGAGATGCATGTGAAATTTTTGTTTGACCCTGACCGCAGATATGTACGATTTTAGGCAAACATCGCGTGAGATGCACAGTAGTCACGCTATCGAGCGCTATGCTTAGAAACAGCTTCTTAAAATAAGCGCTACTGTTTATCGGAAAAAGTGAAAAATATATTATTATTTCGGCATGCGCTTGTGGCTAGCTGACTGTTACGAGTACATAGCGCTGAAAAGGGCAACCAAATCACCCCGTTTCTAATGAAATCACTTGGTAGCGCTTGCCTAGCAGTACAATGTAAATATCTTTTTGTACACAACACATTCAAAATGAAATTGTCATAATTTGATTCAAAATGAGTAAAATCAATGGCATACCTTTATTGTACTTTGTAGGCCTAACTGTATTCTTGAGAGCAGTTTCAATTAGTCCAGGGGAAATTTCTAAACCTACTGTAACCATATTTCGTCCAGTCCATAGTATCGGATCAGCTTCAAGCCTTGGAAAATTGAAGATATAGCAAAAGCGACACCGTATGACATTAATTGGGGGCCTAGTCAATCATACAAGACCACAACAAACATCACACAATTGTGCTCCGCAGTTTCATACTCCCACGAACCGAACTCCAGCTACCGATGGTGATCAATCCGGAATCAATCCATTGAAATAGATATGCGATAGTTATTTGTTTTGGATAATTAACGTCTGAAGTAGGCTTAAGTAAACTTTATCGAAGATATTACATAAGCGACAACGTATGGACCCTGCTAGTACACAAGTTTGTCCACCACAAATAATTAATGCACCAGTCAGTTGCATCCACAGTTCCTCCCGATCAAAGGGATCCATGGCAGATAGGCCATGTTTTTACCATCCAGCTACCCCCCAAGGCAGGGGAAATTTAGGATTTTTTCTGCGAATACCAATAGCCTAGAGACAATATTTACCGGTAGATGTCAGGGGAAATGCGGGAGATTTTACCATCAGCTTCCCCTGTAGGCCGTAGAAGGCTGAAGGGCTGTTGATTTTGACAACTCAAAATCCCGGAGCGCCCCTTCACCCGGGGCTGGGGTGCTGTGGATGAAACTAACTGGTACATAAGTATTATACACACTGACAGTAACAAAATAATCTCATAAACATTGCTTTGACAAGCTATACATTGAGACATAGAATTGTTGATTTGCATTGTTGACATGGAACGAATTGTAGCCTACTATACTACGTTCAAGCATCAAGTATGATCTGAGTGTTGATATCATTGTAAAACTACATAAAAATGTCTATTAAAGACCAATTTCCTCGGAGATCGAGTACTGTCATGATAAATCGGCTATTTAAATGAAAATTTCACCTTTATTTTTTGACGATTCTTAAAACATCTTCCGTGTGCAATGGGCGCATGAAAATCTCGCAAAAGCTTTGGCTAGTGACACGTAAAGCGGAGTATCTACAGTAGCGTATTTCTTACTTCCCTTTGTTTTTTTAAAAATATTTTTTTTATTTATTACACATTTTTTAAAAATGATATTTAATCGAAAGAGAACGATAGGCTCAACCGTTTACAGCTTACTATTTTTTTATAATCCAAGGACTATTCACCTCGGAAAACTGCCTGAAATTTTTGACCGGAAATAACTTTTTTTGAAAGCAAGTTATTAAGTTCTACCTTCCCTACATACAGTTTTTCGTTTTCTTCTTAATCTTTTTATCGACACGTGGTGGTCTGGAATTGATTCACCGGTCTTACTTTTTTACTTTTTTAGTACAAAAACTAGTACACCCGACAGATAATTATTAAGCCCAGCATCAAAATCGTATTTTAACTTTTCATAGAAGTAATTTTTCGTTCCGATGATCAAAAGGGTCACACCGAGTTAAACACCGAGATGAAAACTATATGGAAAAAAACACTAAAATTGTTATAAAATCGAACCATCTACGTATGAAACGTTTTCAGCTTCACCACAAGTATAGCTAGAAATTATTAAAAAAATATATGTAGAAATACCGAAAGATACATCGTAACTACTCGGGCATTTCCGTAATTGAGAAATACACTTTCGTTAGATAAACGCCGAGGATTTCCGATTGCCGAAAGATGTTTCAGTAGAAAAAAATCTCATTCTGATCACCTCGGCTTGTTTGCAATACGATATTATATTTACCGGAGACAAACGGAAATGGCCGAGCTCTCACGATTGATAAAACATTTTCGATTGATATCGCGAGAGATCGTGAGATAAAACGAGATTTTAATAAATGTTTCAAATCGGTAATCAATCGGATTTAACGATCTGTAAAATGACAAAAAAAGATAAAAAAGAAATAAAAAAACTTTCAAAATAACAGTCTTAAAATTCCACCTCGATAGAACGTTTCTGTGGTTTAAATGATCTATCAAACTGAAAAACGTCAACCTACGAATTTCTCAATTTATAATTAAGTTTGATATTACAAGTAATGACCTTCGTAATAATCCGAATGAGACAAACTTTTCAATACAAACGTAACCGTAGGTCAATGATAAAACCCGTCCCACTTGAAAAATCTTGAGCCGATTTTAAAAGTTTATAAGGTACAATAATATGATTATGTATTAAAGGGGGGTAGAACTGTGGCATTATAGGTTGGACAAATCCGTACATGTAACAATACGTACGGTGGCCTTGATTATAACCAGAGGTCTTAAGCACTTTTAATTTTAGTTTCAAATACATGTACTGACTATGTATACACCAAATGGATTAAAAATGCCCTGTACGCAAACTAGTTCTTGACTTCGGCTAGCAGTTGTACAGTGTATTGAAAGTTAAATGATAACGGCTGTAAACATCAGCCCATTCGCTGGGTAAACTATCTTTATGTAGGTTTAACTAGGTACATGTATACCTAAGTAAACGATAGCCCCGCGCTATTTTTCGAACTGAATAGTTCCCTTATTATCAGTTATTACTCATTGAATTGGCAGTAAACCGATTTCTTTGCAATTCACTATATTTGAAATACACCCGAGTCACAGAGTGTCGTGTATCTGAATATTATGTGTAGCCATCCTTCAGTCAGTGCTAAGTAATTTCAATCACATTTCAACAGCCACCCAGTAGATCTACTTGAAGTAATTTCAATAATCTGCAAACCGACATGCATTGCCTTGATAATCACACGTAAAGTATCTTTCTGATCACTTAGCATTTTTTTTATTAATAGAACATTTACCGGAAACAAACGGAAACGGCCGAGTTTTTACGATTGGTGAAGTAACTTCCATATATGGATATAAAGTTTCATCACACATTTTCTATACAGACATGCATTTAGTATGATCTCATCCTCAAAATATTATGTAAATGATCTTCTCTTCAAACCAGCAGTAGTTTTACTGACATGTTATAATAACACTTTAAAGTTTGGTTTTCGATTGTCGTAAAATGATAAATTTGATTTAAAGTTACGTTTTCGGTTGTCGTAAATTGATTTACATAAAGTCATTTTGACCGTGCAAACGAAACCGCAAAAATGCCTGTACCTGACATGCAAATTGAACAGGCGCTGGTACGTATGTACCTTGAAAAATACGTTTGTTAGACGACTTTCGTTTTAAAACTATCGTGTTTTCATGGTATACATTTCGATAACCGGAAATGCGCAGCGTTTTGCAGAGCTGCTGCCACTCAATGGACACATACGAGTAATTGAATTACTAGTATATCATTTATTGTCAACTGCACAAGACTTTTGATAATGTACCACGTGCAGATATACACTAGTAAGCTCACATACTGTAAACTTGGAAACTGGAACAAGACTATATCAAAACTGAAAGACAAGATTATTAATTGTGGTTTATGCTTCCTTACAAAAATAAGGTGCGGAGATATACATCAACCGAAGTGCACTAGTCATCAAATTATGCAGTTTTATTCATCAATGAATAATAAATCTTTTCACTAGAATGTTTTGAATAGACAACCTAGCTCATCTCTTCAAGTTAACCAACCATGTGATAAAAATCAAAAAAATGAAATTTTAAAAAGATTCACACTTCTTTAAATAAGAAGACGATTTTATCTATAACTTAGATTCGTCTCGCTGCGTTCGTTGCACATATTTTAAAATATGCTAGACATCATTATGAAACTCCTAACACTGCGGGTTGAATTTTTTTTATTTCAAATATTTGCCAAACGAAACCGACAATCCCATGGTGTGAACTCTCTTCATAGAAAAGTATAAAAACTAATTGCCACGTGAACAGGATACATAATATTATTTGAAGTTATCGGTATAATGTGGTTATTAATTAGCTGTTCCTCGTGTTTCAAATATTATCACAATTGAACGTGGGATGTCTTGCATAACATTCCAAATTTCAAGGCTACACACACGTGTCAAAATATTGATAGCGTTACCTTATGTTCGGCGAAATGTTAATGGCAAAACGTTCATGCCAAATATAGGTTCGGCAAAAACGTTAGGCAAATAGTTCATAATATATCGGACAGGGAATGCAAAAACAATCTTGATTAATGACACAGAATGTCATTTCTAACTTCCGATAGAAATTAATGGTAAATTTATGTAGATGTTTCAACTACTGGTATATCCATTCCACTGGTTTAGAAGGAAGGTCGTCCACTTTGTGCTGAAGGTTGAAGGTTTGAATCCCGATAAGTAAACGTTTTGAAATACTTAGTAGCCGGATGGTGAGCCGCCTTGGAGTCCGCTCTCCAATGGCTCTTTGTTGAGCAGTTGATGATTCTGTTTCATTTTAATGAGCGGCTGGTGAACCGTCTATGATTGTGTGCTGAAATGGTGGCTCGGTAAGCAACCTAGGGGATCGTTCTGAAATTGTTGGTTGGTGACCAACCTAGGAATTCGATCGACGGAAGAGCTTATGTTTACAAACCGTTCTCATTTGACTATGAAAGGACAGTAGTATGCGTACGATCCGACTACATGTAGTACAAAAACAACACGTACTCGTACATACCAACTAATCATGAACGTTTTATATATGGTACGGTTTTTATTAATTGCTATAAGGATTTATTGCCAAGTTACGTGAATAAAATACAAGCACGATCATACATCTTCAAACACTATGTCATATTTCACAATATATAACCCGCCATATATATTCATGAACTACTTTAAATTTGGCATGGTATACTTTAGACCCATCCAGCTTGGCGCAAACATCAAAAGTGAGTGTGGTCTTTGATCAGTTTTTGAGAGCATAACTCCAAAATTTGAATAAAACAAATAAAAGCGACACAGACACGAAGACGAGTATGGTGTATATCATCAGTGGTTACGATTTGGTTTTTGACATATCATATGTCTCTACTGGAAGAGTTCAGATCTGTTAATATTCCAATCGTGAATCCTCGGCCATTTCCGTTTGTCTCCGGTAAAATTTGCATTACATTCCAAGGCCGAGGTGATCAGAATGTTAAGATCCATCACTAAGAAAGGGAAATGTCAAGGTTTTATTTATGCTGAATGTCTACCGAGGGCAGTGCTGGTGTCATTTTTAGTACCCCCCCCCCCCCCCCATCTTTGAAGAGGGGTATATTGCTTTGCGCTTGGCCAAGTGGTGTCCGTTCAATAACTCACCAACACGTTGTCCTGTGGTATGGACGTTATCCGGCCACAGTAGATACCTATACTATAATGATTTGTCCATTGGTTTTGGGATCAGTAGGTTACTGTTGTATTTATCTTACTGGCTATTAGGCTGCCATGTGTGTATGTATCCATGTTTAAGATACATCTCTCGTTAATCTTTAGTATTGTATGATGCTACCTGGGATCGAACTTAGTATATCCGCTACTCGAAGAAGACACCCAGCCATGCTAATAGTTATTTGCTCACCATGATTTGACTATGTTTTCCCGTGTTGGGCTTTATCCAACAGACACCTGGATAATTTGTTATAAATGTTTCAAATGTGTTTTCAAACATTCTTGTTAATAGTGTCATAGTTTCATTTATTTGAGTTTGCTTTTCTGTCTGTCGACACTGTCTTATCGCGGCCCAGATTACCGAATAATTAATTGTGCATTATGTCGACAAGTAGGCGTGCAAAGTCAATTTGTATTTTCATTTACATATTCAGTGTGATATGGTTTGTATAAATATACGTGCCGCTTATCAGGTGTTAATTCTGTGCATGCCAGACTGTGTGTCATGTTTTATGCAATATATCGCTTAGCATATTAGAAGTCAATATACAGTGAACCCTCCAATGTTAAGACCATCGGCGGAAAAAAGATAATCCTGAGCAAATTGGACAGGGAAGGCAGCCTATCACAGAAAAAATTTTACCTACTTGATATGTTGCAACAGAATGTCACAGTTTTTGCGTGAAACTGGCTCAACTGTTATACGTGAAATACGGTCGGTTTCAGTCATAAACTGTGTTCTATTTCACACTCTCGGCTTGAGCGTCGAACATACCCCATGAAAATCGGTAAAAAATGAGATAGTTATGATTGCATTTTCAATTTTTTGTTTATATATTTTTACTTGTTGACTTAGCAAAAAGGTCATCCCTGATAGACTAAGCATACTGTATATATCTCTTAAAATGTCGTTTTTATTATAATGTTCGTATATGATGTATAATATGCATATCATTATATACTAGTACATGTACATATTTTGTATATACCATGTGCGGTATATCATACAATTTATAAGTATACGTTCTGCTCTACTTCGTGTAGGAATGAAATATAGTTATATTATCTTTCTAACTAACTATCTACATTTAACTTCTTTATATTACGTAAAAATGTCATGTATTATTCATGAATAAAACATATAAACCTAATCTATATCTAGTACTGGTATAAAAAATATTGTAGGTCCTATCTAATAACTGATCTTCAAAAAGTATGACCTCTTCCAAGTGTCACTAATGGCTTGGTCCCGCTGAGGGTTTTTTTTGCCTCGGCGATGTACTCCCGATTTAAGTAAATTAGCTTCGGAAGTCATCGGGAACAGGGCCGTACCAAATCGTTTCTTCGTTTAGCGTCCAAGGACGGATAGGTTTGGGCATCTTGGGAAAGAAAAAACAACAAAATTTGTAGCCTCTTATATGTTTAAAATCGATTGAGATATTGCTTTCCTACTCATCATACTTGTTCACCATCATGTCCTCAACCCATACACAGCAAGATGTTTCACACAAACAAGTTTTCGTCAATTTCTACTAGTTATTATGATTGACAATGCTTGATAGCTATATTTGTTAGCCAGAAGCCTACATGTATAATGGTGAGGATAGAAGTGATTATGACTTGGATTTTTTTCGAGTTTTTTTGTTTTTTGTCTCGGGATAGCTAGATTGCTTTTCGAACTTAAGGCGGACCGTCTAAACGAAAATACGATTTGGTATGGCTTAGGGATATTACACATTTTCTGATAACACCAAAGCTTCCCCTAGAACACGGGGAACCCTTTCTCGGTTCCTTTAGATCATCTATGTCCATTTACTAAATCGGTATTTCATAACCTAGGTGAATTAATTGCAGTGGGACCGAGTTTACGAAAGGTCACATATACACAAAAGTTGACACAATATGACAAATACCATGAGATGCTCCTTAAATGACAAGCTTAACACCATCATATTGACAGCTATAAGTATCATGTAATATTTTCTAATATGTTAATATGTTACGATCCCAGAAGTGTACTCATACCTTGAATATCATTAAGAAGTTCAACACGTTTTTATTATACATATACTTACATAGCTACTTAACAGTATTTAAATAAAACGCGTTTTTCATTGATAATAAACAGCAACAGGAATATCCGAACAGACACACGACGAACATCCTGCAACGTGGAATCAGGGAACTAGGTCGGGTCTTAAGTGCGTTGCATTAGGTCACTCTGGATCACTCTGTTGTCATTTCTTTGTGAAATTGGGTCATTCTGCATTCTTGCAGCGAGGACTTGAGCTTTTTATCATTTCGTTGGGTTGTGTGTGGGCATTGCTCTGTTTAGTTGTGTTGTGTTGTTGCTGTTTTCTATGCTCGATGCTACCTTCCCTGTTCGATTTCCTCATATCTTTTTTTCTAACGAAACTATCAAAGCTAAACGCGAGCTACCAACAGCAAGAGAACAACTTCGCGACATGTGTACATGTATGTACATTGTCTATATACAACGCAAACACTTGAAGACTAGACCCATATCATGTAGATCATTGCAATCTGGCTGTAGTTTGTATTTATGGTTTTTAAGGACAAGAAATGCAATAAAACTGATCAAACCCTACTTTATAATGGGCGTACACTCATTGAGATCAGTCAAACTGATGATAAGGTCCCTACATAGAGAATATGGACAGGATTTCATGTCAAGTCGTAAATTTACTGTTAAAACAAATATTAAAATGTTTGCTGTTGGCTTATAGAATATCATTTATAAAGAAAATATAACATCGCTATACTCATATACTATAAGGGTACTGTGTACGTAGATATTCTTGCGGGTCCAAAAATTAGCGAACTCTTAATTTCCGAGACATTAAGCCTAGTGTGTGGCAATATCAACAGTTTTAAAAATTCTTAACAGAGTTCTATATTGGCGCCAGATGAAAATATTAATTTAATAAATGTGCGAAATTCGCAAAAATCGCGAAAATTCCTACAAAGCTAACTTACGATTTCGCGTTTGCGATAATATTATACATCAAGTGTGGCAACAAACACGTTATGAGCGTAGTATTGTAGTCAACCTGTCATATATATTTGTCAAACTGAACATTTATAGTTTCAAAGAATATTTTGTAAATCGTGTCAGCGATAAGGGAGAAAATGAATAAGCTTACTACTAGATTCTAGAAGGCATACTACACTAAAACCTCTACCACAGCGGAATTGTCTTGATTTTCTTACCGTCTCCACACGCTTGTGGTTGGGGGTTTTGGGGGTGGTGGCGATCCCTCCTGGTGGTGTCTTACCGCTCAGCATTGCAAAAAAGAATACTTTGCGTTGTAAACCAGTAAAAATGATTCTGCACTTTCAAATTTGTGAAAGAAACGATTTGATTGGATGACCCCATATGGAGTGTCGTAACTAGTATATCAAGATTCTATATCTTCGTAAAGCACTGGGGCGAAATAAGGGACAGATTTTAATGAGACTGATTTGTGACCAGACACTTATGTATTGCAATGTAGAGCATAGATTATTTATAAAAATGAATGAAACATGTATATGTCATAATCTACGTAAAGATACCACACATTACCTGCTGCATCTATACAATTTCATGTCGGTAAGGTATGAGGCTGTGATGGTGCACCATACAACACAAATATGTTAACATAATGATTATTATATTGGCACTGGACCTTGTGCTAGGCTTATAATTACTAGTAATTTTCGGTATATAAAAATATCACGTTGAACTTCCTACATGCGTAACATTAATATTGTTAAACTCTCGAAACGGAAATTATAATTTGCACATGTAATAAACTATCCGACTTTATTGCAACCTTCTATTCGAGTATTTCGATATTTCTTCAACCTGAATACAAGACAGTATCCGAGAAAGATGTCGTTATAATGAACTTAAAAGCCAACGGTCCTAAAATTCGTTATAACGAAGTTTGATTGTATTACGTCTACATAACGAATACTGCTTACAACGAAATTAAAAGCAATCGCTCCTATAATTCGATATTAGCCTATGGATGTTTGACTATTTTATGTTTCGCTTTTGTAAACGGCGACTATACTAGATGAAATCTTAATACGTCTACATATTTTATTAAGATCTAAGGTGAAATAAGGACATACTATCAAAGCCGGATGGCAGATATCCAAGTTGTATATAATTTATCACCGCTGACACCAAATTTGGAAATGTAATGGTACATGTAGTATGGTATTCGTTACTACATTTCCCTCTCACATCAACCGTGGTGAATAACCATCAAACAAGATTTATCAAACCTCGGTATGAAAATAGGCAGGTTGAATAGTTATTTAATTCTCCCAGCGCCGTGACGCAGATTTAGGAATTGAATTATGACATGTATGTGGGCGTTTTGTGGGCAGGGTTGTCATGCGAGCGGTTCTCATGGCTTTGAAGATTAAGGTCTTGAAATACGCTACAAAAGTGCAAAGTCCAACTTTTAGAACACTTTCCACGTGACAGGAAGTAGGTACGAATATGTACATACGTGCATGTCTGGTTGTGTGAGATTTCGCGATAAGTTTTTTATTTGTTCCTTGGGTAACATGTATTTTCATTAGTTCCTTGGATTAAATATGCATTTTTATTTTCGGTGAATCTTGCAATTGATTTAACATTTATTTGGAAGTTTACGATACAAAACAAATATGAGTAGAGTATGACGTTAAAGCAAATTTTGCGTCACCCAGTTTTGAGTAGTTTCTAAGAGCACTGTGTATAAAGCGAGTCGATTTCCGACAATTACAATTCAGAAATTGAAACTGCCTGTACTTCATCTTAAAAGTATATGTACATGTATCCAAGTTACGCAACACAAAAACTTGGTTTGTATAATCTTATTTGCATAACTTGATAGCGAATACACCGAAGGTCGCTGTGTTTTACAAGCAAACAAAATGCAAAACAAGAAAAAACGACATGCGTACAATATATCATATAACCCTGTCCCATATCAGAAAGATCGCAGACGTATAGAAATAATTTCAATCAAACAAAATACAAAACAAGAAAAACGACATGGATAGGCATGCAATATACCTTGCAACCATGTACTATATCAAAAAGATCGCAGACGTATAGAAAATAAGTGCAAGCAAACAAAATGCGAAAAAAAATAAACAAACGACATGCATAGGAATACAATATAACTTGCAACCATGCTCCATATCTTAAAGATCGCCGAAGTAGAAAAATAAAATCCCCCACTCCAACACGCAATTTTATCACACATCAATTCAAAAACGTGTGTCAATGTGGTTCAAAGTCGTAACTTTTTGAATTACATTAACTACCTCAGTAGATTGATCAACAATATAATGGTGTAGTCATTTTGTATTTACAAAAATGTTAAAGCTATAGGTTATTTTTATTAAATATAAAAATACGAGTATTAACGCATAGCTGCAAAAGTTTTCTATGTGGTATTTAGTGTTGATAGGTCAATAAGTTTCCAGTTTTGCTTCAATAACTGTGGTAAAATAACTTTTCATTTTAACTCAAAATTTGACCCGCATTTGTGGTCAGTCTATTACCCTAAATTTTCATAAGGTTTTCACAACCAACTGACCCGTTCTGTATGGCCTAGAGTACAGTCGAGGACTATGAAATCAGCTGTAATAATATTGGCTCGAATAGAATAAAACCAACAACAACATTGTTTGCTCATACAACTACTGTACCTTTCACCGTGTACGTTAACATCTTTGATAATGTAACCAGCCACCATTTTAATCGATTGCACATGTCACTGGCTTAGAATGAGAAGGTCGTAAAGTGACACTTACGCCTTATACGACCTGTGCATATTTGAAATCTACATCCTAAGGAGCTTCTTATGAGTCTATTTTCATGAAAATCGTAACTTGTCATGTTGACCATACTGAAGTTGATACAGCATGTTTTACCATAAGTAAAGATTGATTTCAGATAGTTTTTCTTGTTTAATCAAAATATTTATTTTGTAGTTACGGCCTTTTTATTCTAAACCAGTGATGTACGTATAAAGGTATTGCAATGTTTATTTGATCGGTTTTAATTCATTTTTGATAATACTAGGAAGTTCGTTCGGGGGTTTCATTATACGTTTAGTTCAAATTTGTAACATTCATTCAGACTCTGGTATACATATAGCATCGGCATGAATGGACCATTGGACACATGTCAGTAAAATGATATTCTATTTTATAGCGTTTTGGGTGACGATAAAATAGTTTGTGGGATATGTTTCACTTTTACATCTTTTGAGGGCTTACAGTCGAGTAAACAGTAAAAATGCTGACGTTTTCAATATGGAATGTGCTATGATGTTCAGTTCGGTCAATAACCCCTTGGTGTAAGGCTTCAGTAGCTATGACAAAAACAACTTTATATTTTCACTGTTATATGATAGTAGCAAACAAAATTCTAGATCAATTATGAGCAGGTGTATACTAGTATTACATGTGATGCCCCATTATGTAATTAAGTTTCACTTTATTCTCACGATTGGTTATAACTACCAATGCCTTGGTCCCACTAAACATTTTCTGCCTCGGCGATGTATACACTCCAGAATAAAATAAATAAGCTTCAAAAGTCATTGGGAACAGGGATATCACCAATTTTCTAATGACTGTCCAGAGGCTTACCCAAGGCGACGAGGACCCTTTTCCCGACGCCTTTAAATGCCCATTTATTGAATCTGGAATACATCGCCGATGCGAAAAAGTTTCAGTGGGACCAACGATGCGGATCTTAGTCACCCTCGAACAAAAACCAATTGATGAAGAATAAAATAAAAAAATTAACAGGATAGTACTGTGTAACTTTCGTATATGTGATTAATATATGGCTTCAGAAAAACATTAATCAAACGTAGAAACATTGTCAATATACGGGGTTAATCTAACCGACTGAATGATTCATATGAAAAATAAAACTCTTAAACACACGCGGCGACCTAATCGGGGGAAATTCAAGAAGCAGATTTTTACACATTTTATTAATGTTTAATTGAAGTTTGATATCGAATTTCAAATAAAGTACCTATGATTCAATAGGTAAACATGCTGAGCATTCATTTCTTATCAAGGATAGAATTTCGTTTTACGATTATGTATTTCAAACAGTACGTCCTTGTCCTCAAATATGACCTTCAAACTGTTTGCAAAGTCTTTGTAAAATGTAAATACGCGATGTATGCTTATGAGCTGATTGTTGAATTTTTTACTTACGCAAAAAATACACACAAGATAGCGCACTCTTACTGCATAAAATGAAATTGATATGCTTTAAACATAACTCCGGACAAAAGTAGAACGTATGTTCTTTTTATCTTTTATAACTTACTATTATGTAACTTGTATAGTTATATTCTTTGTACTAGTATTAAATTTGTATGTTGTGTGGACGACCATGTCCTTAACCGAAACACTCTCTTGAGTAAAAATATTGCCAATTTGAAAGTAACTGCCTACTTATTTTAATTGTCGGACGGCCCTACCCTACACAGTGGCCATTCTGTTTAGAGCAACCATGTACTAGACTCGACATCTTTTGAGTGAGCATCTCTTGTATTACAACCTGAACAAACTCGCCTAACTCAATAACCCCTGTTAAACAACACGCTGTCTCTAAAACAGCACTCGCATACACACTTATTAACCACCCCTCACTCCAACAACACCTTCCTTTTGTACGATTTCACCCTCAAATCACCCTCTCTAGAGCGGACAACATGCTTGATATACAACAGTCAAACGGGGCGTTTCCTAAACAACTCCCCTGGCAATATATCACGAGAGTGTTCGATACACATACCCACATATCATTTACTCTTACATATCGATGGCTTAGAATGAGAAGGTCGTAACTACTACTTACTACCTTATAAGACTCTTACATATTTGAAATCTGATACACAAGTCGCTTCTTATGAGCCTATTTTCATGAAAATCGGAAATTGTCATGATGACCAAAATGAAGTTTTAAAAACTTGTTTTTTCAAAGGTAAAGAGTAAATTGCAGACAGTTTTCTCTTGTTTTCTCAATATATCGATTTTGTAGTTACGACCTTCTTGTTCTAAGCCAGCGATATACACTCATACTAGTACTCTTACATAGGTCTCTCATTTGTTTCCATCAAGTTAAGCTCACAGTTGACTTCATTCGCTTCAGGTTTATCGTTGAATCTTTCTAACATCACTATAAATGTTACCGCAGTATTAACATTCAACTTGAACTGCGTCAATCAGACTGTTAGATCAATCAATCTAACATTTTAAAACATTCACAATCATTGACACGAACACCATTAGTATCAAGCCTCAAGCGATGGATATGGCAAACAACATTCTCTGTCTAATACCTTGGTCCCAATGAGACTTTTTTGCATCGGCGGTGTATTTGCGATTTGATAAATCGGCATCGAAATACATAGGGGAAAAGGGTCATCTTGATCTATAGGATGCCTCTGAGTAGTCATTTGAAAATATATGATATCCCTGTTCCCAATGAATCCTGAAGCTGATTTATTTAAACCGGGAGTACATCGCCGAGGCAGAAAAAAGTGCTCAGTGTGACCAAGGCATTAACGATAGCGTATCGTATAGCACATCAAGTTGTCAATTACAATCCTTCTTAAGTTTCACGTAATAAATCTAAACATTGGCTTTATGTTTTCTTTTTAAATTACAATACGTATTCTGTTTTACTGCCCGACCCTTCACAGCAGGGAAGACACCAGATGCTTAAGGTGAACGTTTACTCATTCAGCCTTCAGGGCTTTACTTGTTCGTGTGAAATATTGTCTAAATATTTTTAAAAGAAACTCTGTATTTAGTATACTAGTATCAGATGAAGTATGTACCTACACCTTGTGGTTAGACACATCTGTATCGGTTTCAAGTTGTCGTCTCCATACATTAGGGGTACAAACGCGAGGCAATGTTTGACTGCAAAAATTTCGTCGGATTTCGCCCCTGAAACGAAAGGTTGTGAGTTGGATCCTGGGACGCGAAACCAAGAAGTCAATAAAGATGTGACTAGTATAGCCCTCCCTTGCCTATAGCTCTGCCTATAGCTCTCAGCAAATGGTCAGTCCAGGTAATTGTTCGTGAAGTTGACTACATTGTGGCCTGGCGTCCTGTAGGTAGCGATATTACGTAATAGCATCGTAATAGTGCAAAGTTGGCGACCTATCGATGTTACGTCGTGTAGTTAGCGAAATCAAGTAGCAATCAAGTAGCATGCAGTCGGCCATCTATCGTATGCCAAACGAACGACGAATCCTAGAGAGTCTAGTAAAAAAATGCTGGCGATCTGTCGGCGTAGAGTGTGCGGCCCTGCGTGAGTTTGCAATATTATTATCATCAGTCCAATCGGGCAATACCGAGTGTGAGTAATTTACAATCGTACCAATTTTATTCAACACATTAAACAAACGGCTTGAGCAACGATCAATTCTCCATCCCAATACGCAATCAATTACATATTTGTAAGGTATTTAAATGTGCTCCATGAATGACTTTATGGTTACTTAATGAACAAACCACACTTTAAAAGTATCAATTTGTATTTACTCGTAAGATACATGGAGACAGAGAGGCTTGATTTTCAGATAATATTGATGAGGATGTATGTATGTGATGAGAAAAATATCTTTATAGCTTCTCAACTTTTGATGTCTGATAGTGAAATGTAATTGCACCCGGTAATACCTTGGTCTCACTTCAAGCATTTGTTTTTGCCTCTGCGATGTACTCCCGATTTGAATGCATACGCTTTAATAGGGGGGTCATTGGGAAAACGGATTCACACATTTTCAAATGACTACCCCTATGCTTTCCCTAGACCAGGAGGACCCTTTTCCCGATGTCTTTCGATGTCCATTTCTTAAATCGTTTATACATCGTAAAGGCAAAAAAAATGCTCAGTGGGACCAAGGTATTAGATACGTTACGACAAATCAACCGTATTGAATTTTAACCGTTTAAATTGACTACGGACTAGTACGGCAATTACGGCGTTTATTCATATGGTAGATTACTTAAGATGTTGTTTTTTTTAAAAACAAACTTGAGCTTTCGACCCTTTGACAGGCTGACAGCTGAAACACGACCTGTAAGAAGTTAAGTTCATTTTATCGTTTAATTTCCCGAAGGACATTGTGTCGTGTATTTGAGTTATGAGATGATGTTGTTTTTATATTTTCTGTGCTCGACTGTGTAAGTTGAGTGCTGCCTTCCTTGTCCGATTTTCTCATATCTTTTCGAAAGACGGTTTCCTTTCATACTCTACGATTGTTGTAGGTGTAACTTAATATTCCTGACAAGTACTATAAAATACAAGACAAATTCCAGTTTTGCTGATCCAACGTTTCGACTTTTATTTAAGTCTTCACCAGGGATGCATACAATATCCTTACCAAATATACCATCTGATTTAACGGATAGTATTAGGCATCCAGCATCCAGCATCCAGCATCCAGCATCCAGCATCCAGCATCCAGCATCCAGCATCCGGCATCCGGCATCCGGCATCCGGCATCCAGCATCCAGCATTCGGCGTCCTTTTATGGTGGTTTGCTGAATGTAGGAATCCCAACAGGGCTCTGCTAGGATTGTACTGTTCGTCCTGCTAACGATGGTAAGTTAAGTAAGGGCAGTCAACACTGGCCCCAATCTCCAAAAACCTCTCAATCTGAGAAAAATCTCATCTCAAATATTACCATAAGTCATTCGGTGTCTGGACTCAAAATTAGCAATGAAACAGCAAACTCTATTCTTAGTGCATAGTACAGTAATGTTTAAGGAGGTTAAACTTCAGATGTATCTCAAACTCAGACTCTGATTTGAGCAAAATCTCAATATGAGAAAAAATATTTCTATTACATATGCTTCGGTCTGGTGTCATTCAAATGTAACAAAGTGTTTGCTGCTGTTTTTTTGTGTGTTTAACAAGTTTCAACAATTAAGGGCCACGTCACGTGACATCAAACGCTCGAGACTTGTATATCTAGTATTATCTACACACTTATTTAAAATAGATGATGATACATTTATGTAAATAAAGGTTTTAATGTTTGTTTCATAATAAAAGAGTCGTTGATTTGATATATTATTCATTATATAGTTTAGAAAATGATAAAATAAAGAGCTGCAAACGTAATGTTATGAAATGGATTGTACGCTTTGAGTTTGACAATGGCTCTTATACAGCCTTATATTATTTCAGCCATGTATATCGGTCCATTGTCCTAAATAGGGTAATGTTGTTGTAAATAAAACAGTGCGTGTACTCTGTGAACGTCCCTTTCGTGCTTGTGTGTCGTGTGTTTGCCTGCTTGTCCGCCTGCCTGCCTGCCCGGCCACCCGTCCAGCAGTTACTAGCGACGCAAGGGTCAACTGAAGTGTGCTCTTCTTTTGTGGCCGTCTACTCGTGAACTTAAACAAAACCCAAATAATTTCACCCTTAACTTTTACACCGACGGAATATTGAGTTAGCATGCACGCCAATTTGTACCAATACTTCGATTAAGCACCGGAAGTGCTTTTTTCAGGTGACAACAATTTTTGTGAAGCTCATGATAGTGTTTTTGTTTCAATTGACATCCGTTTTCGTGAGAAATACGAACTGTTTCGCAAGGTTAAATCACCTTTAATGTTAAATACAAATATACCACTGTTACAAGAATAAAGGTTAGCGTAAAAGATTGTGTAACTGTTTCATTAAAAGATACGAATTTGTTTGTTCAATTTATTTAATGTGTGGTTTTATGTTAAAATTGCTGGGGATTTTAATTTGAAAATCACTGAACTGTAACGTCGTATAAACTTTAAACATTCTTTGATCGGGGACCTACTAAATTTTTGTACGGTTTATTGAATCCGAAAGTGTAAATGTGATGCTGTTTTAATTAAATACACCTAAGGAGGCAATGAAGGGAAATAAGTATAATACACCTATGGTAATTTGAGCAGTACATTTATAGTGAAACAGTACCTTTAAGTTGCTTAATGAGCGTACTTCCTCTAAGGAAGCTTTGTTTTCAGTCTGCATGTCAATACTGCACCACTCGCACGAAACATGTACAATGTCATTGTACATTGTGCATTGTGCAAACGTGTTTGCGTGTTTATATGTAGGCCTACCAACGCGTATTTTATGCGCATACACACAATCAAATTTTGTTCAAAAACGCAACGGCTCACCCGGGACCCCTCGGTCGTTTCTGACGGAAAACCCCGAGTAGTTACGATTAGCAACTGGTGAAGTATAAAAAAACTCATCTTGCTCGCCACCAACAACACATCATCGACGACGACGACGACGACGACGCTGACGTTATTTGTGAAGACAACCAGAAAAATGTTTTGGCAGTACTGTTGCCAATATGATACGGACTTTTTTGTAAAATGCTACAGTTTTAAGTCACCGCTGTCCGCACAAACAAAACGAGACATATGACAAGAAGGGGTTAAGGACAGGGAATTTAATGGTCCGTGTAGACGCATAACTATAATCTATCACCTCGTATCCATTAAACTAAACCGCATGAACATACTTGGAAATGGAAATTATGTCTAACAAAATTAATCCATCTTAATGGGACATACTACTGAGTATGAGTACTAGAACGAAGTCCATTGTACGTACATTTTTTTATCGATATGTGAAAAATGGCTTTTTGGTAAGATTTCTTGTTCAGTTCATTTGCGTTTATTTTCTAAGCATTATCATAAAGTTTATACGCATGATATTCAACTGTTTGCACATTGACTATGTAATCCCTAATCTATATAGATGCGACTTCGGCAGACCGACTATCGTTCTGATATCTCGGCATCCAAAGGATTAAAATTCAACAGCTATCATTCATTAGTCTTATTAAATAAGTTACGTTCCAATTTTTAAAAAATCATTTCCACAGATTTGGAAACTTTAAACCTAGCATTTGGTAAATCAACGACATGCATTTACGAATATACCGATTTAAACGCTATTCAAGCATATTTTCTCCTGTTATACATGTAATGCCTCTTTGTCCATTTGTCTTTTTCATTTTTTACATCAATACCATCTCCGATTTGTACATGCGGGTAGGAAGAACAAACTGTCGAGCAAGTCCTCCAAAGATGTAGAAGACACAACCAGGAGCGATCAGTAATGAGCCAATGCTCTCGAGAAGACCCCAAAGTTTATTGCAGACACTTGCCATGGGTGATAGCGTAGGACGAACGACTGATGTGAGGCACTTTCTGACATGCTAAAGTTAAAAGTATATTTGTTTTCGATCTTATCTTAGGTTATCACCAGGATGAAGTTTAACAACTAGTAGATTCACACGTTGGTTATTTTGATATGTCTTCATTGACTGCACTAATGTAACAATAATATATGTATGTTGATAAACAGTACAATAAGCTTTTTAAAATTTCTTATCAAACCAAGTTTCTGATATGTCATATTTTAGATGGCATCCATGAATATACGAGCTCGGTCATCTATCGACCTATTAGCTTTGTTATTTTAACTAGTTTTACTGCACAATCACGAAAACCACTCTAAGTCTAGTATTAATTAGCGCCTGGTCAAATGCATGATATGAACACTACGATATGGCACCAACACCCAGATTTCAGCGTTAAAAAATAACAAATAACCTCTCTCTATATATATATATATATATAGCCAAGGCAAAGATTTAACAAGCTCAGCGTTTAGCTACTGACATATGGGTATTAATGTCTTAATCATTCCAAGTGTATTCAAGTTTCGTTGGTTTGCGAAAACTTAAATCATAAACCGGATCATCTTAATCCCTAATCCCGTCAACCGCGTTCGCTTTCATGCCCTTCCTTGCTACCGCGAATATATTCACACGTGCATTAAGTTTAATAAATAAAAACCCACACACGGTATTACAGCTGATCTTATCAGAAATTTCGGTACACCATAAAACGCCCACATATGTTCATGTGTTTGAACACTTTTATTGTAGACATGCATTTTTGGTAAGCCGTTCACATGTAACCGTGATCATCTTTCCACAGTATATAATATGTGTATGTACGAGGGTTGTACCAGAATTACGTAGAATTTTGTCATACGTTCCATACCATTCATCATAGAAACAAATAATTGTGTGTGGGTTGCAAATAATGTTTACTGCGTAAGTATGTGAAATTTCAAAGCCGTATCTTATTTGGATCAAATTCTGTAGCTTCCGGGGATATATAGGGGTACGGTATGCGGGGCACGTCAACGGAACGTCACGACGTCGGCGGAACTTCAAGGATAAGTGAAGCTCCTAACTGTGTACATTATAGCTATAAATATGGGCACAACCGTACACAAAACTTACGAATGTTTATTTACTACCTTAATTGTGATGAAAGTTCCAATATATGACCAGTAATGTCGCATATAACCCTTATAATAGAGCGTCGATCCATGTCTATGTTGTCATAGAAAATGCATGGTGACGCCGCATTCGCCGTTGGTTTTTGCCGTCGGTCCTTGTCGTTTTATTCGATTTCAACCACGATTGATGCGCTAGTGTCGTTTGAAAATCAGGTAACTCGATACAACATGTTTATAGTTAGCAGGTTCCAAGTTTTAAAGCGTTTAAAGCGAGGTTCACACAAAACTCCATGTTAATGCTATTTCCAGTGTATTTCGCTAACGTCATATTTTCACTGGTGACGCGAGGCAGCTGTTGCGATTTTGTACCATATATCAACAACGGTTACCTTTATAAAGTCAAAATTTACGGCATACGTTCCACATACGTGTGCTTGTATGTCACGAAGTCGCGTTAAAATAAGACTTGATATCAGCGAGGTATAAGCAGTTGAATAATGCCAAAAAGGTTTTTTAAATTCGCTGCCCCGCCTACCCAACTATTGGTTACTATGGCGACAGACTAAATGGCTTTCTAATATTCTGTTAGAAAATATTTTTACCGATACTCTTGAAAAGGGTTTGAAATTTTTCTACGACAAATTTGGTGATAATACATGCCTAAATAAAAAAAGTTATGACAAAAGTCTACGTAATTCTGGTACACCCCTCGTATGCACATGACTCAAATTTAATACTAGCATATGTAACTTATACTAGAAGAAATATGAGTTGAGTGCTAGAGCATCTATCATAATATGTGGAGACATTGCATGCATGCACATGTGTTTTTATGTAACTTATATTTGGAAGAAATATGCGTTGTGGGAGACATTGCAGTGAGGTCTTTACGAGAAGTCAGTTGAAACATATCTTGTTGTCAATAATAAATAAATGATACGTGTGGTGAGACAACGAGTCACATGTTCCAGGACATAAATAAATAATTGATAAATAATAAAACTCGGGTCATTGCTGTTTGCAAGTTATATCGCTTGAATATTCATTGTATTCTTTTTACAGATTTCTAATGTCAGGATTTACCCTTTTGTATTGTCTGTCATTTAATTGTTGCTGTGAGTAATCATGCTTGTAATTATGGGCGTTTGATCGAAAAACAAACTTTATTATTATTATTATTATTACTATTATTATTATTATTACTATTATTATTATTATTATTATTATTATTATTATTATTATTATTATTACAGGATTGGACCACATTCTAGTCTGCTTATTGTTAACCCTTTACCTACTCTACATTAGACATTGGCGAGCCATCTATTGTTTAAAATTGTTAAGATTTCCATCATATTAGTATCATCTATTATTTTTTAATTGCCATTACTTCACCATGACTGCACTATATTATATTAATATATGTAACATGCATTATGTACAGTATACTCATGTGTCGTAATTACGATTTGGGTTAATAAAAGGTATGTTCAGTTCTGTTCTGTTCTGTTCTGTTAACCAAAGTGTGCAGACCACGACATAACAAAATACTAAAAATATCGAGAGATATTGCATCAGTGAACTCCGCTACTTGTTTGGCGCTGCGAGCATGCATATATATGTGTCGCTCCATGACCAATTTGTCTAGTCGAAGTATGGTAGTCTCCATATGGCGTACTAGAGTCTGAAGTCCACGCCAAACCAAAGTACATAAAATGGCGCTGATATCGTATCACTTTACATTCGTGTTTCCATTACTTGATCCCGATCTCCCGAAACATCTCAATTTGAGCTAAATCTCATCTCAAATATTATAATGTGTCGTTTGGATACTTTCGAAGGGAGGATGGACTCCAACTAAGCCTTAAAACAACAAATGTTGTTCTTTGTTTATTACAGTAAATTTCAATGAGTTCTAACTTCAGATGTATTTTAAAACCAGACTCGGACTTGGCCAACTTCTCAATTTGACATGATATTTGTGCTTGAGATACTTTGGGAGATCGGGGCCTGTATGATGCCGCGAGCACGAGGATAGGTAATTCAGGATCCGATTGACTGAGTGATAGGATATGGTCAAGTACAGCGACGTATCAAAGTACTGCAACAATTCCCTAGCTTGCTGCTAAATGCATCAGGTATACCCACAATATTGTTTGGACCAGTTTAGGGACAGTTCGATATGGGTGGATCGATTTTCAAGCTTTTGAACTTGAATTGCAAAACAGTTGATGGGGGCGTTAACCCCAAACAAAATGATGACGGCACATTATGTATAATAAACTATCAATTTGATAAATATGAGTACTCTAAATTATTCGATCACCTGGACGCCTACTCACATGTTTTGAAATATTTTATATACCTCTAGTTACGATCACGCCCATACCCCCATCAAAACCACAGAGATTAAATTTTCACTTCAAATAAACCATGCTTGGTGGAACATGAAAATTATTGCGCGGGGCATATGATGTGAAAATGAGATATCGCAATACTAGTACAAAATGTAAGTTGTTTTGACGAAATGCTTTTTGGATGACGACACCATCTGGAATATCACAATCTCCATTATGAAGAGTTCCAGGTCCTGCCATTCTGATCACCTCGGCCTTTATGCATTATTAAAGAAATGTTATATTTACATAAGAGGTTGCAGTCCATAAGAGGTTGCAGTCCACGAGAGGCTGCATACCATATAAGGTTGCAGTCCATGAGAGATTGATGTCAAAGAGAGGTTGCAGTCCATAAGAGGTTGCTGTCCAAGAGAGGTTGCAGTCCATAAGAGGTTGATGTCCAAGAGAGGTTGCTGTCCAAGAGAGGTTGCAGTCCATAAGAGGTTGATGTCCATGAGAGGTTGCAGTCCATAAGAGCTGATGTCCATGAGAGAAACCAGTCCATGAGAGGTTGCAGTCCATGAGAGGCTGGTGTCAAAGAGAGGTTGCAGTCCATAAGAGGTTGCTGTCCAAGAGAGGTTGTAGTCCATAAGAGGTTGCTGTCCAAGAGAGGTTGCTGTCCTGGTCGAGATAGAACCACCATAGTGAGGTGTGTCTAATAGCATTAATTATAGTTCCTGAATAGAGAAATTGTTGCATGAGAAATGCTCGTTCTGGAAAGAACTTTAAATTTTTCTATTGACATGCCCCGTATATTACTTTTATGAATAAACCTCTAAATATGCCCTCTAGCAAATGACTTGGCAAATAAAGGCTATGCTCAGCACATCTTAAGCCAGAGGGGTCAAGTTCATTGTGTATGGTAGTAATGTTAGACGTAATGACCATAATAATTTTCTCGCATATTATATTTATGGATACATCTCTAAATACATACGTCGGAAGTCAGAGTGGTCGAGTTATTCGTACATCATAATAACGTTACAACGTCGTAACGACTGTAATAATTATTGTACTTTTATATGTCATATTAAAGATAATTTATACCGTATATTGACCTTTACATCAATGGTGGACACTCATGCGTAAGCTTAACCACAACAGTAACACGTGTATACGTACTGGGTTATTGAAATATAAAAAACCCTAGGTCCAACTGAAAAGTTTTTGCCTCGGCGATGTAGTCCCAATTTAAATAAATTGGCTTCGAGAGCCATCGGGAACAGGAATTTCACATTTTTAGAGAATATGTAGCCTATAGAAAGATTATATAGCTCTATAAAGGGATGCTCTGGTCCCGATCTCCTTAAGCATCTCAAGTAAATATCTCATCTCAAATTGAGATTTTGCTCAAATGAGAATCTATATTTTAACTTAATCAGAAGTCTATACTCTTCAAAGTTTACTGTAACAAACTAAGAATAGTCCTTTTGTTTGTGATGCACATTTTGAGTCCAGTCACCCAAGTGATACGAGGCAAAACCTGAGATGGGATTTGGCTCAGATTGAATGGTTTTGGGAGATGGAGGTCAGGAGGTCTTGTAGAGGGGTTATTCTAGAGAGTGTCGCTCTGGAAAGGTTGTACTGTATAGAATCATACCCAACATGACGCTTGTGAAGAAAGTTCAAGAAACAGATTTATGAAAAGTCGTTTTCGAATGATATCATTGACGATGAATTATTTATGATAATAAGTTAATAAGACAGACAGCGCGTGTTCATAATATACATAATGATAGACCAAGGACATAGGTACGCCGTTGGTAGAAAATTGCTGACGGTTGAAATTGGTTTTTCAAAGTCATTGAAGCAACGATTTGAGCAATCATGAATATTTGTGATATATATAGTTGTGGCGTACATGAATGTAACAACGTATTCGTAAAGATTGAGTATTTAGGACCTTTCTCGTATTCGTTAGAGTGAGTATTTAGGACCTATCTCGCTTTCGTAAAAAAAGTATTTAGGACCTATCTCGCTTTCGTAAAAAATGAATATTAGGAGTCTATCTCGTATTCGTTAGATGGAATATTATCCAATCTCATTGTAATCATACCTATAATTACGCTCCACAACTTTACGCTAACTTACAGCGTAAGGAAATGGAGCTAATATTAGGATCTGGTTTTAATGAGATTTGTATTTATCTTATTAGTGTTTGATGTTGTTGACGTATGGTGAATAACCTCATGTAGTGAGGTAAACTGCTGACTTATACAAATGACATATCTATCAAACAAGATGATATATCATTATCATACGTTGAGTTATGTTTTAACGCCTATTTCATGACTAAGTACATGTAGATGGGTTTTAGGTGTAGTGATAGATGAGTGAGTTGTTTTTTTATCGCGCTTGTCACATGGATTTTTTCTGTCATTAACGGCGACTAATTTAAGCCTATGTCCCACTAAGGAAGTCCCCGTTGGCTTCGTCGAAATAAAATTAAATTATGCATTGAAATTTCCTGAAGTATTCGCAATCTTAATAAATATCTCTTGACTTCCACGAAGCCTCCACTAGACCAGAAGATCCTGTTCCCGAATGCTACCGGATATCATTTATTTCCATCGGGAGTATATCGCGAACAATGCTCAACGGGACGCAGGCTTTGCCTAGCGCCACAACCGTGGTCCATTCGTTCATTCAATGATACAGTATATGAAACCTGTTGCTTTAGAATCGACACCCGGTCGTGGCAGGTGATAATCCATGATAATCTGATTGACGACAATGTCATTTTTCCTCCGCAAAGGTTGAATTTGCATATTGCTTATGGAAGCCTCCCGTTGGCTCAGTGGTCAGCGCACTTGCCGTCTTATCTGGCGATACTAGTTCAACTTCATTTGGAAGCACACATATGCCTGCAATAATTCAGCAGAAAGATTACTGGCAAATTAAGGTTACGCTCGGCAATAATTTAAAAAAAGAACATATTTAAAATGAACTTGACTAAATATGGATGTACAAGCATGAGAATGCGAACGTCAATAATTGATGGTGTCGATACAATAAAAAAAACCTGTACATACTAATAACACAAAATTACCATATTGTAATACAAATTACGAGTTTAATGTGATATGCGGGTGATATTGTTAATTTCACAGTTTCCTGTTAGTACTAACTTTTATATGATTGTAATCTAATAGGTTATTTTGAAGTGTGTGGATAAATTAGGAAAGTTGGACATCCACGCGAAAGGTATCTATAACATTGCTTTGAATATACGCTTCTAATGAATGTCCAACGGTGGTCTAAATTATTTACCGGCTTATAAAGGGTAAAGTTTCTGTTGATTACATTGTCACCCCTGTGAAAAGGTAAGTAGCTTATTGAACTAACAAAAATATATATCTTTCGTGCGAACAGCACCTCTTGGGTTTGTTGATTATAAAATTTGTAAGTCAATTAAGGCAATAAAGGTTACATAAATGGGCGACAATTTTATTACAATTATCGTGCAAGATCTGCTAGAATAAGTATATTACACCATTACTTTTTACGCATGAAAATAAAAAATGACATTAAATTTCCATAAAAAATCATGTTAAATCAACCTAAAATAAAAAGTGATTTTTGATCATATATAATTTTGTAATAAATTACACCGCAGTGGTTTTGGGTCCTCCATTAAATATATATAAAAAAATTATATAAAAGTTGAGTTGTTCTGTCAAACATTCTCATAAATCAGTGTATAGTCAAGTCTCTAGACTTACGGATGAAAAACACGCTGGTTGAACGAGAATGCTGTCAAAGGGGTTAACCGCTAAATTAAATATGCCTTTGTTCCACTGAGCATTTTTTTGCATGGGCGATGTTCCACCGGTTTAAATAAATTAACGTCGGGAGGCATCATCCGAACAAGGATATTACAATTGTTCTATTCTCGAAGGAATAAAAAGATTCATCTAGACCACGAGGACCATTTCCCCCGATGACTTCCGATGCCCTTTTATAAAATCAGGTCTGGGGTACATCGCTTGGACAAAAGCATCTCATTGGGACCAATGCACACGTTTAACTGTATTATTTAGATGTGTCTATCTCGAGCTTAGAAGAAGTTTCCCAACTAGCAGGTAGCCTACAAATTGAGCAATACATATAACATAGAGAAGTATACCAGCGTAATTCACTGAAGCTATTTAATTATACATTACATTTGTATATTATGCAAATGCTTTCACGTAAAATTATTTATTATGTATGAGGTCTGTCAAGATTAAGCGATATATATACTAGTTTTTGTTAAACTACTAGTATGTAGATTCTATATCACCATTACAAGCATATTCGTTCAACCAGTGTATGTTTTCTTCCGAAACATAGATGCATGTCTGGGAGCTTGACTAACCACTGATGTATGAGGATGTAGGTCACAGCAGAAACACTTATATTACCACCCATACTGGAATAATTATTATAGGTATGTAAAAATGCTAAACAAGGACGAGACTTATAGTCGAGGAAAATAATATTGGATGTGTCAAACTAGTTATTCGAATGTTTCGACGTGGACGTGGCTTCATTAGCGGCATCAGCTTACATGGTGGGCGATTATTTGCAAAGCATGACAAATCGAAATATAGTGTAGTCTAAATTTGTATATTTTTTTTAATTTAAGGTGGAAAGCGAAACAAAGTCTACAACTAATATTAATCAAGACACTATCGCCTTTTCCCTGTATTAGTCACTATATAGACTCGACAAAATTAAGCAACCAGCATTCTCTGTTACACCATAGTACATGTACTATCTATGGAAATGGTAGAACCGCTTTATTTTGTATTTGGTAAGACCTGACCACGTGCGAAACCCTACCCCGCACTATAAGAGTGCACATTATCATTAGATCTAGTCCTGAATGCGACCATTGATGCAACGACGTCCTTAAGGCATGATGCGTGGGTGTTAGGTTATTCAGGTGGGGTATTGTAAATGATGAATAAGCAAATTTTGAGGACGCCGGAATTCAGTAAACTTGTTATGTAAAACTTGTTAAAGCCACAAATGTCTGTTTTACTACCATAGCAAAAACCACATACGTGGGCAAAGCGATCATTTCAACGTCTGATGGCGATTGAATGGGTATAATCATTCAACTTTAAAATGAGTGAGAAATTACAAAAAAAACAAGCGGCTAATAAACACTTTGTAGAAATATTTAGGAGTCAAATTGTGTCTAGTAAAGTAAACATGTATATTATCTAACCGTTAACCTTGTTGTTTTTATTCATGTACGAATGTCATTCCCCTTCGATTACTGCTTAATGACGTATGTCGTAAATTTACTATCGTAAGCCATTTCAAATTTTACGACATTCAATGATAAACTGATGTAAGGTAAAAGGATAATAAAATATGAAGCTGGATTCTCCGTAAAGTTGCATAATGTTTTTATACTAAAACTATGTGACAAAACATTTTCTAATAGAGCATATTATTTAACCGTTAACCCTGTTTTGCTTCGATTCATGTACAAATGTCATTCACCTTCAATTACTGCTTTTTGACGTATGTCCAAAAATCACTTTCAGTGAATGTCGTAAATTTACCATCGTAAGCCAATTCAACTTTTACGACATTCAATGATAAGAAAATGATAACTATGAATCATGAAACGTAAAAAGATAATAAAATAGAAAGCTGGATTCGCCCTCTCATACCCTAGTGACAATAGATACCACATGGAATAATGTGTCTAAAGTGATTTAATTAAACAGTAACACTATAACTACAGTTAAAATAACTTTAATGTAAGTTGCACAATTAACATAATAAGAAAAACCAGTAAACAAATTGACGAATTTGGACTCCCTCTTCAATATTCTAATACAAAAAATATAGATGCGCATGTAAGTTATAATGGCTACACCTACATGTAATAATTAGTATCCACCAAAATACACAACGATGGCCCTGTCGTTACCCCATAGATGCACGTATAATTTGGAATGGCCGCACCTACCTTAAATCCCTGTGGTGCACCAAAAATATACCTATACATAGAGACATTCATCATCTCGGCTGGAGACTATTTGCATAATGTCCCTGCTATATAATACTGTATTTACATTGTGTAATGATGTACAACAACACTCGAAACCTTTAATTAAATGCAAATTGACTTATGTCATTTTTTCAGCTATTTATAATCTTAAACCTGACTGCGGCTAAGATCAATGAAAACAATATGCAATTACGAGACAAACATGTTATACGGAAGGACAAGTGTATGCAATTATGACTTAGAGTTTTTTCTCAAAATATCGGCCACCGGATTCACTAAATGAGTGGGCTTATGCTTATCAGCTCTTAAAAATTACAATAAGTGGGCGTTAACCGGCTTTTAGCTTATGATTTTATGACACGTCACCAGAGTGCGCATTCACGTTTCGTGTGTGAAATACCATGTCAAGATAAAAAAATTCGATATGACAATAAAATGCAGTCTGCGCTGTGATTCATAAAGCCAGACGAAAATGATCTAGTATATGTGCCCTGCTATGAGAATATGAATGCATAATATGATACATACATACGCATGCATTATTCGTGCATACTACTAGTATAATTATGGTCTACAGCCCATTTAGGGTATGTAGGGAGTGATACAAAGTGGTAGAATCCTTATTTACTGTGTAAAACCAGTCATAAAGGATTATACGAACGTTCGCAGTACGATTACAGTGCTAAGCTAAATAATACCTGTCCATGCGATGTTTGTTCACTTTTGGGTACACATAAATGGCGACGTCACTTTCAAAATACCTTGACTGAACTGTACCATAGCCCATTTATTGTCCAATCAGCACAAATAGTAACATGTATTAGTAGGGATCCTATCGACTAGATTCGGTGTCAGACATGCGTACATATAACCATTTACCTTGAATATCCTATCAGGCGTAACAAAATTGACCTTGAATTCTTATATAACGGCACCAAACATTGGCCTTGAATTTTGTCAAATGTACACCAAAAATTGATATTTAATCATATCTAACGTAAACCATAATATGACCTTGAAAACTGTCAAACGCACATGAAACTTTGACCTTGCATATTGTCTAATCTACACCAAAACATTGACCTTTAATATTGCATAACGCACACCAAAACATTGACCTTGAATATTGCATAACGTACACTAAAACAATGACCTTGTATACTGTCAAACGCACACTAAAACAATGACCTTGTATACTGTCAAACGCACACCAAAACATTGACCTTGAATATTGCATAACGTACACTAAAACATTGACCTTGTATACTGTCGAACGCTCACCAAAACATTGACCTTGAATATTGCATAACGTACACTAAAACAATGACCTTGTATACTGTCAAACGCACACCAAAACATTGACCTTGTATATTGTCAAACGCTCACCAAAACCTTGACCTTGAATATTGTCAAACGCTCACCAAAACCTTGACCTTGAATATTGTCAAACGCACACCAAAACCTTGACCTTGTATATTGTCAAACGCTCACCAAAACAATGACCTTGTATATTGTTAAACGCTTACCAAAACCTTGACCTTGTATATTGTCAAACGCTCACCAAAACATTGACCCTGAACATTGTCAAATATATGTACAAAAAATTGACCTTGAATTATATCAAATATATTAAAAAATACTTGCCTTTAATATTGTCAAACATACACCAAACCATTGACCTTGAAAAATGTCTAACGCACAACAATCCATTGACCTTGAATAATGTCTAACGGACACCAAAACTTTGACCTTTAATATTGTCTAACGAGCACCAAAACGTAGACATTGATTATTGTTAAACATTCACCAAAACATTGACCTTGACTATTGTCAAGCATTCACTAAAACAATGACCTTGACTATTGTCAAGCATTCACTAAAACATTGACCTTGACTATTGTCAAGCATTCACTAAAACATTGACCTTGGATATTGCCAAGCGCACACCAATTATTGACCTCGAATACAATCTAGCGTACACCAAAACACTGTCAAACATTCACCAAAATAATGACCTTGAAGATACTTTCGGACACTAAAACGTTGACCTTGAACCGTATAATATTATTGTCAGACGCACATAAAACAATGACCTTGTAGATCTTGTTACAATTGATAACAATGATTCGCTATCGTTACTGTTCGGAATTTTCCGACAGAGCTCGCTCGATTGTTCCCGGCTAAGATCGAAAGTGTTTAGCCAAGCGCGCCCTGCAGTTCCCGGTAAGAATAGAAAGTATTCAGCCAAGCTTGCTCGATAGTTTCCCAGCAACAATCGAAAGTTATCGACAAAGCTCGTCATATAGAAAGTAACGTTATTATAACCACCGAGATGTTCCCTAATGATGTTACCATGCACATCAAATAATAAGTCGGTATATTTTAAGTAGTGACAAGATGGCTGTGACATTTTAATGACATGTTACGTTGTCATTATGCATGGGAATCAATCAAATCGTATTATAAACATGCAAATATAATTACGCTACAAGATAGCATACGCTATCGCAAGGTTAAGTGTGAAGATAGTTCAAAAGACCCATTAAATGCTAATATAAATAAGAGCTGATATTATCAAAAAGTCAAAATGAGTGGTTAGCGTGACTGGTCATTCGGAGGTAATTGACCGAATCGATATGTATATCGTACCTTATTATTGACGATTTGTGATCATAATGTAGATTAACAACCGACATGTTTCGACGAATTAATCACCACATTTTACGTGTTATTATTTCCAGGTAACGAGGCGTTTCCTATCCAACGTAAATAGCGGTCTTCGAATGTACTGAATGTAGCAGACTATTTCATATACGGACCGTAGTCCAGATAGGTTAACCGGGGTACTGTTTTATCAAAGAACTGATGAAAATATTGAATTACGCTCAAATTTATCAACAATAACTTTATGTACCAGTCAATTGAAAACCCGTCGCTAACAAAAAAACCCGGTAAGGGCTATGAGTTTTACTCTCTTTTTTTCAACCCCAGGTGAAACTCTGCCCTACAGGGTCACGTAGAAGGTAGAACTAGTATAAACTGCACCCGTGAGAGGTTGCGTGTGTGTTTTCATTTGACTGGTGCATTGAATGCAATGAGATAGTATTATCGTCATGGAGACAAAAACTTATTGTATGCTAAAACTAGAGACATGATAATGCAATGATGTGCATCAGAAATGATGTATCGAAGTGATGTATCAAAGATAAATATAGTCGCATTAAGCTAAATTAAATGCAAATACATTTTTTTTCATTTGCCCTTAATGTACTGTTCATAATGCAGTGTAGTTTGGCTATATTGATCTGAGCCTGACCTTTATGCAAGAATATATTACAAGGTTCTTGCTTTGAATATATCAATTACCGCAGACAAATCGTGCGATATCGGTATTTCAATTTTGTGTTTGTATTACATCTCGAGCGTCTACGTGAAACTCCCCGATTATGAAAACATACAATCGGTTTTATAAACGTAGGCAATATATCGACTGTTAAATTATGCTAATCAAAAGGTCAGGCTCGTGTCAAATTGGCCAAGCTATATTATAGTTCAATTTGGTGGATGCATTACATTAGCGATGCATTAGGGTGATTTGAAAACGGTTGCAATGGTTGCAAAGTGCAAAGTTGTTGCGCGGGCGTGATGTTCTAATTTCCCCCAGATACCCGGGCACGGTGGAGTGTGCATACAATGCTGAGTAAGCATGTTTAAAACATAGCGTAGGAGTCTATGAAGATATGGACGAGTCATCAATAAATCAAAGATAAAAGCTGGCTGTCAAATTTTGAACATTTTGGGTATAACCCCGTATAAAATCGAGACTACCCATGGACTGAACTAATATTTGTTTTAAATAAATTAAGGTATCGTATATTTTCAACAAGCGATATCAGTAAGAGCGAACACTTCACCGACAAGCGTTGTCAGTAATCTACGGAATCCAATGTCTGCCGTCAATGTTTAAGTACTTTATATTGACGAAAGCAAGACGCCCAGATGAGACCTGTACGTGACTTTTGTATTTTGCTCTAACACCGATGATGAACACAGGGTCACAGTGATTGGCGCTAACACCGATTGCGGAACGTGGAGACACAGTGACATGCGCTAACACTGACGACTGAACGCAGCGACATGTGCTAACAACGGTGGCGGAAACGTAGCGAAACAAAGGCATGTGCTAACGACGACGGCTGAATACAATGACACAGAACAGCGACATGTGCTTACACCTATGATCGAACACAGCGACACAATGACTTGTGCTAACACCGATGGCAGAAACGCGATTCTGTAATAATCAGCAAATACTTAAAATTTATTCAGCAAAGGTGATTAGTAGTAAAAGGTGGTAAAATTAAATATCGATGGAATACATTATAAATGAACATCAAAGTGATTGATCAGTTGACACTGCGAACGAATACCAGTTACAGATGACTTGTGTAAATAAACCTGAACAAATACTAATTTATATATTTCACATAGACTTATATATATAGGTATCCGAGGTATAAGATTGATGTGGGTTATATTCTATAAAAGGTGCTGGGCTGCATATGATCATCAAAATCAGATTTTCTTTTTAAAATAAACATTGAAAGTACGTTTAAAAGTGTATAGAGCTATATCGGACGATATTTTTTTAAAGTTTCAAAAACTGAAAAATAATTATGCTTTCATATCCATCAGATCATTTTTTGCTTCAGTTTTAACAGAAACTCTCTCTGTAATTTATTGGACATGAGAACTATCCATTTTCATACGAAAGTGTTCTAGAATATCCTATGAAATTATAAGAATTGTCTTTTTTTCGACGATTGAATCAAAGTACACGGACGCCATCCAAAGTTTTAATTTGCAATTGAGGTAGTCTAGTATCATTCTAAAAACGATGCAAGTAATTATTTTGACATTAAATGACTGTTAGAATACAGCTCTATACACTTTAAATATGCACGAAAGTTTAAGATTTCTTTGAATGCTTAGATACAGTACAGATGCCCTTAAAGAAGCATGGTTGTATACAAATTGGAACATGTTCAAGCAGATCAATTGATAAGCCATGTATATCACGTATATATATTCATACTGTAAATTATTTACTATCATTGATATATTATAATAATACAATATTGATTATTTAAGTAATGAATAAAATTAGTTTCTCGTTTAAAATTAATTTTTCTTCTATAGATGTCTATTGAAAACTATTTCACATTTGTATCTACTATTAATTTTGTATTATATGTGTTTAAGTATGATATGAACCAATATTCATTGAGACTTTTAATTCTGTAATAAATTTCACACTATATATATTTATTTGAAAAAAGTATTTAAAAAGTCGGTGATAATTTTTAAACACACAAGTACAGATTTAATGGTATAATCGGCATGTGAAATGCCTTTGACCATAATCACACAATCAAAATGTATGGTGACCGTTGAAACCACACGTTCGCTTTAAATATTTGATCTTATTCGTACCTCCAAAACTAGTAATACTTGAAAGCATCGATCGTAACTGAGTTTGTTAACATGTAAGGAAACCACATAGTGCCATTCTCAATAAATGCAAATCCAAGCATGTACAATAAGGAACCGTCAACTTCTCCGAGGAAAATTGTTGACATAGTTGTCATATTTATTAGGCTAATATTAACGCTGACACCCTTTTGCAATAAGGAACCGTCAACTTCTCCACTAGTTGAGTATTAGAGAGGAACCATTGTTGACAGTGTTGTAAAATTTGTAAAAGGTGCATGTACAAACGAAACATTGATATCGGTATTTGATTCATGTTTACTGAATAAAATCCATTCTTTATTTGTATTTGTTGGAGAGAAAGAGTTTTACGGTGTATTGTTGTGTGTTTCACGGGATTAGGAATAAAATCCAGTATTTACCACACATCGATGTAGACGTAAATGTAAGTTGGATGATGTTCGTGAGTAATACATTTCGGTAAATTGTAATTCCGCACTACATTGTTGGTGGCTTGCATTTAATAGAGTGACAGTTGCAAGTGTATTGTCTTTGGTTTAGAACCTGCTAAAACATCCATTTTCGAGGGATTAGACAGTTGTGCGATATAAGGAATCAGGTTGAGGCTAAACTGGCTCTTTTTCAAATAGGCTCCGTAGTTCTTAAATGTGTCCAATGTAAAGCACCGATACACGCAATGCTACCCCATGGAACAGGTGCATCTCTGTAGTTGGTAGCAATCACTGAAAAGAGTTCTAGAAACGATCAGCCATGCGCCGCTGCCCTGAGAATCGAATCAGGGACGCGCGGTCATAATTTACTGGATTGTAATCATTGGAGCAGAACCATTTGGCATTATTATGTATGCATGTCGACGATTAATTGTGTGGATATGATACCATAGTTGAACTTAACGAAAATGAAAATCCACGAATAGTACTAGTTTACATGAGAATTTAAGTACATTTTGTTTTTGTACTAAATAACCCTTTAACCTTGATACATGTACCAATAACCTTGACGTTACGATCAGCTTGCGAGATCAACACGGTCAAATTGACCACAAACTTATGGTCTACTTTTTGAACCACTCACCGTAAACATCGCTAACGATAAAATCAAACATCTGAATAATTTCATGCTCCAGATAATCCGAATCGTTTGATATCTTACAAGTCATCAAAAAACTTGATGACCGGCGATTTTTTGATGACCCGTAATACTGTTTTTCATCTTTTCTTTAGTTGTTGTTGTTGTTGTCGTCGTCGTCGTCGTCGTCGTCGTCGTCGTCGTCGTCGTCGTCGTCGTCGTCGTCGTCGTCGTCGTCGTCGTCGTCGTCGTCGTCGTCGTCGTCGTCGTCGTCGTCGTCGTCGTCGTCGTCGTCGTCGTCGTCGTCGTCGTCGTCGTCGTCGTCGTCGTCGTCGTCGTCGTCGTCGTCGTCGTCGTCGTCGTCGTCGTCGTCGTCGTCGTCGTCGTCGTCGTCGTCGTCGTCGTCGTCGTCGTCGTCGTCGTCGTCGTCGTCGTCGTCGTCGTCGTCGTCGTCGTCGTCGTCGTCGTCGTCGTCGTCGTCGTCGTCGTCGTCGTCGTCGTCGTCGTCGTCGTCGTCGTTCGTCGTCGTCGTCGTCGTTGTTGTTGTTGTTGTGGCTATATTAGCTTTAGATCATATTAAAGTACCTAAAGTGATAAACGGTACATCTTACCTTCATTGATGAAATATAATCGTCTCACAACTAGACCAATAAGTTAATGTAACCCACCAAAAGCTGCCTGAAGCATTTCTATTTGACGTAGGACAATTCCCACGTACCGTAAAGGCCAGTCTTGATATTCACATTATAGCATCTTAAGGAAAACTTAAGTTGTTCTACTTAAGTTGAAAAATTGAACTGCATATATTTTGCAAGAAATTAAGAAAAGCCCTTTGAAATTGTCTATGTGATTACTGTAGTTCTTTACATTATGCTTCTAAACAATGTAAAAACTGTTAATCTTCATTTTCCTTATTAGCTGATACACTTAAGGGAAATTTAAGATGCTTTGTGAATATATAGCACCCCTTGTCACATCCTGGTGTGCGTTCTTTTGACGCGTTGGGCATCGACGATGTCTTTTTATAACTTGCGTAATAAGAGAATACTTACGGTTGTTTTCAACTTTGTGAAGTTTTTTTACATGCGTTCCAAGCCAAACGTACGTCACATACCACGTGGTACGTCAACACCAGTTTCATTGTAATGTTGATTCAATAAGTAATACCAATAAGAGAACTATCCCACTCGAAAGAATAGTGGGGACTACTGTCAACTCAGGTATACCTAGTTAAACCTTGTTAAACTTAGTTTCCCTGACGGACGAGCTCATGTTTATAACCGTTATCATTTAACATTGAACTGACTGTAATGTCCTGCAGAAAGGGAAGAACTCAACAGCCTGATGATGGACAACCCGCTTCGTATGGGTGTGGTCGATGTTTTGCTTGAAGCATTCTGATAACACCCTCCTACATATATGTACCGGAGACAAACGGAAATGACCGAGCTTTCACGATTGTTTCTTAATGGTCACACCATATCAAAATACTGTGATAGAAAATGGCATCAATACCGGCCGGCATTCTCCGTTGCCTTAAGCTCAGCATTTTTCTCGAGAAGCGAGTTTGTCTTAACCAGGTCTGGTGCTTATAAATGTGTTTCCATTCTCATGCTCAAACTCCATACTCCTTACCCAAACTTGACAAACATGTTTTAGAACTTTGCACCTAAACCAACACCAACTTGTAGCAAATGGTCTTTTAAATTCGGAAAAGGAACCCTCATATACCAATAGTATGTTTCCATTCAGTAATCAATAAGTTACAGCGGTTTTTGTGACTAAGAAATGCTGCAAATGGTGTATAGAGTACGAATTTGGACATGGTACATATGTTCTTAAATGTTTATAACCACGTGACCAGTTTTCCTGGACCAAGTGATCAACTAGTATTACTAATTTTAATTTATCTTGTAGAGCAGAAATATTTAGTCCAATATATATTCTTTCTTGTGTCTATTTACATGATTTAAAAAAAACGGTCAAGATTTAAATCATGTAAATAGACACAAGAAAAGATTTGCCTCTTTGCGGCTTCTGGATACAACCGTGAAACGACGCATATTTCAGTACAATAGACTTAGTGAACATACGTAAATCATTAATTACGTAAGTTATCTGCATATTATTAACACAGGCTCATCGTATGGGAGTTATAATACCAAATTCCAAGGTTGTTTTAATTTGTATGCACTCTCAATAGCTGTGGGAATGTGCAAGGACACTGTGTTACAATTATAACCAGGTTTGTTATAATTAATGTACCAAAATACAACTTGTCATTTGTAAGTCTATCCATACATAATGCAGTTGCACGACAGCAGTGTCACTGTGGAATTTCATACTCATATCCTTATGTACATTTGAAAGTAGTATGTCTCAGTGATATGCTGATATTATTCATTATCAATCGCCCACGCCATAAAAGTAGTTACCTTATAAGGTATATGAATACAGTTTCAGAACTAACGCGGAGACACATAGGAACATATATGCAGTACAGGAAGGAAATGCAATGGCAGGATGGCCAAATTGAAGGGGTTAAACTATAACGGTACAATAGCAACCCCATAAAAATGTTAGTAAAATACCAGTAAGACAACATGTTGCTGAATATCTATAGTATGAACAGCCAGCATCTTCTAACTACCATATCATCTCAAGTTAGATGGAAAAGCGTTCCTGAAATTCCTCGAGCCTAGGTTGGAGTTCAAACCAGTGATATCCGGATAAGTAAGCTAGAGGAGTATCTACCATCTTACCGCTCTAGATATTACAAGCAATCAAGTCTAATAGTTATATTGGTCGCATTAAAAGTATGTGTCAAGTCAATCATTCAGAAAAATAGCAGCATTATGTTATTCAAACCACAATGTGATTATTTTCAAATATATTTCAACTTGCATACTTTATATTAACACAAAGCGCACTGTACTGCAGCTTATTCGAATGACATTTTAACGAGTCTGTCCTAAACGCTTAGACTATCAAAAACGAACACAACCATTTAGATCAAGGTTTTCAAAAAAAATGTAAAGAGATTTTTGAATGACATTACTTCCGCCAGTTATAACAAACTAACGACGATATTGTTATGTAAAATGTGGCTAGTAAATGACACATTATATGTGGTATTTACCTTAGTCGTGATGCTGCATGAATATCTGACGCATAAATCTAGACAGCATCGTACGAGTAGCTTGCATATTTTAAAAATCTAGACATTATAATATATAAATTATAGATCTAATATATGCTGTATATATGCTGTATATTACATCTAAACATAGTTTATAGTGAAAACTGTTTTCTTGACATCGGGGGAAACAAAATAAAAATTGTCATACTTGTACATACAACTTATATAAAAGATGGTTGTCGTTATATAGCGGATCGTGATAGTGGACTCTTCGTTATATCGACCCCGGACAACCTCTTCATCATGCACTACCACAACCCCGACCTTAAACACTACAATGATTTAACTCTTCTGGGACCTCGTCCATATGGATCATAAGAATACTATATTGATGGTTTTAACATAAGACACATTTCAACTATGTGATCCAGTGTAGCAGTTTTGAGATCCTGTCGAAAAATGGTCCACACCCAATGTTTTTTATCAAATAATCCTACGATTTATGTTTTTGATATACAAGTAAAGTATTCGATTTTGGATTTGACCCACGTGACAACGATATGTTCACTATGGTATGTTACACTGTATCTTGTAAACCTGTCCTACATGTATGAACTATAATATAACTAATATTTGTCGTGGATGGCTGTCCTAATTCGAAATTATTGATTTCATCAAGATTTTGTAATCTGCATTTTAGTGTGAGTTCATCCTACGAACTTGGCTAGTACAACAGGTTGAGCTCTGAACGCCAATTAGCTCAACATTACTAACCGAACCGAACCAGGAAGTCCAACAGGCAAGTCCAGATGGTAGATTAGCAGTTCTTCATTGACAAAGTGTATACCGTCTATACAGTAAACGAGGGAGTATCTAAAATTAACCTGACTGAGTCTATTGTGAAAATTATATTTGAAGTAAAGCATAGAAAACAACATAGCAGCATTGTGCCATGTATTCTTAATATTTCCTGAAAATTTCAAGTAATTTGCTCAAATAACAACGGCACTATATAAATTCGTATGTTAGAAATTGACAATTGCTTGAGGTGTCAACTTGGAATGGCTGAAAATGAACACTTGAAACCTAATTATAGAGCTCGAATCATCCGAGGTACATACATAAGAATAAATAAGCGTTTGAAAGGGCATATAGCACAAAGGTACAATGCCGACCACAGCCAGCCATTCAATAACGTGAATGAATACCGGATTGTCAATGGCCGCGTACTAGTATATTAAATATATTATATTGGTCGTTTTATTGATAATAAAACCCATATAAATAGATCAAAAGGCTCTTCAAGATGAAAACACGTCTGTAATGTTTTATACCTTCATAGCAATGACAGTCGTACTCAAACATGACAAAAATTGCAAAAAATAACAACCAATTTCTCACCAGTCGACGCAACAATGTGACAAATGGTGTAATAATCACAGCGTGTAGATATTATGTTACACCGACAACACGATGGCCGTTATCGAAACGAATAAAATGGCGTCTTTTATATTAGTATAACTATTATTTGATTGATTGTTCGTCGACCACCAACCAGGGGCACATTGTCTAGATTTTATGAGATGACCAGGATATGAACATACATCATATCGCTGCCATTAAGTTGTCATGACATTCGGCCGGTAAGTGAAGGTCGTATAGAATTGATGAGTCATGATTACAGCAAGGGAACTTCCGAAGTAAATTAATACGCTGCGTGATTTAGATGACATGTTTCTAATAATGATAATCATGACTAAGTATTTGTACTATGGTACTATTCAATTTCTCTGAGCAAGAATAACTCAAATGATCCACTCTACCAAGGTGTAAATTGGTACTTGTGATATGAGGGCAGTGCCATATTCCTGGGCGCCGCAGATTGATGCTGACCGTTACAACCACAGGCGAGAAATAATCTTCCAAGGAAGACCCGATCGTATGTTTCCTTATGTAGCTAATTGATCAGGCAAGCTAAAATGTCAAATGTGGTTGAAAACATCACTCGATAATTGGTAACTTTTTTAAACAGTTCAGGAGATCCTGTGACTGCCATAACTGCAATTTGACGCCTGATGGGCTCTCGATCGATTCCTATTTCAAACTTGGACCCATGAAAGAAAAAGTTATTTTTGGTTCTTGTTTCACTAGTCCAATACAATTGCGTAAAGTCATACGCAGACATCAAAAGGAAATATGCATGTATGTTTGCATGTGCATGTTCAGTAAGCCGACTCTGAGGAGCTTGGTGCGTCATCGATTCTAATCAATGATTAAAATATCTTGCACGAACGATGCGTGTCTGCCCACGTGCTTCAATGCTATGACGACAATCGCCTGCTTAAGGCGCCTTATCAACCGACAAATCATCACGAAGACCATATACAGACAACCTGTGCTGATGGCCACCTTGATTAAGCATAATTTATTTCACTAGAAACGTTGTCAACATACTTTATGACACGAAAGATGACCTCAATCAGTATAAAAAATACTTTTTTTTGTTTTGTATTTTATTAATAGACTAAGTTAATTTAATTGTATGGTACTACATGTATTTGTATTTGTACCGTGTTGCAAACATGCCATATTTCAAGGACAACCTGTACTCACAGAGACCCATTTACACCTTGGTTAAATGAATCATTTGGGTTATTCTTGCTCATAGAAATTAACAAGTGGTCCAGAGAAGGTTTGAACCTTGGACCTCTCGATCCCGAACCGCTCCCCACATTTACGTAACAAGTTCACACCTTCAATCGAAATTTAAGAACCATTATACACAGTTTATATTTCCAACACTACATTAAAAGTTTACCAAGGACATTGCCGGCGATATAGAAGTCGTGGACAGTCTGTCCTTGACACATGACATGTTTGCAACACGGCACAAGCGCAGGTAACTCTATCAATAATAAACACTAACAATTTTATAAAGAAAAAACATATAAAGGTATATTTCGATGGATTAGAACAAGAAGGTCGTAACTACCAAACCGATATTGAGAAATCAAGAGAAAAATTCTGTAATTTACCTTTTATCTATGGGAAAACACGTTTTTAAAACTTAATTTTGGTCAACATGACAATTTCAGATTTTCATGAAAATAGGCATATAAGAAGCGCCTTGTGAAGCAGATTTCAAATATGTTTGAGTCTTTTAAGGTCGTAAGTAGGAGTTACGACATTCTGGTTCTAAGCCATCGATTTGTTCTTTATATTTAAGTAGTCAGAAGTTCAAGGTATCAAAAAGAAAAATATAAATTTTACTAATTTGTTTTTGTCGTTTTCAATGATACAGGTTACGTGTTGGTACAAATACCGATAGTAGCATAAAATTAAATTGAACTTATTCTACCTATTGTGTAACTTAAAGACCCATGTGGTAATGATTGTAAAATAAATTTGCACACGAAGGAAGTATCGTATAACACAATCAAGTGCGAAATTTATTATTTTCCTAGACCTTTATTGTGACATTCTGTATTTTATGTAACAACGTCGATATTATAATGGACGTTTACGTGTAATAAATCACACACTATATAATGGCTGCCATTGATACAAAGGTACAGTGTTTAGTCAAGACGACCTACTCGGTCATCTAAAGTACTAATACATGACCGATTGTACTCCCTCATTCCGATAATACCGAAACGCTTGTTAAGCGTACAGTAGTAAAATTGCCAGTAATAGCGGTAACGTAACCATTGCTTAAGCTCTTGAATTGCCTTACTCAACATTCAGTGTTTTACTTCAACTGCACAAGTTAGCAGCACCACAACTCTAGTTTGCACATGTTATCAGTAATATTGCATAGTTAACAATACAATTGCACACGTTAGCAGTACCATTGGACAAGTTACAAATATGTAGCAGTACCATTGTACAAGTTAGCAGTTCCTTTGCACAAGTTAGCAGTAACATTGCACAAGTTAGCAGTACCATTGGACAAGTTAGCAGTACCATTGTACAAGTTAGCAGTACCATTGTACAAGTTAGCAGTTCCTTTGCACAAGTTAGCAGTAACATTGCACAAGTAAGCAATACCATTGGACAAGTTAGCAGTACCATTGTACAAGTTAGCAGTTCCTTTGCACAAGTTAGCAGTAACATTGCACAAGTAAGCAATACCATTGGACAAGTTAGCAGTACCATTGCACAAGTTAGCAGTAACATTACACAAGTTAGCAGTTCCATTGGACAAGTTAGCAGTACCATTGTACAAGTTAGCAGTACCATTGTACAAGTTAGAAGTTCCTTTGCACAAGTTAGCAGTAACATTGCACAAGTTAGCAATACCATTGTACAAGTTAGCAGTTCCTTTGCACAAGTTAGAAGTAACATTGCACAAGTTAGCAATACCATTGTACAAGTTAGCAGTTCCTTTGCACAAGTTAGAGGTAACATTGCACAAGTTAGCAGTAACATTGCACAAGTTAGCAGCACCATTGCACAAGTTAGCAGCACCATTGCACAAGTCAACAGCACCATTTCACAAGTTAGCAATAACATTTCACAATTGAGTAGCACCATTTCACAAGTTAGCAGCACCATTGCACAAGTTAGCAATAACATTGCACATTTTAGCAGCACCATTGCACAAGTAAGCAATAACATTGCACAATTTAGCAACACCATTGCACAAGTTAGCAATAGCATTGCACAATTTAGCAGTACCATTGCATAAGTTAGCAGTACCATTGCACAAGTTAGCAAAAACATTGAACAAGTTAGCCGTAACATTGCACAAGTAAGTAGTACCACTGCACAAGTTAGCAGTACTGCATTGTTCTGACCATTAAAAGGAAACACTGTGTTTTTCTTATTTTATTCATTTATGGCAATTGGTTACACCAGAAATGGATAATGTATTGACACTAGTTTTAGTTGTTGGACTTGTTTTTTTTCGATCGCCGTAGACTAAATTAACATCGTATGAGTAAAAACCTGACGTCATAAATCATTTGTTACATAAAATAAGTATGTTTGTACTAAAGCACCACATATATATTAAAGCTGTCTGTAACGGGTCATTAATATTCAAAGCAAAACGAGATTTTGAATAGGTTCGGTGTAAATTATTTAATTTCACAGAAGAAGCTTTTTAGTAAATCAAAATAAAACATATTTTATTTAACCTCTTTGTAATCTGTAGGGCAGCAGGTGTCTTAAAAATGGCCCATTGCAAACGTAAGGTCACATGTACGTTTATAAAGTGGCTTGAGAAAAAATAGCAAATTTGTGAACTTGCTTAATATTGAACTTTAATGAATGCCTCTCATTTTATATTTCACCGCTTATTCGAGGGAATGAAAATGGATGGAAAGTTAGGACATGTACGTATTTATTAAGCATCGGATTCGAAAACTTAAGGTTTTCATTAAATCTTATTTTCTATTAAATCTTATGAGTGTCCTTAAATTCTATATCAGCTACATGTTTACAATAGAATAAACAATATTACAATTAATGCAATTCTCGAGCTTAAGGTGGGGAGAAACAAGAGTTCCTACGAAAACCAGCGCTATTCGTCGATCCATTTACGATGATACAAGTACGTGTCTCGATCACAAGTTTCTGAACTGAAGCTGAACTATTTAAGTTTTCCATTAAGATACTTTTCTTGTTAAAACCAATATTGGCAATGAATCGATCTCCTCTTTTAAGCTTGGAATTGATATTTGTATTTACAACCGTGTAGCAATATCACATGTCGTTGGGCTACAGTGCCAAGCCCAATTTTTCTTCACTTCGAAAACAAAAATCGCCATAAATTTGTTATTCTCTGCATTCATTTCAATGAAAGCTTAAATATTTTCCCTTGGCGTGGCTACATTTTATAGACATCAGTATAGAAATGAAATACTAACAGCTTTTTTTATTTTTGAAGTGAAGCAAATTTAGTCTTGGCACTGTAGCCCAAAGTCACGTGGTATTATTTCACTGTTAAGCATGCTACATGTATAAGCACACAATGTCATTATCCCTACAACAGACAAACGATGACCTGCAGTCAATCAATCAAGTTACCGTACAATGTAAGTTACAGCACAACATGACATCTGATATTTCCTCCATTGTCAATATATCACGTGACAACCTGACAAACCTAGCCACGTGACCGAAACAACCAATGAACATAATGCAAGTTGAATGGGGTTAAAATTGTTTACGATCTTTTCATTGTTGAATATTGTTTACAAAGAGCATGCATTCGTATTGCATTCCATGGCGGACAAATGTCCACCCGACGTGACACAAATATTGACCAATGAGCAGAGAGCTTGCATGTACTTAATAAGGTTGCTCTGCGCATGATAGGAAAATTATTGCTTTACAATGATCTACAAATCACCATCGTTGGGAAATATAAGAACATTGAAACAATTAAGGGATTGATTGACTTACTTACAGGCTTCACTTTGGCTACTGTGTGAAAGCAGTTGATGAAACGGAGATGGTCACGAGCCTTTACTTCACATTGACATACCATAGTTAACTTCACGACGAACAGTAGTAATCGGGAAACATCGTTCTTTTCCGTATTTTTCCAAAAATAAAATTACGTAAATTTTCAAGCATAAAGACCGAGGTGATTAGATTGGACGTGTCTGGTCGTCACATTTGACATATCAAAGCTAACTTCACTATGAAGTATGCAGTAATCTACGAAATTGATGCCATCATTAACGACTACATGCGTCTCCTCTTTTAAAGAGTTCGCACATTATCTGACAATAAACTAGTTTTACAATGATTAACATTTAATATAAAGTGATCTACATGATAAGGTTGCTGTGTTTTGCATACAAATGAGATCACTTCAATCATTCACCAGATTGTGTTGGTGTGCTCGCACATAACAGCCCTGGGATGGTATTCACAAAGCATCTTAAGTGAAAACTTAAATATTTTGACTTAAGTTAAAATATTGAGCTCTACATATTTCCCAAGAAACGAAGAATAACACATGTTTTCTATATGATTACTGTAGCTCTTCACACAGTGCTTCTAAAGAAAGTAATTAATTGTTATTTTTGATTTTTATGTTAATCTGATAAACTTAAGGAAAATTTGAGATGTTTAGAAAATTCTAAGTTTTCACTTAAGTTTCTTTGTGAATACCACCCCAGCACTTTTTGTATTTCCTTGGTCAATATGTTCCTATCAAATTGAAAGAGATATTATTATTTGTATGTATGTTTTTCATAGTGTTTGTCGGGTGTACAACTGTACGTTGACATGTATTTTTTTTTTTTTTTTGTATTTGTGTTTTATTTTACTGATTTGTGTTTATATATGTAAATTAGAAGGCCATGTTGTAAATAAGTTTATACATGAAATGTATTAACTTAATGTGTACAACCTTCGTTAAATAAAGTTATTATTATTATGTTATTATTATTAAAAATGCTAGCATCACACTGATCACTTCGGCCTAGTAATATATTTACAGGGGGTGCAAACGGAATTAACTGAGCTTCCTTTGTATGACTGAAGCATGGTTGACTAAAGCAAAGACCTTTCGCTAAATGTGTGATATACGATGATAAAGAATGACTCAAAGGTATTTTAGTTGGTTATATAACTGTCATTGTATTGTATTGATAATTTAATGCAGACATTTTACGTACGTAACAAATTATATGTCAAATGTACACCACAGTCAACGTCTTGCGCCTACGTAACTTGTAAAGAATATTGTACCTATAAGATTGTATCTGTGTTATTTAGTGACAGGTGTGTGCAGGTTATGGTCTAATTTGGTAGAAATTAATATTAATGCACTCTTACGGAGCCACAAAAGCGACACCTTTGACATCCGTCTATTTACTATTGAAGTTGGTATTTGAACCTTGTGTACCATACACGCAAAATGCAACCAGTCTTAGTAGTGGTACACATGTACAGGAGCTTTGTGTTCTAAATGCTTTCTGATCACTCTCAGACAGGGCTGGGCTAAGACGTGTTTTATCAATATCATGTTGGTTGTGTAAGCCGGACGGTGTCCATTGCAAAATTCCGTACATTTTGATAGCACTTTACATTAATATGCAATCATGAAATTCTAACACAGCACCAATAATGCAAAATAAGTAACACGTCGTAAAGTAACTCATACCTAGTGCAAAGCACTTCGAAAGTACAGGTTAGGTTTTAATTATGATTATTCAACCGATTTTAACCATCTGGCATCCAACTTTTCTACTCAATTCACTTGTGCATTTAAACGTGTTTGAGGACAATGCATGTGATACAGAACACATCCTAGTTCCAAAAGCAGGCATGGTTGTTTTACGCACCATGTTGTACAGTATCATTCACTGACCATGATGGCCGTGTCGTTTTCGGTGCCGCATTGCCGAACAATCGTCTAAGCTTGTTCGACATAGCGAAGCTCGGCTATATTTTTTTAAAATACTTTTTACTTATACTGTAAAGTTCAAACTCGTTCAAATTTCCCATTGGTAAATTGATTAGACACTAAACTAGACAACATAAACTTCCTGGACAAAAGTACGGGTACCATGAAAGAACAGCTTGAGACAATCTATAAATAAATGTATGAATACATTCTCAAGGTCAGGGAAGATGTATATTACAAATCATATCAAACTTCAAACCATGAATAAAACTGGTACCATCCGTCAATGTGTCACTACACAATGCTACAAATGCAGGGAGCCATTAAATTCTGTTTAACATAGCCTACAAATTGAATGCATCATAATACGCGTCTACAGGAGGCATCCACTCAAAACATTGCAGCGGTTTAGGGATCTGCATAACATTTCATGCTTTTTAATACTTGATGTCGCGTAAAAGTATAATTATGCTTATATTTCCCCTCTATTGAGATTTAAATGTCTAGAATGTCAAAGGAATTATTAATAAAAATATACATTTTAAAATAATTACAGTAAAATGCTAAATATATTATCAAACGCTACTTATGTTATATTACCATGTGAAATTGCTTGTCACGCATGCACTATGCTCATACAACAAATTTTTGCAAATTGTCTGGATTCTGTTCCGTTTTAGCAATTTGTTTTTCAAACAGACTGGTTGCATTCCTGGACATATGTTATATGAGAGACAAGCCTTGATAATGCATCGTTTGGTTGATCAAGTAGATCTAGTTGACATTTTGATGGAAGGTAACTTTAATAAGCTTTCATTCATATGTTTGTCGAGTGGTTTTGAAATACGTGTAGTTGGTTATGTTGTTTAAGCACACCATGTAAACAGCCATTTGTCTTGTTAAAAGATTCGGCGTTTATTACAGCAAAACTTCAAGACCGCGGATGCCAGATTTTAAACAAAACTCGTACTCTATTACACCATTGTATCCAAGATACATGTTTTTAAAAAGGTATACTTTATTAATTTTACTGTAAATAAAATCGGCGAAACTTTATGTGTTCGAACAAAAGTGATTTTTGAATAATGCCTAACGGCATCCGCAATCCAGTCTCCATAGTCAATCAAGTGAAAGGAAACATCAGACAATCCAATGTTCGGATATTCACCCATTATTATATTCAATTACCATTAGTAAATCATTAGTACGTATATTATCTTATATAATCATATATCAACTGAATGTTGTACCTTAAGGACGTCATATTCACGATGACATTTGTTGATATGAAATTGATGTATTTATTCTTATTACAGTAATGGAATAAAAACCATGACAATGTCTTCATCACACAGGCTACGTTCATTAATTGCCACTATGGGAATAGTTTGTATGATTTTGTGTGCTTTGTGATCTGCACTCATCGAATATGTTCTCTTACGAGGTAATATTGTTTTATAAAATTATAATTAGTTGCACAATCTTTACCCCAGGGAAGCATTGTTTCAATAAGAGTGGCCTCGACACGATACAGAACGTTACAGCAGGGTTTGTCAAGATGCAGTCGTTGAGACGCAACTTCTAATATGACAATAATGGCATATCCAGAAGCGTTATCGTTGAGACACAATTGATGTTGTAAAATTCATACGAAGTTGTCTTTGAGAAGCACTTTACATTTTTGTTAGCAAAACATTCTTGGTGCCAAATTTAAATTGAATTCCACATAAATTGGTACCTCTAAGGGGCCAGAAATTAAAGTCCAGTGTCTTTCCTAACAAGAGCACAGTAAACGAGTGCAGGACGCTCGTCTTTTTCGCTTTCATACGTGATTGGTAACTCAATAAATATAGGTCACGTGGTTACCAGCCTTGTCAGTATGTATTCTTTAACTAACGCCCACGCCCACACAGGCGCTCCCATCACAACAATAGCTTCGAAAACTCGAGCTAAAAAGGGGCCAACACAAAATCCACGAAAATAAATTCCCCAAATTGATTACTGATTTTACAGCAGTTTCCTTAGTTTTGCACCGAGTCATTGGTATAATAATTTTGTAAAAACTATAATATAAATTTTGTCATACTGCAATCATAACATAAGATCTTTCATTGGAACAGGTTAATTTGATTTTATGTCAATAAAAAGAAATCCTGGGCAAACAAATTTCAGATAAAAACGAAGTTACATTAATGTTACTAATTTATGTTTCTCCATAAAACATATGTCGACTCAAGGGCATTAAACAATTGATGCATGCAAAGTTGTAACATACATTTCACACTTGCTGACTCTGATTGCCAAATACATGTACAGACAGATATTGCATTTTATGGTACAAGGTACTAAATAAACGATTTTTATTAAACAGATTTTGGGAGGAGATAAAATGTACAATTTTGATAATGCATACTACTTGCATTCAACATTTCAACATATCCAAGGTCGTTATACTTACCAGCTTATTAGACTGATACATATTTACAATCTGTGTTTCACCATTACAGTGCGCTTTCTTATTAGCCTATTTCATGAATATCGGAGCTTGTAGTGTTGACTAAACAGAAGTTGAAACAACTTGTTTTGCCATAATTATAATAGGTAAAAAGTAATTTTGGGACAGTTTTTTGTTGTTTTCTCAAAACATCGATTTTGTAATTACGCCCTCCTGATTCTTAGCCTGTGAAATTGTTACGTCTTTGATAAGGTTGACTCGGGGACCTCACCCACACAAAGAACCCTCCATCACTAGGCTATCTATGAGAGGAGGTGGTTTTACACATTATGCACCTGTGTATATATTGTACAATATAACAGTATACAGTCTTCATACAGACTGAATTTTATTAACTGGCTAATTTACTACTGAAATATTAAAATGAAACTTGAAAACTCTGGTTACTTCATCCTTGACAAGGTGAATAAAAGAACAAAAAATTGTAGTAAAATTATACAAGTCATTCTTGCATTATTTATCACTTCCTCACAAAATATGAATCATAAAGTTGTCATAAATGTCTAAATAAATATAAACACTTGATATTTGGACAGATCTTTTTGGTAGGACTTACTTCATGCAACATATACTAAAACTCGTAAAATATCTCAGGATTTACTACACTTCTGTAAAATTTCAGATCCACAACAATTTTTTGTATATCATGCAGTTTCACTCCAAATCTGCAGAAGTTGCACAGCATAATAATTATAGCCTAACGTACAGTATTTTATGCTTGATGAGTCGTTATAAGTCATATTATAACAGTTACCATCCTTTAGGTGTGTTCTATTATGTTAGTGGTGGGAAAATACATTTGCCATCAGATAAGTAATTAATGATGTCGTTCTGGTTACATATTGAAAAGAGAAAATAGGGTTCTAAATATGAATTTGTTTTTCTTGGTTTTTGATCAGGGTGCATTTTTAGCACTCTGGTCTTGGTTAGTGCAATTTTATCTTCTCCCAAAACCTGTTTAATAACATGCAATATGTGGCTGTATTTGACAAAAGTCAGCAAGTTTGAAAAGTATGTTATGACTTCGCATGCATCAAATTGTTTAATGCCCTTGAGAAGATATATGTTTTATGGAGAGGCATAAATTGGTAACATTAATGTAACTTATTTTTAATCTGATATTTGTTTGCTCACTTTTTCTTTTTACATAAAATCAAATTAACCTGTTCCAATGAGAGATCTTATATTATGATTGCAGCATGACAACTTTTATATTATAGTTTTTACAAAAGTTACTAAAGCAGTGACTCGTTTCAAATCTAAGGTAACTGCTGTAACATTATTAACCATTTTTGGGAATTTAATTTCGCGGATTTTGTGTTTACTAGTATTTTAGCTCGACTTTTCGAAGCTATTGTTGTGATGGGATCGTCTGCGTGTGCGTGGGCGTAATTAGATAAGAGTACATACTGACAAGGCCGGCAACCATGTGACCTATATTTATTGAGTTATCTGTCCATGTATAAAAACAAGAGAGTCGATCGTCCAGCACTCGTAGGCGGTGCTCCTGTTAAGAAAGACTTTAAACTTACATTTCTGGTCCCCTTAGCGGTACCAGTCTGAATTGGAAACCAAGAAATGTTTGTTAGTACCATTGGACAAGTTCGCAGTACCATTGTATAAGTTAGCAGTAACATTGGACAAGTTAGCAGTACCATTGCACAAGTTAGCAGTAGCATTGTACAAGTTAGCAGTTCCATTGGACAAGTTAGCAGTACCATTGTACAAGTTAGCAGTACCATTGTACAAGTTAGCAGTACCATTGCACAAGTTAGCAGTAGCATTGTACAAGTGAGCAGTAACATTGCACAAGTTAGCAGTTACATTGCACAGGTTAGCAGTACCATTGCACAAGTGAGCAGCACCATTGGACAAGTTAGCAGTACCATTGCACAAGTTAGCAGTAACATTGCACAAGTTAGCAGCACCATTGTACAAGTTAGCAGTAACATTGTACAAGTTAGCAGTACCATTGTACAAGTTAGCAGTACCATTGCACAAGTTAGCAGTACCATTGTACAAGTTAGCAGTAACATTGCACAAGTTAGTTGTACCATTGCACATTGCACATAAGTTAGCAGTAACATTATAAATGTTAGCAGTAACGTTATACAACATTATACAAGTAAGCATTACCATTGCACAAGTATACAGTACCATTGCACAATATAGCAGTAATATTGCACATAAGTAATAGCAGTAATATCAAAGCAGTAAAATGATACAAGTTAGCAGTAACATTATACAACATTGTACAAGTAAGCAGTTCCACTGAACAAGTTAGCAGTATCATGCAGAAATGAGCAGTAACATTACACAAATTAGCAGTGTCATTGCACAAATTAACAGTTACATTGCACAAGTGAGCAATTACATTGCACAAGTGAACAGTTAAATTGCACACGTTAGCAGTAACATTGTACTGGTTAGCAGTACCACTGCACAAGTTAGCAGTTACATTGCACAAATTAGCACTACCATTGAAAAGGTTAGCAATAACATTTCACAAGTGATCTGTACCATTGCACAACTAAGCAGTTACATTTCACAAGTAATCAGTACCATTGCACAACTAAGCAGTAACATTTCACAAGTTAACTGTACCATTGTACAAGTAAGCAGTAGCACTTTACAAAAACAGTAACATTGCATAAGCTAGCAATAGCATCGCACAAGTTAGTAGTAACATCGAAAAAGTTAGCAGTAAAATCGCACAAGTTAGCAGTTACACCGCACAAGTTAGTAGTTACACCGCACAAGTTAGCAGTAATTTTAGAAAAGATACCCGTAACATGTCTCTAGTTACTGCTCTGGTAAACCGTGTAACTTCTGAGAATCCAGGCGAAACATTTAAACTAACTATGTCTCTTCATTGTTCTAAGCTTAACAAGGAACAAAAGTTCCTTAAATTGTGGTTTGACGTCACTAGCTTTGTGTTCACTATAACAGGGGTTCGCTCAATGGCGGTGTCGTACAATCTTACCCAAAATAAAGACCATTTGCAACTGTCCAGTACCCATAGATTGATACAAAATGTACATTGTACTCACCATTATACTGCAACATTGACTTTTCTTATTTCATCATGTGTGGCGATGGGTAACATCAGATATTGGTAATGCATTGATACTCATGAATACTAGTTCTAGTTGTCTAATATGAACTAAGGCACCGCCTAAATGAGGGATTAAATACACATTGAATATCTGCTAAGCTATGCTGACTAAATATGAGTTGAATTTAGATGTCTAGTTATTGATCAGCAACTGATCACTTTTCCTCATTAGATTTAAGATCAGAAATAATAATTATTCAAAATTTTAGATTGGCTATGTGTCTTTGGTTTATGTTTGGAATAAGTGTAGACTATCCCTAACCTGGGGTTTTACCTATATTATACTGATTTGTTATACATTGCAACGTAACGTCATGAGTCTATTTGGCGTACTTTTGGTATGACGTCATTTTCTGTTATTTGTGACGTCATGACATCACGCCTTGTATTGACGCCGTGTATCCAGTACAGTAGCGTATTTCTTACTTCCTTTTTTTAAATAGATCTAGTTTGTTTTATTTATTGAATATTTTTAAAGATGGTTATAATTCGAAAGAAAATGATAGGGGGCAACCGTTAACAGATTACTATTTTTTTATTTTCAAAGGACCATTCACCTCGGAAAACTGCCTGAAATTTTTGACCGGAAATAACTTTTTCTGAAAGCATTAGTACCTGCAGAGACTCGACGAAGATACGCTCGTGGACATTATTGGTATGGGTATTTACAATAGCCAGCTTCGCTGGCTATTTAATCCCCTAATATTTTTTCGATCGCCGTAAAATAAAGTAGAACGAACATCCTGCGAGTCAATACATGACGTCACATGATGTAAGTATGTTTTTACTAAAGCACCGCATATATCAAAGTTGTCCGTAACGGGTCATTAATATTCAAAGTAAAACGAGATTTTGAATAGATTCGGTGCAAATTATTTAATTTCACAGAAGAAGCTTTTTAGTAAATCAAAATGAAACATATTTTATTTAACCTCTTTGTAATCTGTAGGGCAGCAGGTGCCTTAAAAATGGCCCATTGCAAACGTAAGGTCACATGTACGTTTATAAAGTGGCTTGAGAAAAAATTACAAATTTGTGAACTTGCTTAATAGGGGCTATTGAAAATACCCAGACCGGTAATAGGCGAACGTGTATATCTTCGTTGAGTTTCTGCAGGTACTAATGCTTTCCAAAAAAGTTATTTCCGGTCAAAAATTTCAGGCAGTTTTCCGAGGTGAATAGTCCTTGGAATATAAAAAAAATAGTAAGCTGTAAACGGTTGTGTATCGTTCTCTTTCGATTAAATATCATTTTTTAAAAATGTGTAATAAATAAAAAAAACTATTTTTAAAAAAACAAAGGAAGTAAGAAATACGCTGTACTCTACTGTACTCCGCTTTACGTGTCACTAGCCAATTGATTGCAAGCGTTTGCGAGATTTTCATGCGCCCATTGCACATGGAAGATGTTTTAAGAATCATCAAAAATAAAGGTGAAATTTTCATTTAAATAGCCGATTTATCATGACAGTACTCGATCTCCAAAGAATTTGGTCTTTAATAGACATTTTTACGTAGTTTTACAATGATATCAACACTCAGATCATACCAGATGCTTGAACGTTAGTAGGCTACAATTCGTTCCATGTCAACAATGTAAATCAACAATTCTATGTCTCAATGTATAGCTTGTCAAAGCAATGTTTATAAGATCATTTTGTTACTGTCAGTATGTATAAGACTTATGTACCAGTTAGTTTCATCCACAGCACCTCAGCCCCGGGTGAAGGGGCGCTCCGGGATTTTGAGTTGTCAAAATCAACAGCCCTTCTACGGCCTGCGGGGGCAGCTGATGGTAAAATCTCCCGCATTTCCCCTGACATCTACCGGTAAAGATTGTCTCTATGCTATTGGTTTTCGCAGAAAAAATCCTAAATTGCACCTGCCTTGCGGGGGAAGCTGGGCCGTCTCCCTGGCTATCCATGGATCCCTGAGGTCGGGGGAACTGTGGATGCAACTGACTGGTACATTTATTATTTGTGGTGGACAAACTTGTGTACTAGGAGGGTCCATACGTTGTCGCTTATGTAATATCATCGATTTTCCTAGTGGATAAGGACGAAAGACAAACATGGGAGGCTGTAAATTATCTATATTCGGAATATAAATAAACCATCTATTAGTACAAGGTACGTCTTTGATTTTATTGAATTAGAATCAAATTATGACAATTTGATTGATTGACTTGTGTGCTGTATAAAGATTACAATGCACAATGATTGCATGCAACCTAGCGGTTATCTAATATTCATTAAGTACCCATCCTATTAAAGGCAATGCCTTGGTTCATATTATTGAACTTTAATGAACGCCTCTCATTTTATATTTCACCGCTTATTCGAGGGAATGAAAAGGGATGGAAAGTTAGGACATGTGCGTATTTATTAAGCATCGTATTCGAAAACTTAAGGTTTTCATTAAATCTTATTTTTTATTAAATCTTATGAGTGTCGTTAAATTCTATATCAGCTACATGTTTACAATATAAAAAACAATATTACAATTTATGCAATTCTCGAGCTAAAGGTGGGGAGAAACAATAGTTCCTACATGAAAACCAGCGCTATTCGTCGATCCATTTACGATGATACATGTACGTGTCTCGATCACAAGTTTCTGAACAGAAGCTGAGCTATTTATTAAGTTTACCATCAAGATACTTTTCTTGTTAAAACCAATATTGGCAATGAAATGTATCTCCTCTTTTAAGCTTGGAATTGATATTTGTATTTACAACCGTGAAGCAATACCACATGACGTTGGACTACAATGCCAGTGCGAAATTTTCTTCACTTCAAAGAGAAAATCGCCGTAAGTTTGTTACATTGCAATTGCTGCAGTTCAATGAAAGCTTAGATATTTTCCCATCGCGTGGCTACGTTTCACACACATCAGTATAGAAATAAACGGCTATTTGTTTATTTTCGAAGTGAAGCAACTTTCGTCTTGACACTGTAGCCCAAAGCCACGTGATATTGCTTCACTGTTTAACATTCTACATGTATAAGCACACAATACCATTATCCCTACAACAGACAAACAATGACCTGCAGTCAATCAATCAAGTTACCGTACAATGTAAGTTACAGCACAACATGACATCTGATATTTCCTCCATTGTCAATATATCACGTGACAACCTGACACGCCGTGTCACGTGACCAAAAACAACCAATGAACGTAAAGCAAGTTGACTGGGGTTAAATTTGTTTACGATCTTTTCATTGTTGAATATTGTTTTGCAAAGGGTGTGCATTCGTATTGCATTCCATCGCGAACAAATGTTCACCCGAAGTGACACAAATATTGACCAATGAGCAGAGAGCTTGCATGCACACGTGACGGTGAGCAAATATCTTAATATGGTTGATCTGCATATACAAAGACAATTCGTGCGTTAAATTGATCTTCAGATTATCGTCGTTGGGAAATATAAGAACATTGAAACAATTAAGAGATTGATTGAGTTACTTGCAGGCTTCACTTTGGCTACTGTGTGAAAGCAGTTTATCAAATGGAGATGGTCACGAGCCTTTACGTCACATTGACACACCAAAGCTAACTTGACGGTGAAGAGTAGTAATCGGGAAACATCGCTCTTTTCCGTATTTTTCCAAAAGTAAAATTACGTAAATTGTCAAGCATAAAGACCGAGGTGATAAGATCGGACGTGTCTGGTCGTCACATTTGACATATCAAAGCTAACGTCACTATGAAGCATGCAGTAGTCTACGAAATTGATGCCATCATTAACGACTACAAGCGTCTCCGCTTTTGAAGAGTTCGCACATTATCTGACAACAAACTAGTTTGACAATGATTAACATTTAATATAAAGTGATCTACATGATAAAGTTGCTGTGTTTCGCATACAAATGAGATCACTTCAATCATTCACCAGATTGTGCTGGTTTACTCGCACGCAAGAGCCCAATACTTTTTGTACTTCCTGAAAAATGCTTGCATCACTGTGATCACCTCGGCCTAGTAACATGTTTACGGGAGACTGAGCTTCCTTTGTATGACTGGAGCATGGTGACCTTTCGCTAAATGTGTGATATAAGATGAAAAAGAATGACTCAGAGGTATTTTAGTTGGTTATATAACTGTCATTGTATTGTATTGATAATTTAATGCAGACATTTTACGTACGTAACAAATTACAGGTAAATGTAAATCACAGTCAACGTCTTGTGCCTACGTAACTTGTAAAGAATATTGCACCTATAAGATTGTATCTGTATTATAAAGTGCAGGTTATGGTCTAAATTGGTAGAAATTAATATCAATGCACTCTTACGGAGCCACAAAAGCGACATCCGTCCATCTATTTACTATTGAAGTTGGTATTTGAACCACGTGTATCAAACACGAAAAATGCAACCAGTCTAAGTGGTGTTACAGGAGCTTTGTGTTCTGTATGCTTTTTGATCATTCTCAGACAGGGCTAGACGTGTTTTATCAACATCATGTTGGTTGTGTAAGCCGTACGGTGTCCATTGCAGAATTCCGTACATTTTGATAGCACTTTACATTTATATACAATCATGAAATTCTAACACAGCACCAATAATGCAAAATAAGTGACACGTCGTAAAGTAACTCATACCTAGTGCAAAGCACTTCGAAAGTACAGGTTAGGTTTTAATTATGATTATTCAACCGATTTTAACCATCTGGCATCCAACTTTTCTACTCAATTCACATGTGCATTTAAACGTATTTGAGGACAGCTCGTGTGATACAGAAGACATCCTAGTTCCAAAAGCAGACAATGTTATCGTACGCACCATGTTGTACAGTATCATTCACTGACCATGATGGCCGTGTCGTTTTCGGTGCCGCATTGCCGAACAATCGTCTAAGCTTGTTCGACATAGCGAATGTCGACTGTATATTTTCAAAATACTTTTTACTTATACTGTAAAGTACAAACTCGTTCAAATTTCCCTTTGGTAAATTGATTAGTCACTAAACTAGACGACATAAATTCCTGGACAAAAGTACGGTTACCATAAAACAGCTTGAGACAATCTAAAAATAAATATATGAATACATTCTCAAGGACAGGGTAGATATATATTACCCATCATATTAAACTTCGAACCATTAATAAAACTGGTACCATCCGTCAATGTGTCACTACACAATGCTACACATGCAGGGCGCCATTTAATTCTGTTCAAAATTAGCCTACAAATTGAATGCATTATAATACACGTCTACAGGGGGCATCTATCAAAGTTTGGACTCAAAACCTTGCAGCGGTTAAGATATCTGCATAATATTTCATGCATTTTAGTACTTACTGTCGCGTAAAACTATATGCTTATATTTCCCCTCTATTGAGATTTAAATGTCTAGCATTTCAAAGGAATTATTAATAAAAACCATCATGCATTTTAAAATAATTGCATTTAAAATGGTTAATATTATCAAACGCTACTTATGTTAAATTACCCAGTGAAATTGCTTGTCACGCATGCACTATGCTAATACAACAAATTTATGCAAATTGTCTGGGTTTTTTTCATTTTACTATTTGTTTTTCAAACTGACTGGTTGCATTCCTTGACATATATTATGAGAGACTAGCCTTGATAATGCATAGTCTGGTTGATCAAGTAGATCAAGTTGACATTTTGATGAAATATAACTTTAATAAGCTTTCATTCATATGTTTGTCGAGTGGTTTTGAAATACGTGTAGTTGGTTATGTTGTTTAAGCACACCACGTAAACAGCCGTTTGTCTTGTTAAAAGATTCGGCGTTTATTACAGCAAAACTTCAAGACCGCGGATGCCAGATTTGTAAACAAAACTCGTACTCTATTACACCATTTTATCAAAGATACATGTTTTTAAAAAGGTATACTTCATTAATTCTACTGTAAATAAAATCGGCGAAACTTTATGTGTTCGAACAAAAATGATTATACAATAATGCCTAACGGCATCCGCAATCAAGTCTCCATAGTCAATCAAGTGATGGGGCAACATCAGACAATCCAATGTTCGGATGTTCACCCATTATTATTTTCAATTATCATTAGTACGTTATTAGTATGTATATTATCTTATATAATCATATATCAACTGAATATTGTACCTTAAGGACGTTATATTCACGATGACATTTGTTGATATGAAATTGATGTATTTATTCTTATTACAGTAATGGAATAAAAACCATGACAATGTCTTCATCACACAGGCTACGTTCATTAATTGCCACTATGGGAATAGTTTGTATGATTTTGTGTGCTTTGTGATCTGCACACATCGAATATGTTCTCTTACAAGGCAATATTATTTTATAAAATTATAATAAGTTGCACAATCATTACCCCAGGAAAACATTGTTTCAATAAGAGTGGCCTCGACACGATACAGAACGTTACAGCTGGGTTTGTCAAGATGCAGTCGTTGAGACGCAACCTCTAATATGACAATAATGGCATATCCAGACGCGTTATCGTTGTAAAATTCATACAAAGTTGTCTTTGAGAAGCACTTTACATTTTTGTTAGCAAAACATTCTTGGTGCTAAATTTAAATTGGATTCCACATAAATTGGTTCCTCTAAGGGGCCAGAAATTAAAGTCCAGAGTCTTTCCTAACAAGAGCACAGTAAACGAGTGCTGGACGCTCGTCTTATTCGCTTTGATACGTGATTGGTAACTCCATAAATATAGGTCACGTGGTTACCAGCCTTGTCAGTATGTATTCTTTAACTAACACCCACGCCCACACAGGCGATCCCATCACAACAATATAGCTTTGAGAACTCGAGCTAAAAAGGGGCCAACACAAAATCCACGAAAAAAATCCCCAAAATGATTACTGCTTTTACAGCAGTTTCCTTAGTTTTGCACCGAGTCATTGGTATAATAATTTTGTAAAAACTATAATATAAAAGTTGTCATGCTTCTATCATAACATAAGATCTCTCATTGGAACAGGTTAATTTGATTTTATGTCAATAAAAAGAAATACTGAGCAAACAAATATCAGATAAAAACGAAGTAACATTAATGTTACTAATTTATGTTTCTCCATAAAACATATGTCGACTCAAGGGCATTAAACAATTGATGCATGCAAAGTTGTAACATACAGTTCAAACTTGCTGACTCTGATTACCAATACAGACAGATATTGCATTTTATGGTACAAGGTACTAAATAAACGATTTTTATTAAACAGGTTTTGGGTGGAGATAAAATGTACAATTTTGATAATGCATACTACTTGTATTCAACATTTCAACATATTCAAGGTCGTAATACTTACCAGATTATTAGACTGATACATATTTACAATCTGTGTTTCTCCCTTACAGTGCGCTTTCTTATTAGCCTAATTCATGAATATCGGAGCTTGTAGTGTTGATTAAACAGAAGTTGAAACAGCTTGTTACCATAAGTAAAAAGTAATTTTGGTACAGCTTTTTGTTGTTTTCTCAAAACATCGATTTTGTAATTACGCCCTCCTGATTCTATGCCAGCGTAATTGGTAAACGTCTTTGATAGGGTTGATCCTGGGACCTCACACACACAAAGAACCCTCCACCACTAGGCTATCCATGAGGAGGTGGTTTTACACATTATGCACCTGTATATATATTGTACAATATTACAGTATACAGTCTTCAGACAGACTGCATGATATTAACTGGCTAATTTACTACTGAAATATTTAAATGAAACTTGAAAACTCTGGTTACTTCATCCTTGACAAGGTGAATAAAAGAAGAACGTTTTGGTATTAAAATTATACAAGTCATTCTTGCATTATTTGTCACTTCCTCACAAAATATGAATCATAAAGTTGTCATAAATGTCTAAATAATACTATAAACACTTGATATTTTGACAGATCTTTTTGCTAGGACATACTTCATGCAACATACTTAAACTCGTAACATATCTCAGGATTTACTACACTTATGTAAAATTTCAGATCCACAACAATTTTTTGTATATCATGCAGTTCACTCCAAATCTGCAAAAGTTGCACAGCATGACAATTATAGCCTAACATACTGTATTTTATGCATGGTGAATCGTTATTATAAATCATATTATTACAGTTACCATCCTTTGGGATGTTTTATTATGTCAGTGATGGGAGAATGCATTTGCTCACAGATAAGTAATTAATGCTGTGGTTCTTGTTACATATTGAAAAGAGAAAATAGGGTTCTAGATATATATTTGTTTTTCTTGGTTTTTGAACAACCATTAGCACTCTGGTCTTGGTTAGTGCAATTGTATCTTCTCCCAAAACCTGATTAATAAAATCTTTAATTTAGTACCTTGTATCATAAATGCAATACGTGACTGTATTTGAAAAACGTCAGCAAGTTTGAAAAGTATGTTATGACTTCGCATGCATCAATTGTTTAATGTCCTTGGGTAGATATCTGCTTTATGGAGAGGCATAAATTAGTAACATTAATGAAACTTGGTTTTTATCGTGATATTTGTTTGCTCACTATTTCTTTTTATTGACATAAAATCAAATTAACCTGCTCCAATGAAAGATCTTATGTTATGACTGCAGCATGAGAACTTTATATTATAGTTTTCACAAAAGTTATAATAGCAATGACTCGTTTCAAATCTTAGGTAACTGCTGTAACATCATTAACCATTTTGTGGAATTTCATTTCGTGGATTTCGTGTTTTTAGCTCGACTTTTCGAAGCTATTGTTGTGATGGGATCGTTTGTGTGTGCGTAGGCGTAAATAGTTACGAGTACATTCTGACAAGGCTGGCAACCATGTGACCTATATTTATTGAGTTATCTGTCCTTGTATCAAACGAGAGAGAGTCGAGCGTCCAGCACTCGTAGGCGGTGCTCTTGTTAAGAAAGGCTTTGAACTTACATTTCTGGTCCCCTTAGCGGTAACAGTCTGAATTTGGCACCAAGTAATGTATGAAAAAAACAATTGAAAGTGCTTCTCAACGACAACTCTGTAGGATTGTACTACATGAATTGCGTCTCAAAGATAGCGCTTCAGGATATGCCATTATTGCAATATCAGAAGCTGTGTCTCATCGAATGCATCTTGGCAACTCCTGTTGTAACCGGGGTAATGATTGTGCAACGAATAATGACATTATATTGCCTCGTGAGAAACCAAATCCCATGAGTGCACATCATAGACATCATAGTGCACACAAAATCATACAAACTTTTCCCAGATGGGCAATTAATGAACGAAGCCTGTGTGATGAAGTCACTGTCGTAGTTTTTATTCCACTACCGTAGTAAAAATAAATGCATCAATTTCATATCAACAAATGTCACCGGGAATATGACGTCCTTACGGTGCAATATTCAGTTGATTTATGATTATATAAGATAAGAGAAGTAAAACTAATTGACTAATGGTAATGGAATATAATATTGGTGAACATTTGAACATTGGACTGTCTGAGTTTGCACCATCACTTGATTGACATTGACCACTGGATTGCAGATGCCGTTAGGCATTGTAAAATAAATTGAATACATTCAAATTTCGTCGATTTTGGTACAGTGAAATTAATGAAGTACATGTACATGAATATATTTTTAAAAACATGTATCTTGGATAAAATAGAGTAAAATTTAGAGTTCGAGTATTTTTTACAAATCTAGCACCCGCGCTCTTGCAGTTTTGCTGTACACATAATAAACGCCGAATAGTTTTATCAAGACAACCCGCGGTTTACGTGTGCATAAACAATAAAACCAACTCCATGTATTTCAAAATCACTCGAAAAACATGAATGAAAGCTTATTAAAGTTATCTTCCATCAAAATGTCAACTAGATCTACTTGATCAACCAGACTATGCATTATCAAGGATTGTCCCTCAAAACATTATGTCCAGGAATGCAACCAATCAGTTTTAAAAAAAATAATAGCAAAACGAAAAACAACTCCGACAATTTTCATAAATTTGTTGTATGAGCATAGTGCATACGTGACAAGCAATTTCACATGGTAATTTAACTAAGCGTTTGATAATATATTTAGCATTTTAATGTAATTATTTTAAAATGCATAGTTTTATTAAAAAATCCTTTGAAATAATTGACATTTAAATCTCAATAGAGGGGAAATATAAGCACATAATTTTACGCGACAGCAAGTACTTAAATGGATGAAATAGTATTCAGATATCAAAAACCGTTGCACGGTTTTGAGTCCAAACTTTGGTGGATGTCCCCCTGTAGACGCGTTTTATAATGCATTCAATTTGTAGGTTATTTTAAACAGAATTAAAAGGCGCCCTGCATGTGTAGCATTGTATACTGACACATTGACGGATGGTACCAGTTTTATTAATGGTTCGGGGTTTAATATGATTGGTAATATAGATCTTCCCTGTCCTTGAGAATGTATACATATATTTATTCATAGATTGTTTCAAGCTGTTCTATCATGGTACCCGTACTTTTGTCCAAGAGTTTTATGTCGTCTAGTTTAGTGACTAATCTATTTAACAGTGGGAACTTTTAACGTGTTTGTTCTTTGCAGTATAAGTAAATAGTATTTTTTTTAAAATACAGTCGACCTGCGCTATGTCGAACTCGCTTCTAATACGATTTTTTTCGGCAATGAGAACTATTATCCACATCACCGAAAATGTTGTGCACCAGTGAATCCCTGTAAATTGTGCTGAATGTACGTTGCTTTATCAGCGTCGATTATTGCTGCATCATTGGTGTTAGAATTTGATTTTAAACTTTTTGTATATTAAATTCTAAATAGTATTAATTTATTGCTATCAAATTGTAAGGAGTTCTGCAATGGACACCCCAAGCCTTACACAATGAGCACGATATCGATAGTATTAGTATTATTCATGGCTACTCTGTCCTTGGGAATTTATTCATATATTTATTCATAGATTGTCTCAAACTATTTTATAGTTTCCATATTTTTGTCCAGAAGTTTTATGTCGTCTAGTTTAGTGACTAATCTATTTAACAGTTGGAGGTTTGAACTTGGCTGTACAAGTAACCTGCAATTAAAAGATAAAGTCAGCCTTCGTAAGAGTGCATAAGTATTATTATTTTTACCACACTATACCATAACATGCTCACACCTGACTAACTATAAATAACACAGATATGATCTTATGAATTTCATAGGTACGGTCTTTACAAGTTAGGTACAAGATGCATATTGTTACATTTAGCTTGTTACGTAAAATATCTGCATTAAATTATAAATACAATAGATGATTTTATAACAGTTATAAATAACAAACAAACATACCAAGTGGCAGCGTCATTCGTTTTTCAGCGTGTATGACGCTTTTAGCCAACCATGATTCAGTCATATATAGAATCGTACTACAAACAGAGGAAAAAATTAGTTTTTCAGGAAATACAAAACGTAAGCAGTAATTTGGGGCGCTTACGCGCAAGCAATACAGCTCAATCTGTTTAGTATGGTGGCTGATTTCTGTCACTCTCGTCGTTTCGTTCTGGTGCCCCACAACGACGTTTTCACAATTCTCGTTGTCTATTCCATCGTTCTGGCGGGGCACCATAACGATATTTTCGCATGTGTCTTTGTCTAGCTCTGACAGTGTGGCGCCCCGCCACAACAACAGAACGAGATGACGACGGTTTTTCGGGGCGCCGTTCAAAAGTGTCGTTTTTTCGTTCTGTCGAGTTGCAGTCCTCATTATTTCGTAATGGCAAGGGCACCAGAACGACAGAAATAAAGAAGTTGAAAACGTCGTCCTTTCGTTTAGGCTGAGGCGTCATAACGACAGAAAGAGAATTGTGAAGGCGTCGTTGTTTCATTTTGGTGCCCCAACAACGGGATTGGCAGAAATGAGCCACCATAGTTTATTCATTGAAGTGATCTCATTTGTATGCGAAACACAGCGACCTTATCACGTAGATCACTTTATATTAAATGTTAATCATTGTATATTATTTTTATTGTAAGATAATGTGCGAACTCTTCAAAAGAGGAGACGCATGTAGTCGTCAATGATGTCATCAATTTCGTAGATTACTGCATGCTTCATATTAAAGTTAGCTTTGATATGTCAAATGTGACGAACAGACACGTCCAATCTGATCACATTGGCCTTAATGCTCGACAATGTACGTAATTTTATTTTCGGAAGAGTCCGATGTTTCCCGATTACTACTCTTCATCGCCAAGTTAGCTTTGGTATGTCAATGTGATGTAAGGGTACGGTGGTAAAGACATTCCATTTGATCAATTGCTTTCATATAGTAGCCTACTTGAAGCCAACAAGTAATTATGTCAACCCCTTTATTGATTCAATATTCTTATTTCCCAACGATGATGATCAGAATTGTCTTTGTATGCGCAGACCAACCACATTAAGGTACATTTCTGCGCACCACCACGTGCATGCAAGCTCTCTGCTCATTGGTCAATATCCGTGTTAGTTCGGGCGGACATTTGTCCGCCATGGAATGCTATACGAATACACGCTCTTTGTAAAACAATATGTGTTTCGTGTAAGTCTTTATCAATGATACATTTACTTGTGTCATCAGAGAGACTGCATGATATTAACTGGCTAATTTACTACTGAAATATTTAAATGAAACTTGAAAACTCTGGTTACTTCATCGTTGACAAGGTGAATGAAAGAAAAAGGTTTTTGTATTAAAATTATACAAGTCATTCTTGCATTATTTATCACTTCCTCACAAAATATGAATCATAAAGTTGTCATAAATGTCTAACTTATAATATAAACATTTTAGATTTTGACAGAACTTTTTCTAGGACCTACTTCATGCAATAAACTAAAACCTCGTAACATATCTCAGGGTTTTTCGTGTGTTTCCTTAATATGATTTTCCTTACTTTTGTGTGGTGACATTGAATTTGTGATATCTAACAAGACAAAATAATTAAAAGAGTCAAACCTGTCCATAATGACCACCTCACCAATTGGAACAACAAAAGGTGGTCTTTGTTGACAGGTGGTCTCTATACTTATCATAATATTCATTTGAAAGATACAGGATATTCGTCTTTGGAGACACATTTTGTGATAGTGGACATTCTTGGTAATCTTTGAAGACTCGATATGGACTTTGTATACATATTTTTTAGTATTGGTCTTTGTTGACAGGTGGTCTTTGGCAAAAGCTTTGACAGTATATGGTAGAATTAATAGACGTCTGTGGAATTTCAACTTCACCACACATTTATCATCGGTTTCACTCCAAATATTTAAAGTTTTCGCTACATGACAATTTTAGCTCAACATTGTGTATTATATGCATGGTGAATCGTTATAAATTATATTATTACAGTTACCATCCTTTGGAATGTTTTATTATGTTAGTGGTGGGAAAAGACATTTTCCAACAGATAAGTAAATAATGTTGTGGTTTTGGGTACTTATTGATAAGAGAAAATCGAGTTCTAGATATAAAGAAAAATGTTAATTTGTTCTTCTTGGTTTTTTAACAGGGTGCATTAGTACTCTCGTCTTGGTTAGTGCAATTGCAAAATCAAACAGGACCTGAATTGATGCTATATATAGATAAACGTGGTCATACACGGGGGTGATATTGCGCTTTATCGCCTTGGAGTACTTTAAGTAGTCCATTTACAGAAGAAAACAGAAGTGTATCTGGAGATCGCAAAACCACTTTGATAAATAGTTTGAGACAGTGTCACATGCTTAGAGACTGGAAATAAAATTGTCTAATCACAGGAACAAACACTGTTCTTTCAGCGATACCGGCGCGTGTTAATTTATCGTCATTGACTTCCAGCAAAATTCCATATCAACGTTTAGGGTAGGAGCAATAAAAGGGGAATAGGTAGGGCAACACGACGGCAATATTAGATAACACATTTCCGTCTTACAGACAATTGAAGATGATAACCAAACATTTAGTTTATGAGCTTAATGTGAAGGTTTAGAATCTACATATCCTGTATAATTTCATAATTCATCAAGTTGGCAAAAAAAACCACCGAAACTTTGTTGCAGTCTAGACTCTTTTTGTAACTTTGATGAATAGAACAGTGCTCAGGTATACGAGTATCCCTGGGTATACACGTATTCATAAGAGGTGTCTGTATGAACTGTATCTATAAATGATGCAATATAACGTGACGGTGATTTTGATTTCAATACATCCGTGCATGTAACATATAAGCTTCACATGAAAAGTAAATCTTATTTTCATCATACGAGATTTTATTTTAATACAAATGTACCCAGTGCTGTGTTCTCTCTAATGTGAAACTTTTTGGACCGTAGCATTTACTTAATCTTAGTACAAATTCAACTAGAACCTTGACTCTGTAACTGTTTATACCGTTGGCCTAGAATTACTACTTCTGATTGTATGAGACCGTTACATATTTAAACTCAGCAGTGCAACACAAGGCGCTTCTTATGAGCCTATTTTCATGAATATCGGAACTCGTCATGTTGACCAAACTGACTAAACCGAAATCCAAAAAGGTTTTTTCCATAAGTTAAGAGTAGTTTTTAGATAGTTAAAAATTCTTAAAAATTTGTTTTCTCAAAATATCGATTTTGCACTTACGGCCTTCTCTGCTTCTCATTCTAAGCCGATGGCAGCCTCGTCCATAAGAACTAGCCGAGCCAATCAAGGGCTATAATTTGTTTAAAACTTTGAACAGCGTTACATGGCTTTGACAACGTAATGTGTTTATGTATGTATGAAGGTTAACCAGTATGCCAATTTTGAAAGCAATACACGGATGGTTTTGTGTTTCAACAACTTGCAAGTTTTGGTTACCATTTTCTGATGGACTGAATGGGTGACAGGACGGAGACCGTTCTGTATTGCAGGAAAATCTGTTTGTAAACTTAGCATCTGTCTCGTGTGTGGAACTATAGTATTGAATTTAGGAAGCATCATGTTCTATAGGTGACTGGAGCTTATCCCGTTGTCATACCCACGACCAACAAGATGTACGTGTTCCAGAAACACTTATGACCTCTGGTGATCTTGACCTCTGACATAGTGACCTCAAAACAGGTGGAGGTCTCAAAGAGTTGCATGCATACATGAAATGTGAAGAACCTAGACCTAAGCTTTTTCAAGTTATAAACAGGGTTAAAGTTTTTGAGATTTTAATTGAAACAGTCTTGGTGACTTTGACCTTTGGCCTAGTGACCTCAAAACAGGTGGAGGTCTCAAAGAGTTACATGCATACATGAAGTTTGAAGAACCTAGGCCCAAGCTTTTTCTAGTTATAAGCAGGGTTAGAGTTTTTGAGATTTTAATTGAAACAGTCTTGGTGACTTTGACCTTTGGCCTAGTGACCTCAAAACAGGTGGAGGTCTCAAATAGTTGCATGCATACATGAAGTTTGAACAACCTAGGCCCAAGCTTTTTCAAGTTATAAGCAGGGTTAAAGTTTTGAGCTTTTAATTGAAACAGTCTTGGGTGACTTTGACCTTTGCTCTAGTGACCTCAAAACTGGTGGATGTTGTAGGCATAAAAAGTACTGCCAAGCACTTTCCTATGCGTATGTAGCGTGCAGCTTATTAATTATGGGTATGCTTCGCTACATAGCTGCTTTCTTGTGCCATGGATCACTTTGGTAACACTCGAAAGCGTTTTGCAGCTAAATGATCACCTGTCAGGCGAGTCGGTAAAGTAAATAATATTTCTTTTTGTCCACCAAGTAGTGCTTTTACATAAATGGTAGTGCTCTCCTTGTGGCTAATGGATCCCAGTGGCATGGCGAATTGGCTAGACCTTGCCTTTATATCAGTCTTGTTCAACCAGCGTATTTTTTATCTGAAAAATAGTCTGGAGACTTGACTAACCACTGATTCATGATATGATGCTTTATATAAGGACAGGACATACTACAATATAACAAACAAACTACAAAATATTTTATCATACATTTACTTTCTGTTTTACTTTCCAATACTTAGCCAGCTAGTACAAAAGTAACATTCACCAACTAGTCATTCAAACTGGCATATTGATTAGAATTCAATCAATTATACGTGCAAAGATAATTAATCATCATAAACAACAGATTGCATAATTTATCAACAGTCGGAGCTCTGAGCAAAGGACATCAGAAGCTACAGGGTGTTTAAAAAGTTTGTTTTCAAAATTTAACTTCATATTTACATACATGCCATATTTTCCTGAAGCCTATGCAGGAGATTGGTGATGGAAATGCTGGAGATTTCAATGAAATGCAGAAGATTTTTCTTGCTCAAACTTTAAACTTAAATAAATGAAGCTAATATGCAGTTTTCACTTATTTTACTTGTAGGACATTACCATGCATGCTTCATAAAGCTATTTAAATTAATATTTGTTATCATTTTCATCATGCAAACCAAAATGCCAAGGTTCCAGTATTCCAAGAAATACAGGAGATTTGATAAAATTGCCAAAAATCATGCGGGAGTAGAGTCTCAAATGCAGGAGATCTGGCATGTATATATTTAATTTTGTCAGAGTTATGTGGCTCTGTATCTCAGTGGTTGGCATGCTTGCTGACTAATGTTTCTAAACTGGTGATTCGGGTTCAAATACAGGTGGTGTTCCTAATATGCTAGTCATATTTCAGCAGAAAGCCAACTGACAAATAAGGGCTATGCTCGACAGTATGCATTTAACAGTTTATGTTTTTACTCTACTAGCTTTATTTATTGCCAGTAATATTAAACATTCATGGTAGATCCCACTGGATTTCATCTTACATATTTCTGACAACTGAATTTCTTTTTAGAATTTGAACAATGAGAATTAACTTTCAACCAGCATATTTTTCTTCCCAAAAATAGTCTGGGAACTTGACTAACCACTGATGTATGAGGATGGGAAAATTTGCAAACAAACTTTATTAACACCCTGTACACAAGTACAAAGAACACTATCAATTAGTTTCGTCACTTTGATGTATCATTCAATATAGTAGATGACAATCTCTAATTCCCACAATGCTTCATCACATAGCAACATGCATTACAATTACAAGTATCAATACAGTTAACTACTTTAGATCAGGAAAATGTATCAACATTGATCTGTTTTATAAAGTAAGGTTGATGCCTTCATTGCCATGTTTGTGGTGCCCTTGACCTTTCTGCATAACACTCTACACATGAGTAAAAAAGTTCTGAAATTTCTGAAATTTCAACCATTTATCATGTTGATACATGTATTAGCAAGTTTTTTTCTCTTTACAATTTATCATGTAATAGTTTGAGTTCCTTGTACGCCAAAAATTTGTACGACAAAAAATGACACAGTAACATAAGGTCATAGGCCAATCATATGCTGATCTTACTTTAATACCTTTTTAAAAACGTAAGTCTTGGTCCAGCTGAGTCCAGGCAACTGAATTTTATATAAGGTCGTTATTTTGTTATGATGGGCAAGACATATTTCAGCATAACAGCACAAGGTCCTTAATTGGCCAATCAAAAGTGACCCCAACTTAAAAATCTGTTCCTGACTATATGTAGTTGATAGTGCGAGGTTGTTGCTTGGTTCTGGTCGTTAAAAAGCACAATTCGAGGGGTGCCTGCAAGACTTTAGTAAGTCCTTCTTTAATCATATGCAGTTACTACAGTCTTGAGGGCACCCCTCGAATTAAGGTCTTTGCCCCAATACATGTCAACACCACTTCAAAACACATCGAGTATAGAGTTGTGTCCATTGGGCTGCATTAACATAAAGAGTACCAGCTCTCTAAGTATACATTATACCACAAAGCTATCATCTATATCAAGACAAAAATACTAGAAAAATGAAAATGCCTGACTTATTAGAAACACAGGAAGACATCCCTAATCTGAATGAATGATAGAATGAGATATATCTATACATCGACAACGTTTGACTAGGCTACTCATACCTGCCTAACACCTTCCCTTTTGATAATTGTAAGTCCCATTGGCAATATCGCTCAGCCGTACCAAACCAATACACACCTCAATTTCTCAAATCTAGTACCAGTATCTGTCATTTAGTTATATTCTTATTCAGTCATTTGTTACAATTTCATCATTATTTCACAAGTCTAATATCTCTTCATTAACCAAGGTAGTCAATCAGTCACATACTAGGCATGTTTTATGACATAATTTTTACTATGAACATTGGCACAGCCAGTCCCCCCACTCATCAGCAGAGTCTGTTTGTCTGTCTTTAACACAAGTACACAACTTTTTACACATTGATGTTTTCTAATATGATACCAGGTTTAATTACAAGAACAGTCAAAGCGACATCTCAACTCTCAAAATGCCAACCAAGGTTTTCAAATTATCAGTAGCACTGAATACATCTAGGCAGTCAATCATTCACATATTAGTCATGATCAATAACATATTCTTTAACTATGAAATGTTAACACTTATATCTCCTTGATGCACATCAAAACCTCCTGACTCTTGTCATCTTCCTTACAATCATCAGATTCACAAAATATCATTTTACCGTGACACATTGACATCTGTTTCTTCCAATTTCAACCCCAACTTGTTTCATACTAAGTTCTCTCAACCTGTCAGAGCCTTCTTCCAAGTTCTCTCCATTACTATTTGCCTAGCACGCAACACAAACTTTTACTATGAAATATCAACATCCATGTCATCAAATTTCATACCAAGTTCCGCGGACTCTTCAAAGCCTTCTTCCAATTCCTCAGGCACCATTATTGTATGCACTACACAATAGTTTACTATGAAGGGTCAACATCCATGTCATCAAATTTAATACCAAATTTTCCAGGCTCCTCAAAGCCGTCCAAGTCCCCATCAGCTCCTAGAACGCAACACAATAGTTTACTATGAAGTGTCAACATCCATGTCCTCTATGCCTTCTTCCAAGTCCTCGCCATCACCTGACGCACCACCCAGATTACTACTCTCACCTTCCTCGTGGTCTAAATGTTCCGTCTCATCTTGTATGACATCTTCGCCTTCCTCGTGGTCTAAATGTTCTGTACTCTGATCTTGTAGGACATCTGTCGTAGCAAACATTTCATCTTCTTCATCACTGTCATATCTCACCTTCTGAACATCACGTTTCTTCTTCTTCGCTGTGGAATGAAAAACATTAAGACATTTTAGATGTTCAATCATTTTTGCTTTGGAATGAAAAACATTAAGAAATTTTAGACTTCCAGTCATGTTTTAATCATCAGTGGTTCTACTGAGTTTTAGTGCCCACATTCCTGAAGACAAGCCACAAGTTTGTTTCTTGTGCTATCAGCAAACCTCCCTACTCCTTTTAAAACTAGGGTTTCAAAATTAATAACCGTTTTGTTGTTAAATTCAGATTGTGGAACTTCAAATGACCATAATTTTGTCAATTCTTTGAATTTTGTCATTAAGTCTTTTTAATTATTTTGATGTCTAATCCCTACCCTGGAGACAAGGCTTACTGTCTAAATCCCCTGGGTCGGGACACGTAATCAAGAAGTAATTCCTGGGTCTTGGAACCAGACCAAAGCTTATTTCCTGGGACTCAGAGTCTGTAAGGTTGTCAGATTCCCGCCTCTTGGATAGATTTGTCTGTCTAATTCCCCCTGTATCCCAGTGGACATAATATTGACAGGTGCATAAAATCACAGACTGCATGCATGACTCATACTTACTTCTCCAGGACTTTGATTCGATGGTGTCGTTACCAGATATCAGTCGGTTCAAGTATTGGTACATAATATCTCGACAGTGAGTATTGAAATCTTCCACACACCAGCCATCCTTCTCTGTACATGTTTTCTCCTGAAATATACCATAAAACAATTTAAGATACATAAAATCAACCTTAAAGGTGTTTGGGTAGGTCTGCTATTATTTTTTGGTAATTTATATTCCTGAACTATACATTGAGCAAAATTTCTAATTGGTCACTTTTCAAACCAAAAATCTTTTTAAAAAGGGTATTATTTTCTCATGAAATTTTGCACATGGGCATTTTATGTATATTACTTACCAACCAACCCATCAAAAAATCAAAATTACGTACCAAAGTACCCATGGTCAGACATGCGATAAAATTTTGCATTTGGGGTTTGAAAAGTAACCAATTAGAAATTTTGCTCAGTGTATGTCACTCCCGATGTGGAAAAAAAATGGATGCCTTCCAACCTTCTTAAATTTCAATAATGACTTGCAATATTTGCAATAGCCTCAATAAAGGAATGGCATAATGTAATACGCTGTAAATTTATTCAAATGATATGTAGAATTAACTCACGAGTTGCAAATCAGGAATTTAAGCCTCTTTATAATAAATAAACTGTGCACCATAAAGTGGTGAACCAAAATGGTTGCATTTAATATTGATGAATATTGAATCACCCCATACATATAACACTAATCTGTTCTAAATATATGACACTAGTGTGCATATTTGAATATTATACAAATTGGGAGCCCTACTTAGACATTAAATATATCCCAAAGTGCAATATACCCCTCATGAAAGATGGGGGCATAATAAGACATCACCAGTCCTGAGCTAAAAGTAGTGTGAAAACTAGAGCTATCAGTCTGACGACTAATATATGTCTGCAAGGGGACGTAATAAATTTTGGAAAAATCGTCAAACAGAAAATTCTTTCCTACAAGCCCATCTAAAAGATGATGTGAAAATAATATTACAAACACTGTTAGTGTTAATGCAAAGCCTTGGACTTTTTATCAAATCAGAAGCAGAAGAGGTTATTCAGTTTATAAAATTTGCAAGAAATCCAGCCAAGGCTTTAGGTGGAGTTGGGTAGAAGATGTGGCTATTGAAGACTGGGACGATGATCGAAAATATTAATTTAAATATGAATTCACATTAATACTCGTAACAGTTTTATGATTTACAATATTATAAAAACTTTATTTTATTGAGTATCAATAAAATTTAACTTTTAATACTGTGAAAACCAATCCTTGTTTTATACAGTATATGTTACAAACACACCATATATACATTTAAACATGTTTATAACTTTCACATATACCAAACTTTTACATAAATTTAACACCACAATTCACGCTCTTGTGGATAAAAGCCTGGAGGCAAAATCAAATAAAATAGTATGACTGAATTGCAATTATCACACTTGGTGGTTTCAACAACTAGCAATTTTCATCAACTAAATCGGCAAAATATAATCTGGCTGGGAAAAAGTGAAACATTTCTTTTCCCTACAAACACCTGTTTAGACATTTAATGACATTTTAAGTGTGTCATGGCAGACAGACCCCCCTGATTATTGACAGTTAGACCGAACTTGACCATATTGTCCACGTCTCAAATTAAGCCAAACACCAATAATTTAAAAGTACACATTGATAGATTTTAGCCGAGGTTATTGTATAGTAAGTACATACCACTGGGATACCCACATTAATCATTTTGACCTTCAGAATGAATGTGACTTGAATTAAATGCTTCAATAACGGTTAATTTAATTTCAATTTAATGCTCGAAAAAATGTATACCAGTTTCCCACATTTTGTCAAGTGGATGGCAGAGGTACCGTAAATACGCAGCCATAAGTCGCATGCAGCCATAAGTCGCAGGGGGACTTTTGAATAAACAAGAGCTGTCACTAGACAGCGCGCTCGACTATTCGCAGCCATTTGTCAGAAAAAATATAAGTTCAAAACAGGCCATTTAAAATTTGTATTATATTGAAACGTGAGTTACGCTACTTAGTTGACTACATGGCAATGAAAGCTAATGTACAATGGTTGTTGAGGCATGGCAATTATCTCAACACTGGACTATTAACAAATATTTGTCAGTGAAAATGATTTTAAGACTTCAAGCGGCACTGTACTCTATTCAAGAAATGTGTATGTTTAAAGGGAATTGTATACATCCACTGACATAACAAAGTTTCTACAAAATAATCATATGAGTAAGATATGATTTGTTAAAGGAGTCAATTTTAAAACAATGGTGACAAATTAAAATAATAATGTAGAGGATACAGTCATGTAATAAATCAGTGATGAGTTTAAAGTAGTTTAGTAATTATTTTTAGTATTGAATACAATACCATGCCAAACAACACAAGTTTGATATCCTCGCTGGATAGTCAAAACCTCGTATCTCAGGTTTGTATGAGCGGGGAAACAGGAGACCGTTTTGCTCCTTATGTCAAAATATCGTAGCTCTCTGCACCAATCATTTTCTTAGATATGCGTCATATGACACATTCAAAACCTCGCACCCTTTTCAATGCAATATCATTGATAGTAGGTGAGATATGGTTTGAATGTAACTTGCATGCAAAACTTTAACCAAGGAAAGTCTAAGTTAAAAGGGGCATAACTCGAATTAAACTAAAAATGGAGTTATTACAATTGACCAGTACCATTGACTAATGATGATAAACAAGTGTTAAAAGTTTAAATGCAATATCATAAATAGTAACTAAGATATGGCGTGAATAGAACTTGCATGTAAAACTTGAACCAATAAACTCCTATGTTAAAAAGGGGCATAACTGAAATAAAAAAATAATAGAGTTATTGCCCTTGACTGATACCATTGACTGATGATGGTAAACAAGTGTTGTAAGTTTCAATGCAGTATCATGGATAGTAGCTGAGATATGGTCTGAATGAAACTTGCATGCAAAACTTTAACCAAGAAAATTCTATGTTAAAAAGGGGCATAACTCAAATAATAATCATAATAGAGCTATTACCCATGACCGGTACCATTGCCTTATGATGGTTAGTAAGTGTTGTTAGTTTCAATGCCATAGCACAGATACTATTTGAGATATGGCCTTATTAGTAACTTGCATGCAAAACTTTAACCAAATTTTCTAAGTAAAAAAGGGCCATAATTTGCATTAAATTCATGCAAGAGTTATCTAACATGGTTGATTACATGACAGGGAAAGCCAGTGCAAAGTTTCAATCCAATATATGCACTGGTTATTGAAATATAACCAAGGTTAAAGTTTTGCATGCAAAACTTTAACCATATGCAACGCCGACGCCGACGCCGACGCCGACGCCGACGAACAAGTGACTGTAATAGCTCTCATATTCTTCGAATAGTCGAGCTAAAAATCAAGGTTTTTGTCTAAACCCTTTCATTGGTCGCATGTGTAGTTTTCCATTTTTGTGAAAGCTGAAATCATGTGCTCAGTGTCAAGTGTCGAAGGAAATGTGGTCATTTTCAGCTAAAGTTGGGAGGAATGTGGTGATTTTCAGACAGAATATGGAGGAGTGTAGTAATTTTCAAACAAAGTTGATGGGAATGTGGTCATTTTCAGATAAAGTCAGGGAGATGCGGTCAGTTTCAGATAAAGTCAGGAGTAATGTAATGATTTTCTGACAAAATCGGTAGTAGTGTAGTAAACTCTTCCATAAGTTGCGGGGTGACTTTTTAACTTTTTTTGGGACTGTTTTCGCCCGACTTATGGCTGAGTATTAACAGTACACTTAAATTAACAACATAAATATATCACCGAAAACGGAGATGATAGACCTGGATGGGGGTTGAATGGTCAGTTTTAGAAACTTAACTCATGATAGCCAGTATTTGACCTTGACCTTTGTGAAGCCCTTGTTAATGTTACTAGGTAAAAGAGCGGTCATCTTTTCATCTACAGCACTGTAAACTTAGTTATAATGGTCAGGATGGACATACATGTCGCTGGCTTAAAATGAGAAAATCATATTAAGTACTACTTACAACCTTAAAAGACCCATACATATTTGAAATCTGCACCACAAGTTGCTTCTCATGAACAATAACATTATTATTTTCATGAAAATTGGAACTTGTCATGTTGACCAAACCGTTCAGTTAAAAAAAGTTGATTTTTCCATTATAAGTAAAGATCAGTTTTTAGACAGTTTTTTCTTGTTTTCTCAAAATAGTGTTTTTTTACTTACAACCTATTCATTATAAGCCAGCAATGTACGTATCACATGACTTTTTGGCTAAGACTGCAAGTAAACTTTTGTCAATAAAAAGTTTAAACTTAGTAAGTAAAAAAGTATTTTATTCTACTACCGTAACAGATTTCAACAAGATATCCTCTACTGTATACTGAAGAGAAATATCCAAGCTGCTGTAAAAGATCCTAAAATTTTATGCAAAACATATAATTTTATAATTTTCCCCATTTAAAGACTGGTGTACGTTTCATAGAAATCAATAAAGAAATATAATTATACAAAAAAACTTTGTCTAATTCATAAAATTTCTTATTGAACTGTACAAAGCCTTTAGTAAGTATCGTGATGTCAAAATTACACTCATGGTTTCGCTACGCTGACTACTCTTTGACTACTCTCTGAATTTCAATTTAATTAAAATTACATCAAGATCTAGGTTAAAATCTAAAATAGCATGCTTACTCATTCCCATGAGCAGTCATAAAACGGTGACAGCCAGCCACTTAAATTGCATTAATTTAGCATGTCACATGCAAACATTTACAGGGTCAAAATGATTTGCTTCGTAGTAATTTTGTAACAAAAATAATAGCGCTTTTTGTAAAATGTTTTTTTATGAAATGACAAACAAAATTATGCATGCCTGGTTAAATGCCCAGATATACTACGAGATAAAAATAATAGCCGCACAATATAAAGTATATTATAAGAGCTATATTCTAACAGTCATTTAATGTCAAAATAATTACTTGCATCGTTTTTAGAATGATACTAGACTACTTTAATTGCAAATTAAAACTTTGGATGGCTTCCGTGTACTTTGATTCAATCGTCGAAAAAAGACCATTCTTATAATTTCATAGGATGTTCTAGAACACTTTCGTATGAAAATAGATAGTTCTCATGTCCAATAAATCACAGAGAGAATTTCTGTTAAAACTGAAGCAAAAAACGATCTGATGGATAGGAAAGCATAATTATTTTTCAGTTTTTGAAACTTTTTTTAAAAATATCGTCCGATATAGCACTATATACACTTTAATGAAATGTTTTGCAGTAAACAAACATATACTATTTCAAACACAGCATGGGAAGATTATCTATCAAGATATCTATCAAGTTAGCAACAAAAATACTTTAATATGACACACAGACAAATTAATCAATCAGCTGGAGATATTACATAACGAAACACAGCTATTGTTAAACCAAATACACCAGAAACCCCCCAAATAAAACAAGACTTTATTCAGTCATTATGCTTATGCCCCGATGGTAGCCTTGTCCATAACATATAGGTCTTAAAGTCATTCAGGGGCTATAACTCTGTTGAAATGTTTGAGACTGTCACATGTCTTTGATAATGTAATGTGTTTATGATGTTTTTTTTTTTTTTTTTTTTTTTGGGAGTAGGATATTTTATTTTCAATAAATCATATCAATTTACATACAAGCTCCAGGGCTTTTAAAAGACTACGTTAACAATTTGTATTTGAACTACTGTGACATAATATAATACAATATTGCTAAAAAGAAGAAAGAGAAGTATATATATACAGAAGGTTTAAGTGTTTTAACCAAATCACATCATTGAGTTAGTCTATAAGCTGTATTATGAAATCGAAAGCGAAACTAGACTAGACTAACTCGATGTGAGGTTAAAGGTTGAATGAAGAAAACAATTATCAATGCTTAAAATTAAGCATTTACAATTGATATAAGTAATAAAGAGGATGTTGAAGTTCAAAGTTGTTAGGTTAATGGCAAGTGTATGTTAAATAGTGTTATGAGGTGATCTTTGACTTTCGTTTTTGAGATGTGAAAATATTGTATAGGTTGTTAGTTTTTGTCATAATTGGTGTGTTCATTCTTAATTTAGTCAGCATTGGTAATTTTGTTTATCTTAATTATTTTGTATTAATTTTAAAAATTTATCAAGCAATTTGCATGTTTCAGACTTTTTTGAATACAACTTTTGTAATAGAGACAGATCTTGGTATAAAATAAGCATTGTGTTTATAGGTTTTATTCTTCTTTCACTTCTTAAATAACTTTTGAACAAAGAAAAGCCAATTTGACTTAAAAGAAGTGTTTATGATGGTAAACAAGTATAAGCATGCAAAAATTTGAAAGCAATGCATCATTAGACTTCAGAAAAATAATTTTAGTTTCAACATTTTGTGACGGACAAATAAATGGACAGAGAGAAAATCAATACATGCCTCCTGCATCAGTAGATGCCCAGGCATAAAAACTTTAACATGATGCAAAGACGAATAAATCAACCAGCACGATGAAATTGCATATGGAAGTTTGATTTATTGTGTTATATCGGTGCTACAAAAGCCTGTACTATTTTTACCGTATTTCCCATGACATTCAACACGGCTCCATAATCATCGCTCAGCCGCCAATTTCAAGAAATCTCTGTTGAATACTAGAAAAACACATAACGGTCTAAAACCAACAATAACCAACAATAACCAGCAATAATTGACATAAACAACAATAACAAAAAATAACTGACATAAATATGCATGCCACCATGATAACGCCAAATAGAAAGTTATTCATGTTCAGGCAAGGACCTTTCACCTAATGACCAAATTTGTAGCAAGTGCCCTATGCATCTGCTAGCTGGTTTTACAGGGTTTGAGAATTAAGATTAAAAATTAAAGCTAAATCGATGTTTATTTACTCAGATTTGAAACCATTTTGTAAAGTCTCAACTCTGACTGACTTAATAAATTACACCAACTTCTTAGTGCTGTCTGCTGTGCTTGAGGGGCAAATGCATAGCATTTCCCAAGAGGGCAAAAATGGGCAGAGGGGTTAGCAGAGGTCAATGACATCCTAAAACACAAACTAGTTACAAAAACATTTGCAAGCAGAGTGATCACGAAATCTACAGTTTTACTGTATTATTATAATTTTGTATCAAATTCAACTCACTGAGCTAAGCTAATATTTAAATCTAATATATTTCTGCTTATAAAAGCATAAATTTTATAGTCAGACATTAATTTGTCATTTAAGTCCACTTATTTGGCTCAATATTTCATCATCTTTACAGAGTTAACTCCTAAATTTATAACCATCTGGGTCATAAATGATAACACCTCAGGGTGACAATTTTTTTAACAGTAAAACCTTGAATAATGACCACCTCATAAAATTGACCATTTTAGTTTATACTTATTTATTTAAGGTGGTTTGTGAAACAAGTTTTCCCGCTATTTTTTTTTATTACTTACGACACCTCATCCCTAATGTTATCCATCGCCATGAGGGTATGAGAGAAGAGAAGCCAGTTTTGCTTTTATGCTGAGAGTCTTAGCATAAAAAATTATTCTATAAAATTATACTATTTTTATTTTATCTTTGGTATAATGTTGCCTTAAAAAGAATGACCCTGAAGGACCTCCTGTGCCTGTAGTGGACGCTCTACCACTAAGCTATCAAGTGATCAAGGTGAATAACTATGCTGACTTTCAAGAGGGCAACCTTTGATAGACTTTGAGAAAAAGACACACATGATCTAGTTTTCAAGTTCTTTCGAAAAGTCGAGCTAAAAATGTCAGGTTCCAATAGATGTCCAAGAAGTGGGTCAGATTTGATCAATTTGCCCTTGATCATGCAGAAGTAGAGACAATCTCACGCGTGATGCGGGAGAACCTACATGTATCATGCTCGTGTTTGTAGGTGGTCTTTAACGCATGTATAAGAACAATAAAGAGATCAGGCTCGGTACAAAACTATGGTAACTACATTATTATTATATAAAGGTGGTTACCATAGTTTTGCACTGAACCCTCGAAATTTAATATTTTACTATTTCATTATATAAAACTATAAACAACATAGCGAAACTATGGTATAAACTTCTAGTATATCATGATTATTGTATACAGGTATAGCTTGGCTAATTTGACATGAGTCTGACCTTTTGATTAACATAATTTAACAGTCGATATATTGCCTACGTTAACAACACCGAGTGTATGTTTTCATAGTCGGGGAGTATCACGTAGACGCTCCAGATGTAATACAAACACAAATTTGAAATTCCGATATTGTATGATTGCTTGCGGAAATTGATATAATCAAAGAAAGAACCTTGTAATAAATTCTTGCATAAAGGTCAGGCTCAGGTCAAAATAGCCAAGTTATAGTTACCATAGTTTTGCACAGAGCATTCTAAATTATCTATTATTTCATTATACCATAAAACAGTCGGCCATTATTGTTGCTCAACATTATATAAAACAGATCATACATGATAAATAAAACCAACGTAAAGAGATCAATCACAAATCGTCCCCTTGGTGCAACAAGGTTGAATCTCACTACAAACTATAATAGTAAGATACAACCTTGTTGCACTAAAGGGACAAAATTTCACATAAAAGTAAATGAAAACAAAGTGGTTTAATTTACATCCAATAAACAAGATAATACAGTATTCATCAATGAAAACACATTTAAATGTAGTATAGGTAAAAACACTTTGATCGTAACCGCTCTATCAATGATTCATTGCTTTCACCAAAGGGCAAACCTCGCTTAAATTAAAGCTCAATCAGTCACAACACGTCAATGCTAACTGATCTAACTTACGGTAGGTAAGCCATATTTTCATTTTTTTGTTTCATCAGCAATTTTTATCATAATTGTGTTGACGGTGAACAACAATAGATTGTATCAAATGTTTAGACAAATAATATAATAAACCTTTTGAGGGCCAGCCCTCACCCTTCGCTGGAGGGGTCAAGACCATGAGGTCATAGTCAGGTTGATATACAGATATAACTATCAGGATCTTTAATTCACATTCAGCTACTGTCACGCTCTTCAAATAGACCTACCCCGGAGCTCGCCAATTCTCTAGGTATAGCTTGGCCACATTGACATAAGCCTGACCTATTGATTAGCATAATTTAACAGTCGATATATAATCTACGTTTATAACACCGATTGTATGTTTTCATAATCGGGGAGTATCACGAAGACACACGACTTGTAATACAAACACAAATCTGAAATACCGATATTGCACGATTTGCTTGCGGAAATTGATATATTCAACGCAAGAGCCTTGTAATATATTCTTGCATAAAGGTCAGGCTCAGGTCAAAATAGCCAAGCTATACAGATATAACTATCAGGATCTTTAATTCACATTCAGCTACTGTCACGCCCTTCAAATAGACCTACCCCGGAGCTCAACAAATCTATAGGTACCACCAGATTTTTAACGTTACAATTCTTGCGTCACTTGAATATTCATATCTGGGCAATTATAAGAGTTGGGGTCAGTTGTGTTTGCATATACAAAACCAGGTGTCCATTGCCTAAGCAAAGCGCTATGTAGCACTTTCCACGGAGGTAATCCATGCCTTCTATATTTAATTAAATGGGAGGTTACTGATTGAAAGCGTTCGGTTACTAAGCACTTTGCTTAGGCAACAGACACCAGTCAAATAGTAGTAGGCATGATTAGTTGGGGTCAGTTGTGTTTGCATATGAATATAAAACCAGTCTAACTAGACCAGAGTCGGTTGTACCTACATGACTATAAATTAAAGGAAAACCACCTTGCACAAAGTTCCGGATATCATCTAGTATCATGCATGTAAACAAGACAATTTTGAGATGCTATAATTAATAAGCCCCTACACCTTCTCTGAAGAGTCAAGATTATGTAACAAATTTTCTTATTGATAAATTTCAAAGAAAAACAGATTACTTCCCTTATATTCTGTTCATTGACAGATACAAGGACATATTAATCAACCAGTTAAATTATCAACTAGATCTTTACTCAAACCTGAGGGTGCTTAATTTACATACATTAAACTTTAAACAGATTTGAAACCTACCTGTAAGACTAATTGTCATGCGGTACAAATGATACAACTGATATGGTCTGATTGAATGTTAAATAATGCATTCAGTGGATTTGATGATTACCATGCATTTAAAGCAGCTAATGGATGAAGTTAGGTCAGAATAAATAAATTCCTAAATCATCTTCCTCTAAACAGTAGGGTTGATGTACCCCATGACTTTTTGGCTAAGACAGCAAGTAAAAAGCTGTCCATAAAATGTTAAAAACAACCGTAAGTATTGTATTCTTTGACTGTTTTCACAATATATATTTGACGCTCAAGCAGGGAATGAGCACAAAATTTACCCACACCAGTCTTCACGAAAAACATTTCAAAGTACTAGCCAGTCGGGCTAGCAACAAGGCAGAACTTACTAGCCCGAAAAGAAATTAACTAGTCAGACCATTAAATTATTAAAATTATTTTAAATTTTCACTAGACTTTCGGACTAGTCACCTAGAGACAATTACTAGCCCCACCCAGTTTTTACTAGCATCGGGCTTCGGGTTAGTGGCTAAATTCGAAGACTGCCACACAACTTAATTTCCTTCAACAGGTCACAGTTAATTTGCCTGATCAATGCAGTTGAGTCAGTTTAGGGCATAAGCTGTGACCTTTGTTTTAATTTTATTTGCAGCTCTGAAAGGGTGTTGCTCCACAGGGGTTGTACTGTATCCGTACATAATATATTGGTATATATAATGTACGTTATTCAAGCATATCAAAGTTATTTACAACTAAACACTTTATAACTCCAGGCTATCCTAAAAGCTTGCATAAAATTATACAACCTTTTATACATGTACAAATATATACAGTATTTGTATTGACGAAACTTTAAATTTCTTCCCTCAAATGTTAAAAGTAGATGCTATGGTTGGTTGCACGGGCACACAGATTCATTGACTTTAACGACATATATGAAAAGATAATAATAATTAATGCTTATGTCCCTATGGAAGCCTTGTCCAGAAAAAACTATTATAGCTTTTAAGTTAATAAGGGGACATAATTCTGTCGAAATGTTGCATTAACTATCAAAGCAATATGACATTTATGTACTTCAAAAATATTATGGTTTAAAAAATTGTACCTTAACTTTAACATTTGCAGTATGACATTAATGCAGACCCTCTTGTCACTGCTATAGCCCCCTGTATTCCCATATTCAGCGAATATTGAATAGCATGCATTAGCTATATTCAATCATCACGAGTTATTTTGTTAAATTTTGTTTTAAATGAAAATATTTGATAAATTATCCCCATACATTTCCCTGTGGTATTCATGTATTTTATTTAGTAACTTACATACAACCAGTAAGTTTAAAAACGATACGAAACATAAATTTTCGGCTATAAAAGGCTAGGTTGTTTTCGGTGATTCATCGTACCGATCCCCGAGTGGCGTGTTATTTAATCATTATGTAGTACATACATATATTCACTGCATTACTTACCGCAATTTTGAATATCATTGATTATTATGAAATTTTACATTTAAGATATGTGTAACTTTTTTATTATTTTTTTATTATTTTTATTACAGCCGGGGACCATTTTATGACCCCTCGAGTACCAATATAACAACACAGATGAGATATTTTTATAACTCTGGGTAAACAACTCAACAAGCGTAAAATCAAGTCAAAGTGAAAAATATAAATATGAGATATTTTTCAAATTTGTTTTCACTACATCTAAAATCACCTGCTGAATTTTTTGGCAAAATTCATCTTCTTGGAGGTAAAGCTGAGATTAGAGTAAAATCTTAACGAGAGCTGATAATTGAGTACAATTTTAACTTGAGCTGATAATTGAGTACAATCTTAACTTGAGCTGATAATTGAGTGCAATCTTAACTTAGGCAGAGATTTGAGTAAAATCTTAACTTGAGCTGATAGTTGAGTAAACTATTAACTAGAGCTGAGATTGAGTACAATCTTAACTTGAGCTGATAATTGAGTAAAATCTTAACTTGAGCTGAGATTGAGTAAACTCTTAACTTGAGCTGAGATTTGAGTACAATCTTAATTTTACAGGATAGAATGATAACAATCTTTTATTTTAGTTTTTTTTTTTAAATGTGATTATTATAATATATAAGCCTTTAATTTATTTATAATAAATTGCCAATAAACTTTAAACAGAAACAAGTGACATGCATAATATTTTATTATTATGAGTGCCTAACTCAGGACACCAGATTACATGAAAAGACCACTTCAACTACTGAGATTTTTTTTAAAAGAGTCAGTTAAAAAGGTTGCACTATAATTTATTATTTATTTCTGTGTGAAAATTTGAACAAAATTAGCCACAACATTCTGACATGCTATTCGAGTGAAGATAATTACAAAAAAAAACACAATCATGTTCGTGTATGAAATTTTATATCTGAGTTGCAGCATGTTTCAAGGTGACAAAAAGGACAAATTATACGAAAGTATTTTAGCGAACTGTTTTGTCACCATGCATCAGTACACATCACATCTTGAAAATGCATTGATAATCAAATCAGGTTTTATAGTTTTTATGTAAATTGAGTCGACATCTAGCTAAGCTATCAAGCTGACGTGGCAAGTTTCTGGTCCATCGAGCTTAATAAATCCCAAAATGCAATAGTTTTTTTCACTTGATTGATGGATAGATCTTGTTGAAATGTTTGTTAAACAGTGAATTTCAGTTAAAATGTTTGATCTCAATGTAACAGTTGCTTAGTAACCAAACTGAGTACAGAAATGTTGCATTTTTGATGCATCTGTGTGAGTTATATATATAAAGAAAGAACTTGACATTAATGAAGATATCGTACAACCCCAAATAAATGCTCCGGGGGCCATGCGTTTTGCAAAAGGTGGGTTTTTATTCGGGGGTATAAATTTTTTTGTAAATGTCTATTTTATTGATGAAGCAATAACAAAATACTGATAACCACCATATGAAACATCAATAATTATAAGATATTTAAGAAAAAAATCTCCCTAAAAACTTGTTTTCATCCAAAAAAGGGGGGATGGGTTGTTTATTGGGGGGGGGGGGGGGGAGAGCGTCTATTCAAAGGTATACAGTATTAGTGATCTATGAATTAAAAGTCACGAAGCTTAGACAAAATTTATTGTTGAATTGGGGGGGGGGGACTATTCAGCAGTATACAGTGTTAGTGAATTATGAATTAAAAGTCACAAAGCTTAGACAAACTTAATAGTTGAATTTTAAGATTGCCCATCAGTATGTTCCCTATTTCCCATGCTGCTTGAGCTTGAGTACTGCCTACTAGTGCTGGATGCTATTCCAAGACAAAACTCTTTGACTTTTCCCTGATTTTTCCCGGACCATACAGCATTTTTTCTAGACTTTTTAGAGCGATTGTTTCTTTTCTTTAGAGAAAAATAGTGCAATACAAAGAGAAAAGGATGCAATATTTGCTTTATAACAAAATAAAAATTTCAGGTAGATATTTTAGGCTGTTGATTGACATAAAGTAATCATAATCAAGAATCATCCCGAGCGAGGATTTTTTTCCAGTCTCTAGTATAGAAGTTTCTTCATAGGAAATGACACTTTTTGACATCTTAAATGAAAAATTCCGTAGTTTTTGCTCATTTTACAGATTTCCCTGACTAATTTCACAATTACCTATCTTTTCACTGATCTTGAAAAATTATGGTTTTCCCTGACTTTTCCCTGACTGTGGGACCCTGGTTTGGTTTGATGTGATTGAACCCAAAACCTGCCACACTGAAAGTGGACACTCTACCACTAGGCTATTGAGGAGGCGGTATTTACTATCTGAATGCTTGATATTTATAGTTTTGACACAAAAGTAGCCTAGAACAGCCCTAGAAAATGAAACGCACCAACGTAGGGAAAACTGAAATGTTTGACAGTTGGACCGAGTTGGTCTGACAAGCCTTTGAAATCTGCCAGTCGTGACATTGTATAAACAAACTAAGAACAAAATATCAGAGTTTATATTCTAAAATCATTGTTATTTGAAATGTAAGCCTATAATATAACACTATTGTGATATGGAGAGAAAAAGGGAATAAGAATAATACCTTGAGGCAGACATGCAAAAGATGGGACTCACCTGGTCACAGACAGAAAGAACAGCCCAGGATAGAGTACTCTCGTGGACTAATGTCTGCAGCCCATACTCTGGGAGGGTTGCTGGGGCCAAAGTAAGTTAGAGGTACAGAGAAATATACTGGTAAATCAAATTAAAATCATGTTTAAGCTAACAACACTACTTCCTTTCTAACAAAAACAAATGGCTTTAAGATCTGAGTTTCAAGCTGAAACTATTTGTTTTAGACACCATCTTTATTTTCCATTACTGTGTAACAATGAATTATTTCAATCAGGTCAGATTTGAAATGTTGGATGTAAAGATAAAATTTAAATTATAGATCTTAATAAAATACTTAACTTGAGTCCAAGGTAAAAACTCAACGTCTCAAATGTAAAAATAAAATTGTCTGTCCAAGGGAAACAACTCAAATACAGAAATAAAATGTTCAGTCTAAGGGAAGCAACTCAAATACAGAAAAATAAAATATTCAGTCAGAGGGAGACAACTTAAATATAAAAATAATTCCTAAATGAGAATATTTGAAATTTTGCCATCAATTTTATGTAAAAACTATGATGTACAAACTTTGCCATTGTTTTAATGTAACAGCTTTTGTGTACTTACATTTTTGTGAAATGACTACAGCTTAATTTGGAATGAAACCTATGTAGCGACGTACATCATCCTTTTGTACGATAATGAGCGTTCTCTAAGGTTATGTGATAAATAGAATCTTACATTTGTGCTTATTACATACAAGTTTCATTAAACTTGTTGACAAAACAATGTGACACTCGGAAAAGCCTTGCGTCAAATTATTTTGTCCACTCGTTGAAGAAAACTCATTTGTACTGAGCACTCATGCAAGATCCTCTATGTAACAAATATGGTGTACAAACCTTGCCATCATTTTTATGTAACAAGTCCTGGACTTCGCTCAGCTCTATGTAACATGCTGGATAGTACATCATCCGATTTGGGGGAATTGTATCCTTCTTAAATTTATAAAGTATTTCCTGAAAACAAAATAATATTTCATGGTAAAAATTTCAGTGTAAGACACCTGAATATCAATAGAGGGATCACATACCTGCCAGGTACTCCCTAAAGGGGAGTTACTCCTATTTTTGTTGAGAAATTTTGGTTTTCAAGTTCACCCTCGCCTTTGCCGAAAGATACATTTAATTCATTTTATGCACTTCTGTCCACTATTTATAACCACTAAAATTAATACCTTCCTTTACTTGTTTATGCATCTAAATTCCTTTTAAATCACATTAAGTGCATCTTGTGACATGTTTTGCTTTATCACTTAACTATAATTTGGCACAAAAAAAATGAAGGGGTTCATATTATTCAATATGAAAAATTATTAAATCTAAAATGTGTGTATGGGCCTTGTAAATGATGACACTACAGACAAAGGTTGTAAATTTTGTCGAGAGTTTCCATAAACACGAAATATGGTGAGCCGTTTTCAGGGCGAGCCATACTCAGTTCAACAAAACTACCAGTAGCCACAATGTCATGTTTTCTACCATTTTTTGTAAAATTCTCTGATAATTTCCTGATTATTGCCAAAGTTTGAAATTCCCTGCAGGTATTTCCCCTGTTTTCTGGAGTACCAGGCCATCCATGGGCATTATTCACCAACGTTGTAAGTCAAAAACTCAGACTTAGACTTGATATTGCCAAATGTTCTATTCATTCTCATGTTGTTATGAATGTACTGATTTTGATATAAATTGGTATACATTTTCGATGGGTAACAACACATAATCAGATAAAATTTCACTTAGTTAAATCTAGTTTCTAAGAAATGGCAGTGAGTATAAATGTTGTCAATTTTAAGTCTAAGTCTGAGTTTTAGATGAATAAGGCCCCTGTTGATCATAGGTGGCAGTATCAGTGTTTGGGAAAAAATTTAAAAAAATGAAAAAAATCTGTCACTGAGCTAATACATTATTACAAGGTATAAAGCGTAGTATATGTCTATGTCCAAAGATTGTGGAACGTCGCGTCTTACAATAGGCTTGGTTCCCAACAATAATTAGGTTACAGTGAGCGTAGCGGGTAACCAGCACATAAATAAAATGACCTTGAGCGAAGTTAAATAACCAAAGTAACACTGTTTTGCTGTTTCGCAGTTATAAGATACAATTGAACGAGATTTTCGGTAAGAATGATTAAATTATAGTTTATTTGAATGACTTGTATAGAGATTTTTCTTCAGCGCCCGTGTTTTATGCTGAAACAACAAGATGCAATGTTCCACAATCTTTGGCATATAGTACGCTTTATACCTTGATAGTATATAATATATATATCTAAGCTCAGTGACAGATTTTTTTTAATTTTTTTTTTTTTTATTGTTTGCGGACCAAACACTGATACTGCCACCTGTGCTGTTGATAAGACCCTCCCTTGTTTTTTACCTTATCAATTCTTTCTTGTTCTGTTTTTTCACAATAATCGTCCTGTAGTGACTTCAAGCTTATCTTTACATTATGTTTCTGGCACCTGGCTAACTGATTCCATTGAAATATTTTAGTCGACCCTCGTTTAGCTTTGATATCTAATTGTCCAGGTTGTACTGAAATATGTAACAAAGTGAATAGACGTCCCTCGTTTAGCTTTGATATCTAATTGTCCAGGTTGTACTGAAATATGTAACAAAGTGAATAGACGTCCCTCGTTTAGCTTTGATATCTAATTGTCCAGGTTGTACTGAAATATGTAACATAGTGAATAGAAATATATATTATATTATTAGACATCTAGTCATCCCTCGTTTAACTTTGATATCTAATTGACAAGATTGTACTAAAACATGAGCCATATAGTCAACCCTCGTTTGGCTTTGATATCTAATTGACAAGATAGTACTAAAACATGAGCCATATAGTCAACCCTCGTTTAGCTTTGATATCTAATTGACAAGATAGTACTAAAACATGAGCCATATAGTCGACCCTCGTTTGGCTTTGATATCTAATTGACAAGATAGTACTAAAACATGAGCCATATAGTCAACACTCGTTTAGCTTTGATATCTAATTGACAAGATAGTACTAAAATATGAGCCATATACCGTATTACCTCGTATAATCGCCCTGGGGGCGATGCATTTTATGAAAAAATAAAACACAGTCAGACCTTGTATAAACGCCCCCCCCTAATTTAATGGAGTCAGGTGATACAGGCTAGTTGAGAGTGGTCATATACAACACCCATGCAAGTTTGAAAGCTTTATAGCAAGCCATATTAATGCTAGAAGAAACGGTCAATTTGGGTTATCCAGGCTGGACAGACGAACGGACGAATGGACGGACGGACGAACAGACAGACAAGTGAATCACTATATGCCTCCCGATCTGTTGATACAGGGGCATAAACAGTGGACCATTATCCTTCATTTGCTTTATTTCTACTCATACATGGCAGGCATATATATATGTGCCTCCACTTGGATTTGAACCCAGGTCGTCGGATTAGACGGTAAGCGCACTAACAACTGAGATACAGAGGCCAATCAGACTTAACAGATCAAATTAATGATGAGGTTGAAGTTGCATGTGTCAAAGATGATAGTACGACATGTATGCCCCCATTTGCAACCCAATAGTCAGAAATTGTAAAGGTAACATGATATTGACCTTGATCTTTCACTTGCTGACCTCAAAATCAATAGCGATCATCTACAGTTGCTTGCCAATCTCCATGTAAAGTTTGAAAATCATAGCGCAAAGTGGTCTTGAGTTATTGAACATAAAACATTTGGTCTACCAACCAACCACCCAAACTACTGAGTACCATTCAAAGATAGGGGCAAAAAGAGCACCACAACGCACAAAGAGAACCCACAAACTAATACTCACATTGTCTTATTCTAAAATCTACAGTCTGATAGAACTTGGCAGATGCATATTTTGTTGGATCGAAGCCAAACTTGTTCCATTGGCCCCTCCATGGACCATCTAGCCAATAGAAACACATGGCTGGCAGGAATAACTTTAACTGTTGTTTGTAACCAGTACGATGTTCAATCTCTGCCTTCAGATACAGTGGCTTCTCTTCAAATAACTGAAATATAGTACATACTGTAAATCATTAATTTTCGTGGGGGATTAAATTTCGTGGATTTCGTGGATTTCGTGGTTCACCTCAACCACAAACTTTAATCCCAACAAACATTAATTTTGACCCTTGTTTTATTAGCTGAAATGCAAAATCCACGAATTCAAGTCCCAATGAAATTATCTTTTTTACAAAAACCAACAAAATTAAATGATTTTACAGTATACTAAATTAAACAACAGGGTGGACATACCACATGACTTTTCTGCTAAGTCTGCAAGTAAAATTATGTCAACAAAATGTAAAAACATATAAGTATTGAATTCTTTGACTGTTTTCACGAGATATATTTCACGCTTAAGCAAAGAATGAGCATAACCCACACAACTTAATTTGATTTAACAGAATTTCACAGTGTAATTTGCGTGAACCATGCAGTTGAGCCAGTTTCGGGCATAAACTGTGACCTTTTTCCCCAAAACTATTTTAAAATTTGTGTGGGTATAAGGTCGATTGTAAAATAAGTTTTTCCAACTGACGTTAAAATATAATCGCTCTCAACACCTCATACCTGATGTTATCCATTGCCACGAGGGTATGAGAAGGGAATCCAGTTTCCCTGATGCTGAGCGTCTAACAATTTTGACAGAAATATCTGTACCATTTTTATTTCGTGTTCAGGCATGATGCAAACAAATATAGAATAAGAAGTATGAGTGACATGCCTAATTAAACTAGGCTTGAAATTAGTAGAAAGCACAAACATGTGTTTCTGCCAAAAAAGCAACAGCTTAGGTAAAGAGCACCAAAAGTTAAATTACTACCAGTTTGCATAACTGACACTCGATACAAACTTAGTAACCCAGGGCCATAACTCCGAAAAAAAATAAAACAACTTAAAATTTCTGACTAAATGCATATTAACTTAAACGCTAGCTACCAACAATCAGCAGCAACACAAAAACATGTAAGTCCGACTCACAAAAGGTTGTTTAATTTACATAATTGTAGCAGAAATTTTATTTTTGCGAGAATCTTTTTTAAAAACTTGATAATTTATCCTTATATTTTCATTTTATTACTAAAATGATGACAATTATAACTACAAGGTTGTTTTGTCGTAAAAATGGTTCCAAGTAGGACAACTTTGAAAGATTTTGTCCACCCAACACTGGGGAGATGGTCCACCTTGAAAATTCCATGGTAGGCATTTTATCCACCTTGACAAAAATGAGTAGTCATAGGGAATTTTTTTCCTATACTCACAAAAGCAATAATGTCTACATCACTTTAATATGTTGGAGACATAAATTTTGTATCCATTTGAGAGTGCTCAAGTGTGCCTGAATGAAATCTAAATTTTTTGAGACTCATACTTGATGTAGATATCATATAGCACTTGTGATTTAATATTATATAGACAGGGTGTTTCATAATATCTGTGTTAGTTTGTTGTGTATAATCTAAACTTTCAAATCAATATATTATTCTGTCTATTAACATTATCAAACTTATTATAACATTCAAAACTCTACATACAAGCTATGCCATCAAATTAGGACAAAAATAACTTTCAACGTCATTTTGATAATTATCTAAAAAGTGCCATTTTGCAAGAAGCTTATTTCCTGGGTTGCTTTGATAGTAACATTGTCATGTTGTACACTGAATAAAATTTTGAAATGTTGACTTTCCATTGGTATATTATAGATATCAGATGAGATCAAGCATTTTCTCATGACATTAGTTTGTTAAATCACCAGGGGACAGATATTATGAAACACCCTGTACGTGTCAAGATTTACCAAGTTTCGATCACACTTGAAAACATTGTACTGAAATTTAAACTCATAAAATCCAAGTGGTCTTTATATAACTTTGTTATCTATCGATTACATATAAATCTGTCGATTTTATGATTGCACAGACTTAGTAACAATTTCACAACAGACAAGTTAAGACAACTAATCCTTCTTATCTAACTAAACCTTGCCTATATACTGTGCAACCTCTCCAGAGTGCCCTCAATTTCATTACATTCCCATATGGGCATTGAATAATAAATAAATTTGAAACTTACAACAACAGTTACTGTTGCCGGTCCATTAAAAACCAATATAATTTTGATCCAGTGGTATCTATTTGTTATCAATTTGGGTTTGATCCCAGACCATGTCATATTAAAGAAGAAATATAAAATGGTACCAGAAATTCCCTTGCTTGAGGCACAGTATATATCAATTTAAACGCTTCAAAGCTACATCCTCTGTACTGCCTCCTTAATAGCCTAGTGGTAGGGTCTCAGTTTGCTTCAAAAGTGAGAGGCCCAAGTTTGATCCCAAGCCACGCCATACCATAGACGAAATAAACTGGTACCAGCGATTCCCTAGTTTGAGGCTGAGCATAAAAGGACAATGGCTTCTCTTTTCTCATATAACCAGCCCGCTTAGCTCAGTTGGTAGAGCGCGAGACTAGTAGTCACTACTGATCTCGGGGTTGTGGGTTCGAATCCCGGGCTGGCCAACTAAAAGTACTAATAGTCTTTCGGACGAGTCTTACAACCGAGGTCCCATGTATGGTGCTATACTCTGGCATGTAAAAGAACCAGGGATCCTTCTGGAATTGGAGCATTTTCTGTATCATGCACTATCCCTCAAAAACTAAAAATACTAAAACTCTTCTGGGGGCCTCGCCCATATGGATTATCCGGTGGCGAGGATAAAGAAACTCATTAAATAAAACTTTTCTCATACCCTGTGTGATGGATAACATCAGGAATGGGGTGTCGAGAGTGATCAGTATTAGTTGAACACGAAGACTGCATTTAATAAACGCTTATGCCTCAGTGGAAGCCTAGTCCGTAATAAAACAGTCTTGGTGACCTTGACCTTTGACCTAGTGACTCCAAAACAGGTGGCCCTTGTAGTCACAATAAGATGCATGCACACATGAAGTTTAAAGAACCTAAGCGTTTTCATTTAATGGGCAAGGCCACATTTTGAATAAAACAGTTTTGGTGACCTTGTCATTTGACCTTAGTGACCTCAAAACAGGTGGAGGTTGTATCTCGATGAGATACACATGAAGAACTTAGGGCCAAGGTGTTTCCATTTTATAAGCAAAGTTTAATTTTCCGGGCAGACAGGCATATAGACATTCGGATACTGGGGCATAAAGAGTTAGTTTAACAATCAACCTGATATAATATACTTCAAGTATGAACCTCTGTATAATTATTCAACCCAACTTTGTGTTTCATAAAATGTAAGGCCCAGTGTTACAAAAGAGCTTTTACTGTATTTTAATCAATGGGCATAAAAGATATATACCCCTCTCTTATTAAATCTGCATCTATTACCTACTTGTATATTGTCAATAACCTATGAGTTGTATTTCGTGTCATTGAAGTGTTTGTACAAACCCTGGCTAGCAAAGATAACAATAAGGAAGTGAATACTGTTCGATATTCAGGTAAGAAACAAGAGGGTCATCTTGGCCCTGGATCGCTCACATCTGCATATTGATCAAGTAGAACCATATTTAAACTCAGAACCTCGATTTCAGTTGTCATTGTCTTTCTATGTAGCACATATTGTCCTAGATTTTATGGGGATTATCATTTTGACCCAAGATTAATGAAGATTGGAAAAAAACTGTGACTTCTAAACTTTCTATGATTTGACCTAGTGACCTAGTTTTTGACCCAATAGACCCAGTTTAGAACTTGGCCTCAATTTTCTTGAGAGTAACATTCTGACATAGTTTCATGAAAGTTGTGTCAAAACTGTAAACTCTGGAGTGAACACCAGACTTTTCTAAGATATGACATAGTGACCTAGTTTTTTACCCAACATGACCAAGTTTGAAACTTGGCCTACATATCATAGAGAACAGCATTCCGACCAAGTTTCATAATAATAAGATTAAAATGGTTACCTCTGGAGTGAACCCAACATTATTTAAGATTTGACATTGTGACCTAGTTTTGACCCCCCATGACCCACTTTTTTAACTTGACCTTGATTTCATAGAAAACAACATTTTGACTAAGTTTCATGAAGGTTGAACCCAAACTGTGACCTGAAGATTGGATCAAAACTGACTTCTGGAGTGAACACAACGTCTATGATTTGACCTAGTGACCTAGTTTTTGACCCCATGAGACCATGATTTGAACTTAGCCTAGATTTTATAAAGAACAACATTCTGACTAAGTTTCAAAACTGTTGCCTCTAGAGTGCGCACAAACACATTGTTAACGGATGGACAATGGACTGCACAAGAAGAGTGATCACAAAAGCTCACCTTGTCACTATGTGACAGGTGAGCAAAAAATTAGATGAGCTAAATATCAAGTCACCTGACGATTTAAGAAGGGGACCTTGTTACAGCTTTATTACTGACATTTACGTAGACAATAGTCTTTATCTATAATATTATTTAGACCCAGACTTTGGAGAAGAGGCCGGTGTACACATTTTACTTCATTCATTGATAAATTATTTCATATTTTTAAAAACTCAGGTGAAAAAGGATCAAATCATTAATAGGTTAGTACATTTTAATATTGCTTTTATTATAGAAATATTTTTCAATTTTTTCCTTTAATTTTGTTAGTTGATGTAACAAACAAGACTGCGTTCAATAAACGCTTATCATCATGCCCGTCCCTAGATTTGCCACTTAATGCCACCTATTGCCACTTATTTCCACCAAAAAATGGTAGCATTAGGTGGAAATAAGTGGCATTAGTTGGAAAATGAAGAAATTCCACCCTTTTTATAATTTTTTCCACCAGAGTGGAAAATATGCCACTTAATGCCACCTATTTGACTGGCATTTAGGTGGCAATAGGTGGAAATTTGAACATAGATTTTCTTTATGGTGGAAAATAAGTGGAATCTGGTGGAAAAATGAACTCAGTTAATTTTTATGGTGGAAAATGTGTAGCTTTTGCTGGAAAAATGGTGGAAAGAGGAACTTAGACTATTTTCTGAGTGGCAAATAGGTGGAAAAAAACTCTGCCAATTTTAGGCAGTGAAGGATGGGGACTTAGTTTATTTTCATGGTGGAAAATGGGTGGCAAATGAATGACAAAAAAACTTAGAAATTTACTGCTGTAACTTTATGTGGATTGACTTATATCAGTAAAAGTTAATTATGATGATACTGTCTTATACAGTATAACTTTGGTTTCTTTACAAAACAAGACTACCTAAAGGTAAATGCTTATGCCCCAAAAGAAGCCCAAATAAATATCCATAATAACTAGCTTAGTAAATAAGGGGCCATAAACACAAAATTTGATTGTTGTACAGAGGTTGGTGCTCTGGAGAGGTACAATTTATAGTATATGATTACTTTTTGAACAAAATTATTATGGTGCATTAGAGAAGTAAATGTTGCCCTAATTTTAGAGGGCCACTCAGGAGAGGTTAAACTGTATACCCAGCATTCAAATCTTCGATAATAAATTAAAGACTTTGTTTGAACTTCAGGTTAGTCCATTTCTGAATTTTGCTGGTTCTTATCTAAATTTATTAATTTAGTTATTTGGATTACAGCCATGGATTGAAATAATTACGTTGTTTTTCTACAATTGCTAGCATGAATTAAGTTTCTCTCATCTTTCCAATGATAACAAAGGATTTACAAGAATTTGGATGGCAATTATCACAGCACTATCTGATTAACAATGCAAAGCTGTAGACCTCTCTGTGAAAACTTGAAAATTTATATTGAAATACACATCCAAGCATTTGTCACCGGTGGCTGGGCAGGGGCATTGACTGTGGCTTTGTGTGAGGGGGGAATGCTCGCTTAGCAGTGTTGTGATGTTGTAAGCCGATTGCCGCTACCGCGTAACCTCGCAGTAATGTCATTTATCCCAAACCTCCAGTAGACAGTGCTCTCCTCAATGTTACATTGATGTGCATAACATTGAATTGTTATAATTGTCCGAATTGTACATCAGTGATGGTTGATGTACATAGTTGTATAATCTCCAATGTATCATATAGTTCTCCAATGTATATGCTTTGATTGTAGCATCTCCAGTATGTGCAGCTATGTGCAGAGTGTCCAATGTATAGCAATGTAAATATATATTGCATTTGATACAAATAACTCCAACGATGTCCTAAACTACCATTCAACGACAAGTCTCATTTCACGTTTCCATTATTTATTTCTTTGCATGTATAAACAGTTCCAATGATATTCAAAATAATTATAACTTGTAACTTTTAGCTTGAAACTTTTAACTTGAAGCTTTTTAACTTGAAACCAGATGACTTAAGCTTACACCAATTTATTAGAACTAAGGTGTTTACAGTTTCATTCCTAATTTAAGACTGTCTTTTCATATGACTAAAAATCTAAGTAAAATGATTCTAACAAAATGATTGGTTATTAATTTTAACCAATGAAATTCCAGTAACATAAGTAATGCATTTATCACACATCAGATAGTCAAATTGTCAAAATGTCATAGGGATAATATTTTATTACCATGTTTACCAATTATCTATAAATTTGTCCAGTGTCAATTTTATGGCTTCAATATGTAAGATTAACCTGATTAACTGTCTGATATTAATTGCAACTACACAACTAGAGAATTTTTATGGCTTTCCTTTAAATGGACAAAGATATTTATTTTAGAAAATTAACAAGAATGAAATATTAACTGAATATTGAATAAAAATCAACAATACATATTTAGAAATATAACATTCATAATCCTTATAACATAACATTTATTTTGATACTAAATTTGTATATAAAATCTTGAAAATGATTAAACTATGAAAACTACCAATATTAAGGTTTTAACAGAAAGATGTCCTTCATAAAATTGTTATAAAATTCTTTGACTGAAACCTATAAGCTAAATCTCGATTCCCATTCTCTGTTACATGTCACCCTTCCTTCTAAAAAGATTGTCCTCAATCTGATTGTAATAACAATAAAAAGATTGTCCTCAATCTGATTGTACCGGTAATAACAATTTATCAAAAATGAAATTAAATTTGTTTTATAATATCAAGCATATCTTATTGAATTTAAGATTCAACTGCATACATGTGATTATAACAATAATAACAAGAACAAAACCTGAAATAAAATATATTGATTAGACATGATTTAACCTAATATTTCAATGCAATTATTAAAATATTCTGTTTTTAGAATAATGCTGACATCATAAATGCATATTATAATTTTTTTATGACCCATTTTGGTCTAAATTTTACTTATAAAAATATTTTCATTATCAAGAACTGAGTAATTAACTCATAACCATTGGCTTCTGGTCATAAGGCAATTAAACAATTCATTTGAAAGTTCAATCAAATCTGAATAGCCAACCCACAACTATAAGCCACTAGTTGCGCACCAACCAAACAAACTGCTTGAAATGGTATCAAAATAATTTCATACAAGAGTCGTATACATGCATAATTATGATAAGTCAACCAACATTTCACTTGCAATGATATGAATATTTTTGTCTAGGCATATTCATATACAATTATCAAAAAAAAAAAAATCTAGATCCATTATTATTTAAAGCCTTATGTTTGAAGAATTTGCTTTAAGGTATATGGCTTAATGTGATAATAAAAATGTACTGTCTGAATTGAAATTCACCTGCAATAATTATACATTAGACAAATGTAAAAGCAGTAATTGATAATCAAACAATTATGACTTATGTTTATAAACTGCATACTATAATGAATGACTAAAATGTGAAAATCCAAAGTTCAGAATTTGTACTTATTAAAATTCACCTGTATTTAATGTACATATTTTACCAATGTACATACAGTCATGCCTATATGCCTGGCATTACCAATCTTTCTGATTGCATCTTCGATAAACAAAAAGGTATAATAATTTTAAGTTAAACACAAAATAATATCTATGATTATTTCTATATAATCATTATAATTATGTATTCAATAATATGTATTCAATTATACAAATAACACACTCCTTGTGCTACTATCTGGATTGACTGACCAAGCTATTATGTATGCAACATTTGGGGATCAGCCATATTAATTTTGTTTTAGATACAATTCTTATATTGTCCTGTAACATTGGGGACAACTGATCAAGCTATCAGTATGCAACATTTGGGGATCAGCCGTAATAATTTTGTTTTAGATACAATTCTTATATTGTCCTGTAACATTGGGGACAACTGATCAAGCTATTAGTATGCAACATTTGGGGATCAGCCGTATTAATTTTGTTTTAGATACAATTCTTATATTGTCCTGTAACATTGGGGATAACTGATCAAGCTATTAGTATGCAACATTTGGGGATCAGCCGTATTAATTTTTTTTTTTTTAGATAAAATATGTTGTTTGGGTTTATATACACACATTCCTTGTGCAAGTTTCTGGACTGACTGACCAAGCTATTATTATGCAACATTGGGGGATCAGCAGTATCATTAATTTTTTTTATAAATATTTGTAATAACGTAAGTGCTATTACTTTTGCAACATTATAATAATATAAATTCACTTTTCTACATTTCAACTTTTGTCTCTGGATGATTATTATTACTCATCATACTTCGTTGTTCACAATAACATTTCAAAATGTTATTAAATAATAAAGAAGATCACTTCTTAACTGTCCACAGCACAACACATTTGTTTCTTCTTTGTAGTGTCTATAGAATCTGTTAATTTATCAAAATACTTGCATTATACCTATAAATCACTTTTTTATAATACGATACATGTGAAAATCAAAATTCTATGTAACATCTTTACTTCTGCAAAACCATAGTTGCTATCTTTAGAGTACTACTATCTTAAAAATGTGGTTTCACTTTATGTTTAAATAGGATAAAAATTGTTTCATCTGTCAACCCAAGTTTCTTACCAAAAATAGTTTGTCCATTATTTGTACTTGAAATTGGTTACTTACCAAATTCAGCATTATTATATCAAGTGCATATAATAATTTATTTCTTATATCTACGATTACAACGTAACTTACTAACAAATATGGGACCAGTATGACAAATCTTGGCACCGATTCTAAACAAGAACTTCCTAACACACTTTATTGGGGCTTGGGTCAGGGGTAACCATTGAGCTACATTGGAATTTACGGGATACACTCTAAAGTAAGTTGTTTCATAAGGATTGCTTTCATCATTGACAAAGACAGCATTGACCTTTTTGGCTTCGAACACCTGTCCCGTGTCACTGATTCCAGTGGTACCACCCCAATTACTATACTCAACATCCTGGAGAATATCAAACATTTTGTTGAGGAATGGTTGCATGGCTTCTTTCCTGACACTTATTCTATATGGGACAGCCAAACTGATTGTGGTTTTCTTTTTGGGTTCGTAAAAAAGCAACCTTTGGTTTTCCATGTCGTAAGTTTCTACGTAACCTATCATCCTTGCCTCCATGTCTGTTTCACCTGATGAGTTTACATGTGGGTGTTTGTCAAAGAATTTGTGGTCTTTTAGTGCTCTTTGTCTAGATTTACCTTTCATTGTCTTGTTGATATGAAATTCTCTGATGAACACTTCTGGTATCGTTGTGGCATATTCCCATGTGCTTTGTTTGTTTGTATTTTTCCACTTGATGCGATAGTATAGTGTATCCTTGGTGCGTTGTGCTGACATGATTCTGTCTATGTCTTCTGCTCTGAATCTGTGCTGACTTGTGTTTGTATTTTGAGTATCTGATGTTGTCTGCTGTAATGATTCTGTTTGTTGTTTGTCTGTGATATTTGGTTTTTGCAGTGGGATCTGTGGTTGCCTTTCTTGACCAGCATCTCTGTTTGTTTGTTTTGACGGTTGATGCTTGTCTGTATTGTTCTGTTGTAATTCTGGTTGACTTTGTTTTGGTTCCGAGTCTGGTTGCGTAGACTGTGAGGTATCTTTGTCTGACTTTGAAGTATGCGTCTGTTCTTGATTTGACTTTGAGGTATTTGCCTGTGCTTTGCTAGTGTTCTCTTGTTTCTTTTGCTGCTTGTTTGAATTTGCTTTCTTTGTATTTGATTTTACCTTTGCCGTAATGTTCCTGTTTGCTGGATGCTTTCCTCTGTTTGATGTGTTTGAGTGTTCTGTAGGCTGTGAATTTTGTTGTTGTACTGGTTGTTCTATGTCCTGAGGCTCTGTGTTCACTGGTTGTTCTGTGTCCTGTGATGGTTCAACTGATGGTCCTGCATTATTTGGTTCTTGATTATCTTCAAACTCTGCTGGCGGATTGGTAGGTCTGTCATTTGGATCGTGAAACCGTTTAGGCCTGGTGGCGTTTATCATAGCTCTAATGGGTTTATTATCTCTGCAACGTCTCAGTTTGTAGGTGTTGTGAGGACCATTCATGGCAATGTAATAGGGACCTATCCATTTCTTGTGTAGTTTTGGGGCCATTCCTTGAGGTACCTTGGTGCAGTATAGCCAAACTCTATCTCCGGGGCTGTAGTTTGGTTCACGGCTGTGCTTGTCGTACTGCTCTTTGTACTTCTCTTGAGCTCACTCAATGTTCTTAGCCGCAATCTGTCTAGTAACCTCAAGATTTTGCAAGACTTGGGATAGATGGACCCTAAAGTCAGAAGATAGTGTGGTTTTGGGCGTAAGAGAAGTGTCTATTGGTAGACGCATTTCACGACCAACTAGAAGGAAGAAAGGGGAAAAGCTAGTAGACTGGGTAGCAGGAGTCATGCGATATGCCATCATGATTGACGGCAGAAGCTCAGGCCAATCATCCTGCTTTCCTTTAAATGGACAAAGATATTTATTTTAGAAAATTAACAAGAATGAAATATTAACTGAATATTGAATAAAAATCAACAATACATATTTAGAAATATAACATTCATGGAGATGCTATCTTAGCATAAGATTTTATGAATTTTCTGTAATAGGATGCCATACCTAGAAAGGACTTAACCTGTTTAACATTCTTTGGACATGGGTATTCATCAATTGCCTTGGTTTTGTGGGGATTGACCTTAATTCCTTCCTTGGAAATAACATGCCCAAGGTATTCAACTTCCTTAGTAGCAAACTTACACTTTGAGGGTTGTAAAGTTAGGTTTGCAGCTCTAATATTACTGAATACTTGCTCTAAATGAGACAGATGCTGATTGAAGTTCCTACTATACACAAGAATGTCATCAATGTAAACAAGAGCAATTTTCCAATTTAGATTTTTCAGAACCTTGGTCATCAAATTTTGAAAAGTCAATGGACTGTTCATTAAGCCAAAAGGTAAACGATTCCATTGATACACACCTTGATGTGTAACAAAGGCTGACTTATGCGCAGTTTCCTTATCTAAAGGTACCTGCCAAAATCCCGATTTTAGATCAAGAACAGAGAATATCTCCGCTTTTGCATCAGCAATTGCATCAAAAACATCTGCGATATGTGGTATTGGAAATGACATAGGCTCAGTAATCTTGTTCAGCTCACGGTAGTCCACGGCAAAACGCCATTCTCCGGATTTCTTCCGAACGAGAACAATCGGACTATTCCATGGTGAATCAGACTCTTCAATTATGCCATCACTCAACATATCCTCAACTTGTTTCTCTGTTTCTCGTCGCATCGCAGGACTTTGACGGTATGGGTATTTCTTTACAGGCTTATTATTACCAGTTTCTATTCTATGTGATGTCAGATGTGTTTGACCTAATTCTGAAAAATCTTTGGCAAAAGCCTTCCTATTTTTCCCAATGAAAATTAACAATTGTGTTTTCTGATAATCAGACAGATCCGAATCCTCAAGAGTAATGCCTAACTCATGAGCTAAAGCAATATACTCATCATCTGAAAGACATTGACCCGTACCTTCAGAATTTAAACAATTAACAGACTCAGAAGAACCATTGTCAGTAACTCGCTGAATGAAATTAGTGCTAACTTCTGAAACAACAGAAACACAAACATCCTTCTTCAAAAATATCGGAAGAGCAGTAGGATTCATTAACCTATATGTAACTGTTCCATTTGATACGGACGACAAACATTTACCACCAGCAAGTTCATTCTTAGAAAAATCATTCAGAGGTTCACAAAGAACGAGATCACCATCATTGAACTTCTTGACTGTTAATGACAAAGCATACTCAGAATGTGGAGGAACAACATGTGAAGTCATGGTCCTTGCATATGAAGTTTTGCTTAGCGTTTCTGAGAAAGAAGCTAGAACAACTGGTTCTGCCTGATCATTCACCATTTTAATACAATTCTGACTGAAATCTAAACTTATTCCAACTTTCTGCATAAAATCCCGACCTATTATAATTGATTATGCAGTCTAGAAAACACATGAAATGTGTGAACAAAAGAATACCCATCAATAAGAAAAGCAATGTCAATAGTTCCTATAACAGGATGTATCTCACCACAAACTCCAGTTACATTGGATATCGAACAATCAGAAATTTCAGGATCAGATATCAACTTTCTAACCAAATGTTCACTAATACATGTAATAGAAGCACCTGAATCAAATAGAGCACTAACTTCTTTGTTGTTAATTTGAATTGGGGCTGTCCCATGTTCATCTAAGGACGATATAAGGGACACAGAAGGTTTTCCACATTCAGAATGTGTTATTGTGGAACATACTTCTTTAGAACACTGCCAATTTGTTTTACGTGGAGCCATTTTAAGCTTATTTATTTCACTAAAGCACTATAAAATTCTATTTATCAATAAATTATACTGGCGAGTATTAAACTTTTGTTAAACTGACTAATAATCTAACAATTTATACTAATTAGTTGAAGAAATAAAAATTCTACTGTTTTCAATTTAAATATCAGAAATTTACTTCAAATTTTACTGTTTATTTCAAGATAACTGATTATATTTGATTTCCAAGCAAAAATTTCACACAAAATGTAAATTTATGTGTAAAAATTAATGGAAAAGTATGGTATTTATAAATAATAAGTTACTGGATGAAACAAAATTCACCTTATATCAGACTATATAAAAATATATAGTGATAACAATTAAATAACAAGTGTAAAACAGAAATTTGACTGTATAACAGAAAGCAACTTTTTGAATAGCAACTGTAAAATTTTGCAACAATTAAAGATATTAGTATAAAATAATGATTTCCACTTACTTTAAATTTCACAACAGTTCAATCTATAGCACTTTGATTGGCAGGTTTTTGGAATTCCTCTGATCCTTAGGTTTTCTTAAGGTATTGACATCTCGCGACTTCCTTCTATTAGTTGTTTGATTGAATTTAATATCGTCTGTCCCAAATGTTTCTGGTAATCGGTATTCCTCGATTTGTTGGATCATCTACCCGGATTATCTCACACCATAAACATCTGTCACCGGTGGCTGGGCAGGGGCATTGACTGTGGCTTTGTGTGAGGGGGGAATGCTCGCTTAGCAGTGTTGTGATGTTGTAAGCCGATTGCCGCTACCGCGTAACCTCGCAGTAATGTCATTTATCCCAAACCTCCAGTAGACAGTGCTCTCCGCAATGTTACATTGATGTGCATAACATTGAATTGTTATAATTGTCCGAATTGTACATCAGTGATGGTTGATGTACATAGTTGTATAATCTCCAATGTATCATATAGTTCTCCAATGTATATGCTTTGATTGTAGCATCTCCAGTATGTGCAGCTATGTGCAGAGTGTCCAATGTATAGCAATGTAAATATATATTGCATTTGATACAAATAACTCCAACGATGTCCTAAACTACCATTCAACGACAAGTCTCATTTCACGTTTCCATTATTTATTTCTTTGCATGTATAAACAGTTCCAATGATATTCAAAATAATTATAACTTGTAACTTTTAGCTTGAAACTTTTAACTTGAAGCTTTTTAACTTGAAACCAGATGACTTAAGCTTACACCAATTTATTAGAACTAAGGTGTTTACAGTTTCATTCCTAATTTAAGACTGTCTTTTCATATGACTAAAAATCTAAGTAAAATGATTCTAACAAAATGATTGGTTATTAATTTTAACCAATGAAATTCCAGTAACATAAGTAATGCATTTATCACACATCAGATAGTCAAATTGTCAAAATGTCATAGGGATAATATTTTATTACCATGTTTACCAATTATCTATAAATTTGTCCAGTGTCAATTTTATGGCTTCAATATGTAAGATTAACCTGATTAACTGTCTGATATTAATTGCAACTACACAACTAGAGAATTTTTATGGCTTTCCTTTAAATGGACAAAGATATTTATTTTAGAAAATTAACAAGAATGAAATATTAACTGAATATTGAATAAAAATCAACAATACATATTTAGAAATATAACATTCATAATCCTTATAACATAACATTTATTTTGATACTAAATTTGTATATAAAATCTTGAAAATGATTAAACTATGAAAACTACCAATATTAAGGTTTTAACAGAAAGATGTCCTTCATAAAATTATTATAAAATTCTTTGACTGAAACCTATAAGCTGAATCTCGATTCCCATTCTCTGTTACATAAAAATCTAAGTAAAATGATTCTAACAAAATGATTGGTTATTAATTTTAACCAATGAAATTCCAGTAACATAAGTAATGCATTTATCACACATCAGATAGTCAAATTGTCAAAATGTCATAGGGATAATATTTTATTACCATGTTTACCAATTATCTATAAATTTGTCCAGTGTCAATTTTATGGCTTCAATATGTAAGATTAACCTGATTAACTGTCTGATATTAATTGCAACTACACAACTAGAGAATTTTTATGGCTTTCCTTTAAATGGACAAAGATATTTATTTTAGAAAATTAACAAGAATGAAATATTAACTGAATATTGAATAAAAATCAACAATACATATTTAGAAATATAACATTCATAATCCTTATAACATAACATTTATTTTGATACTAAATTTGTATATAAAATCTTGAAAATGATTAAACTATGAAAACTACCAATATTAAGGTTTTAACAGAAAGATGTCCTTCATAAAATTATTATAAAATTCTTTGACTGAAACCTATAAGCTAAATCTCGATTCCCATTCTCTGTTACACATTTATCAAAAGAGCAGCATGTAAACAAACAGACTTGCCTTTCTCTGAATTAACTGACCTGATAGTGATTCAGAGTAGCTGATAAACAGTTTGAATTACACAAAGGTAGGGTCTATCTTCAAGGCGAGTATGACCAGTGTAAATAATTACCCACAAATTTAGCCATACATGATAACAATGATAAGTACATATACATCTTTTTATAAGTGATAAATATAATAACAAATCCCAATTTCTTGTGATATATTGATATAGAGGTAATAAGTTTTATGTTTCACAATTTGAAAACACCCAGTCATAAGACTCATTTCAAAATGGACTCTTCCAGTCAGAGAGATACAGTCAATGCTTGACCTACATATTCAAATATTTTCAAGAAGATCAGGGTTTTAACTGGTCTCTTTGATTGTTTTTCAGTGTTTGCTTATAAATGACAGGAGTTTCAGTGTTGTTAATTACAATTCTAACACGATTTGGGGATTAATCCAATACACAAAGAACCGAACCATGTCTTATTGCCCCCATAAAACATACCTATCAAATTGGCTGTTTCTATTTACGCCCAGTATCACTTGACATATTTATGAATGAATGAACATAAACTTTATAGTAAAATTTACTACGAGTCACGATGACAAGGCGAGTTGCATGAGAATCCAGTGTTACATCTATGACGCATCTATTTTTAGAAACTCCAATATACTCTAGAAACCAAGTTTTATTAAAGCTTCTGATAATCAATCCATTTATATTTTTCATTTTATGAAATAGATACCATATACTCGTGTTATTAAAATTGTTTCAATGTTTAAATTGTGGTATTTCCTTCAGAAAATTACGAAGGTCGTTTTCATTAACGAGGGAGGTAATTGTACCAGCTAATACCACTCAATTTCAGCATGGAATTATGTTCAATGTCAAATGGGTGAAAATGGAATGTGCGCAGTTAAATAGTGCATTTAGAATCGAAATAAAAACTCTGTTCTTGTATATTGTCGGTGAATAAAACACGGGCACTCGTTCGGATGCGGAAAATTAAATCACTCGTGCTACGCACTCGTGATTTAATTTTTCCGCAACCAAACTCCTGCCCGTGTTTTATTCACCGACAATACACACAAACAGATTTTTATTTCTTAAATAATGACATAATTTGAGAAACTTGGAGGAATAAACAAACAATTTCGTTAAGAAGAGTGTAAACAATACAATATGGAACTTAGTTAAACTTCAGTGTATGGTAAGTAAATTTATTTGCTTTTAGCCCCCTCTTGATTTTATTACCGGTACTTGTAATGTAATTTATCAACATTTTAAATTTATCTGTTTCAATGATCTATGATGTATATTAATAATGAAAAAATGTCATAAAAAGGAAATTGTGATAGCCAAATTGTTGCATAATAGAATTCAAAGATTTGATTTGAAAAAAAGATAATAAACCCTAAATGACAGCCCCTTTGGGTCCTGTAAAGAACCAGTACCATCATGGACTTGTTAGTTATTATTACATGTCATGATTATTGGCCAAAATGCAGACTTATAATGACTGTTAATGGATGAAGTTTAAAGTTTATTTATCAAGCTGATACTTTTCTCAGTACAATGTCTGGCTCATTAGGTATTGCTGGTTCACAACAATAATATGTTGGGATGTAAATTTACTGCGATGAGACTGTAAGTTATAAGTATTTCTTTGTACCTGTTACATAATTAAAATACTAATTTATAATTAACTTAAATTTACTTCCATGTTTAAAAAATATATATATATATATATATGACATAGTTATGTTATAAATTGCAGGTAACAAAGAGAGTCTAATGATTTGATGGGAGAAATACTACCGCACTTTTATTATGGAGAAATTTGAACCTGGCTGGTGTAAGTGACCAATGGCTGGTGTACAGTACAATGGCTTTACAAAGGTAATTCAAGTAATACAAATTTTAGAATAATGGTTTTACCTCCAAAGTGAGAACTAATGAATATATCATTATACAGAGGGGTCAGGATAGCATAATGCTATTGTGATGGCCCTACAATAAGTGAATTGATTTTGACATAATTACTTATAAGTGATTCTTAGGGGATGCTCTCCCATTGATGGTTTAATCATTGTAATCCACTGCAAATGTAGATCAAAGCAGCAATCACAAAAGGGCCATCTTAAGACCCTCATATTCTTAATAGAAACACTTTATTGTAGCAGTGTAACATTTTTGAAAGTCTTTTATATAATATTATTGAACATTGACTTTTTAGGCTCAAGTAATAGCAGAGCTGCAATTTATTAAAGCTGCCCAAAAAGGGGCAACAGAAGGCCACTCCTTGTTTGGCTTAAGGAAGGGGCGGCTGAAGTGGATGCAAGACCAGGATTGGTGGACGAAATTTCTTGAAGGTAAGAGCTTCTAGCATCTGATTTTTCAATTGAAACAAAATATTATTAAAGAAAATAATGACATTTTTGTGCTGCAGAAATATCCATGAGTTTGGAGTTGTCACCACAATGGCTTTAAATTTATTTACTTTAATAAAGCATGTATGTCTGTTGGTCATTCGCTAGACCGAATGTATGTTTTCTGTTTCATGTCCAACAAACGCTAGGATCTTCAAACTTTACATACAGGTTTTCCAGCGACAGCAAATGTCCCTATTGATTTTGAGGTCAGCTGAGGTCGTGGTAATGGTGACCTTTACCCATTTTGACTATTGAACATTCATGGGGCATACATGTTTAAAAAACATCTTGTTTTTTGACAATTTCATATTTGTATAAAATATAACATTGATTTTGCAGATTGCTTGCTAGTAGAGAAGAGGCCAGCCACAAGCAAAACCGAAATTTGGAGTTTAAAGGCGCCTGCTAAAGCCGTCAAGAAGCTCAGCTCAAGGAACTAACATTTGAAATTTTGATGAAACTTTTTCGACATTTTTATTAAAATAAACAACCTGATTAAATGAATAAATGTTTTTTTGCCTTTTAAGGTACACCAGGACTTTCTTGCAGATTCCACCAATTTCCACTTGATGCCAGCTTATAATTGCCACCTATTAGGTGGAAACATGTCGTAATATGCCACTACTTTCAAACATTAGGTGGCAACTAGTGAAAAAACCAACTTTCCACCTAAAAGGTGGCATCAAGTGGAAAATTATCTAAATACTCCACCCTTTTGGTGGCAATAGGTGGAAATAGGTGGCACCTAAATGTTCATTGTAAAAATACTAAAGGGGAGATAAGTCTAAGTCCAAAATTAGGTCAATGTGAAGGTCAAAATGGAGTCAGGTGATACAGCCGTGTGGAGAGTGGTCATATACAACATCCATGCAAGTATGAAAGCTTTGTAGCAAGCCATATCAATGCTAGAAGAAACGGTCAATTTGGGTTAACCAAGAATGTGGCCTTTCAATAAGTCTAAGTCCAAAATTAGGTCTAGGTGAAGGTCAAAATGGAGTCGGGTGATACAGACGCATGGAGAATGGTCATATACAACATCCATGAGAGTTTGAAAACTTCGTAGCAAGCCATATTAACGCTAGAACTAGAGTTCATAAAGAACAATGTTCTGACCAAGTTTTGTGATGATTGGATCAAAACCACGACCTCAGAAGTGAACACAAAGTTTTTCTTAGATTCGATCAAGTGACCTAGTTTTTGACCCCACATGACCCAGTTTCAAACATGGTCTAGATTCCACAGAGAACAACATTCTGACCGAGTTTCATGAAGATACAATCAAAATTGTCACCTCTGGTGTGAACACCAGGTTTTTCTAAGATTTGACATAGTGACCTAGTTTTTGACCCAACATGACACAGTTTCAAACTTAGCCTAGATTTCATAGAGAACAACATTCTGATCAAGTTTCATGATGATTGGATCAAAACCACGACCTCTGGTGTGAACACGAAGTTTTTCTAAGATTTGACCTAGTGACCTAGTTTTTGACCTCACATGACCCAGTTTTGAACTTGGCCTAGATTTAATAGAGAACAACATTCTGACCAAGTTTCATTAAGATTGGATAAAAATTGTGACCTCTGGTGTGAACACTAGATTTTTCTAAGATTTGACCTAGTGACCTAGTTTTTGACCCCATATGACCCAGTTTCAACCTTGGCCTAGATTTCAGAAAGAACACCATTCTCATCAAGTGTCATGATGATTGGATCAAAACGGTGACCTCTGTAGTGAACACAAGGTTTTTCTAAGATTTGACCTAGTGACCTAGTTTTCGACCAAGCATGACCCAGTTTCGATCTTGGCCTAGATTTAATAGAGAACAACATTCTGACCAAGTTTCATGAAGATTGAATCAAATTGGTGACCTCTAGGGTGTACACAAGGTTTTTATAAGATTTGACCTAGTGACCTAGTTTTTGACCCCACATGACCCAGTTTCAAACTTGTCCTAGATTTTATGAAAAAAAACATTTTGACCAAGTTTCATGAAAATTGGAACAAATTGGTGACATCTAGAGTGTACACAAGATTTTTCTAAGATTTGACCTAGTGACCTAGTTTTTGACACCACATGACCCAGTTTCGAACTTGGCCTAGACTTTATGGAGAACAACATTCTGATCTAGTTTCATGAAGATTGGATCAAAACTGTTGCCGCTAGAGTGTACACAAGCCAATTATTGACGGACGACGGACGCCGCCGCAGCCGACGACAGACGGACGCCCCCACGATCGCTACCTTAGGTGGTCATTCCATTGTTTAAGATCAAAGGAACGACCACTTAAAGGACAAAAGAATTAAGTGGTCACGGAATGAATTGAATAGATTTCTATTGTGTTAGGCCACACCTCCGACCACCTAAGGTAGCTTACGTGTGTGCGGACGGACAGACGGATGACACAAAAGCTCACCTTGTCACTATGTGACAGGCGAGCTAAAAAACGGTCAATTTGGGTAAACCAGGCCAGACGGACAGACGAACGAACGGACAGGTGAATTACTATATGCCTCCCGATCAATCGATACGGGGGCATAAAAAGTCGGTAATATGAGATGTGGGGTGATCAATAAATATACAATATTAAATGTGCTGTTATTTCTTTATTTATCATTGTAATTTTCTATAATATGAAAATTGATATCATTTCAAATTAATTTACGGCTGATCACCAATAATATCCAAAGTCTAGGTCTTCAATGGCAATGCCACTCAACATATTTTCCAATGTTGTATGTAGCAAACGATGACATACCAATAGTGCGTCTGTAATATTATAGTTTTCTAAATGGTGGGTGTGGAACATGCAATGATATAATATTATTTCATGATACGCAATATTATAGTTTTCTAAATGGTGGGTGTGGAACATGCAATGATATAATATTATTTCATGATATTATTTTGACAAAATTGTAAATTTTGTAAGAGAGTCCCCCAGCTACTATTTCTGAAAAATATTTTAGAAACATGGCTACCGATTTGGCCTATAATCGACAAAAACTGTTTGAGTTAGAGTACAGACAAGGCCAATTTCACATATTTTTGGTAAAAGAAGGACCATAACCCAGGAAGGCCTGCACCGATTTGGTCTATAATCGACCTTGGCCTAGATATTACACCCATAAGCTTTGTCAGCAAGTTTGAAGACGATCAGACAAAAACTGTTTGAGTTAGAGTACAGACAAATTACCAGACGCTGCCGCACGCCCGCCAACACGCCAGCACGTACGCCCGGCAAGGGTGTTCACATAATACGTCCCGTTTTTCAACGGGCGTATAAAAAACCGTGGTGCCATTTAACAAAACATGGTCAACAATGGTTGTATGACCATGAACTACATGGTAGTGACCATGAACTACATGGTAGTTCATGAACATGTGATTATCATTCCGCCTGGGTATATGAAGGAAACAAGAGGCCCCTGAGGGGCCAGTAACGCTCACCTGAGCCATGTGGGAAATTTCAATTTTTAGCTCTGGCGGCCATCTTGTTTAGCAGACCGGAAAGATTTCAGCTATTTTGGTTACAGGTCACCCAAAGATCATTCCTGTAAAGTTTTATCAAAATCCATCAAGCGGTTCAGGAGAAGAAGCCGTAGAAAGGATATTTCTATTTTTAGCTATGGCGGCCATCTTCTTTAATGGACTGGAACAATTTTAGCTAAATTGGTTAACAGTCAACCAAAGATCATTTGTGTAAAGTTTTATCAAAACCCGTAAAGCAGTTAAGGAGAAGAAGTTGTTTGAAGGAGAATTCTATGGCGGCCATTTTGTTTAGCGAAGCGGAACGATTTTAGCTATTTTGGTTAAGGGTCACCCAAAGATCATTCCTGTAAGGATTTATCAAAATTGGCCAAGTGGTTAAAGAGAAGAAGTTGTTTAAAGTTTTTTTCTATTTTTAGCTCTGACGGCCATCTTGTTTAACGGAGCTGAACTATTTAAGCTATTTTGAATAAGGGTCACCCAAGGATCTTCCTGTAGAGTTTAATCAAAATCCAACAAGCGGTTAAGGAGAAGAAGTCATTTAAAGGATATTTCTATTTTTAGCTCTGGCGGCCATCTTGTTTAGCGAAGCAGAACAATTTAGCTTTTTTGGTTAAGGGTCACCCAAAGATCATTCCTGTAAAGTTTTATTGAAATTGGCCAAGTGGTTAAGTAGAAGAAATCGTTTAAAGATTTTTCTATTAATAGCTCTGGCGGCCAGCTTGTTTATTGGAGCGGAACAATTTAAGCTATTTTGAATGAGGGTCACCCAAGGATCATTACTGTAAAGTTTTATTAAAATTTGCCAAGCGGTTAAGGAGAAGAAGTCGTTTAACGGATATTTCTATTTTTAGCTCTGGCGGCTATCTTGTTGAGCGGAGCGGAACGATTTTAGCTATTTTGTTAAAGGGTCACCCAAACATCATTCCTGTACAGTTCTATTGAAATCGACCAAGTGGTTAAGGAGAAGAAGTCGTTTAAAGATTTTTCTAGTAATAGCTCTGGTGGCCATCTTGTTTATCTGAGCGGAACGATTTTAGCTATTTTTTTATGAGGGTCACCCAAGGATCATTACTGAGAAGTTTGGTTGAAATTGGCCAAGCGGTTTAGGAAGAGATGTCGTTTGAAGAAATTGTTGACGACGGACATCTCGGTATGACAAAAGCTCACCTTGAGCACATTCGTGCTCAGGGGAGCTAAAAACAGGTCACACCCACTGGCTGTGTATTATGTAATTATTAAAACCTATCGGTCAAGAATAACCCATAAAAGACACCTTGGTTCTTAACCTGCCCAGTGTACACCCCTGTGAAATGAACAGTTATTGTTAATGAATTATTATTGAATTATTCATGAATAATTCATTTTGAAAATGTCTGAAATGTTCATGAAAATACCTTGAACTGCAAATGAGACAATTCTTAACAAGTTAAAAGTTGTTCTTGAACTGGCCTTCTGGTATCCATGAACTTTTGCCTATATAAACGGTTGAAGAACTATTTTCATTAGACTTTTAATGTCTCATTTGCACTTCATTTTCTGGAAATGAATAGTTGTTGAACTGAAGTTAAACGAGAGGGCTGACCTGTTGCACATTAGCCAAGGTATCAATACAACTTACATTCTGACCATATTTCATTAAGATTGGATCAAAACAGTGACCTAGGGAGTGTACACAAGGTTTTCTAAGAATTGACCTAGTGACCTAGCTTTTGACCCCACATGACCCAGTTTCAAACTTGGCCTTATTCTCATGAAGAACAACATTCTGACCAAGTTTCATGAATAGTTTGATCAAAACAGTGACCTCTGGAGAGAACACAAGGTTTTTCCAAGATTTGACCTAGTGACGTAGCTTTGAACCTCACATGACCCAGTTTCAAACTTGGCCTAGATTTCATGCAGAACAACATTCTGACCAAGTTTTATGAATATTGGATCACATCGGTGACCTCTTGAGTGAATACAAGGTTTTTTCTAAGATTTGACCTTCATAGATTTTATGGAGAACAACATTCTGACCAAGTTTCATGAATATTGGATCAAAATGGTGACCTCTGGAGTGAACACAAGGTTTTGTTTTAAGATTTCACCTTGTGACCTAGTTTTTAACCTCACATGACCTAGTTTCAAATTTGGCCTAGATTTCATGCAGAACAACATTTGGACCAAGTTTCATGAAGATTGGATCAAACCGGTGACCTCTGGAGTGAATACACGGTTTTTCTAAGATTTGACCTAGTTACCTAGTTTTTCAATCTCAGTTGATATATGCTAATAAAAGAAAGCACATACATCTTTAAATGTATGAAATTCTGTCATACTGTATAGCTGGTGAAAGTTCTGCAGGGTGGAAATTTCTGCCATTCTGCGGTCCATTTGATCAATTCGCACAATTAAATCTCTACGCAGAATTTTAACATCCGTAGAAAATAATCACGCAGAATGTTATCTCCACCATCACTGTGTACACCCTCTATTTTTAGAACTGGAAAAACCGTTACTTGGGACGGGTAATTTTCAGTTAAATGGTTGATTTTCCATCAACTAACTTGTGATCCATAAAACTCAACTAGCGCACCGAATGCCTTATTGCAGTATGTCAAGTGTAACAAAGGTGTTCATAATTTAAGAGAGCATTGTTTGTACATGTATAATGTTAATTTAATCATAGTGTGATCCACTGTTTGAACTGTAATAAATAATAACATTTTATTATGTACATGGATCTGACTGCCAATGAAACTGGTGTCAGTCTATTCTTACCATTTAGCAAACCGCAGATATTGATTCTTGCCATTTTGTGAATCAGCAGATTCTACCCAGCAGAAATAAGCACACCCATTTTTGGGACAAAAACACAAAATATCACACCCTCAGAAATAACCAGCTATACAGTACCATGAAAATTTGCCAATCCATAGCAGCAGCAGCCTTGTTTCGCACACAGTCTAGGACCTGGGTATAAAACTTATACCACAACCTTCAAATAACTAAATGTAGACAATAAGCTACTTCTGGTCATTTCCAAAACTCAAAACTAGACTGCATGGATAGTAAAACTAGCCCTGAGAGGAGTTGGGTCCGTTGTAAACAGAAATTTTCGGGGGATATCATATGATGGCCTGTAACATGTGCTCCAGTTATGGGTCAAGCATTGGAATAAATGCAATCTGTACACAGGATGATAGTGTGTTAGACTATTCATACAACATAAAATGAGTTCACAAAATTATTGATGGGCCATCATATTCATATATATAGTTTCAGGTCAAATAGTTTCAGAGTTATGCTCCTTGCATTAATACGGAACAGATAGACATTATAATGGATGGACGGACGGACGGACACTGACTATTGGAATAGATAGACGTTATTATGGACGGACGGACGTTGACTATTGGAACAGATAGACGTTATAATGGACGAACAGACGTTGACTATTGGAACAGATAGACGTTATAATGGACGGACAGAGGCTGACTATTGGAACAGATAGAGATTATAATGGACGGACAGACGCTGACTATTGGAACAGATAGACTTTATAATGGACGGACAGAGGCTGACTATTGGAACAGATAGACGTTATAATGGACGGACAGACGCTGACTATTGCTGTAAAATAATTATGATGGTATTACCATTATAGTATACATTTGCCTTCAAGGATAAAATTCACACATGTATAGCATACATTATAGGGATCCCCATCGATAAGAATATCTTATCTCCATTACAGATATGGCAACACGAGATAAAAAATCATCATTTTCCGGGGCATCCGATGAATACTATAGCATCGTTTGCCTCCCTTGCCACAGGGAGGGGGCAACAATGCCAGCTTTTGCATATTGCAAAAACTGTGAAGAACATCTCTGTCGTAGCTGCCATAACTATCATAAAAAAGCAACGCCTTCCCGTCATCACAAACTTCAAGACAAAGATGCAATGCCAACAACTCAACAACTGACTGATACAGTTGTATATCGTGGTTCCACAGACAACCTAACAACACCCTGTCCACATCACAAGAAAGAAATGATCAAGCTGTACTGCCATGATCATAAGAAGTTACTATGCAGTATATGTGTAGCCCTGGAGCATGCCAAACCTTGCCATGTGGACTACATACCAGACATTTCTGACAAGATCATCGACAGTCGCGACTACAAACATACCATTGATAGAATGGACAAACTAATGAAGAAATGTACAACAATAAATAATGAAGCAACCAAAGATACAAAGAAATCAAATGACACCCTGAAAAATGCATTGCAAGAAATAATAAAATACCGGCAAGAAATTAACACAAAACTTGATGAATTACAGAAACAGATTGAAGATAAGATAAAAGATCTTAAACATAAAAACAACAAACAAATGAAGACAACAGAGACAGTTTGTGAAGACATTATGAAAATTCTGAAGTCTTCAAAAGACAGCATGAACCAACTAAACCAAAGTAAACAGGCAGATCAACTGTTTACTGAAGTGAAAAGGTCCCAGGAACAACTAGACGAGTATGAAGCAAGAATTATTTCCTTATCAAAAGAAGACTTCACAGAAGAATACAATTTTCTACCAAGCAAGGCCATTAATGATGTTCTTGAAAAAGAAAAAATGCTGGGTGACATTTTCACAGATCATGAAACAAGTGTAGCGCCCTCCTCACCAGTCAACACTCCACCATCTACAGCTGATGATCCCATCACTACAACATGTCTGGGTGAGATCTGTGTCAAGTCATCAAAAGATAAGTGGAGATGTCATATCACAGGTATGACAGTGTTGTCTCCAGACAGACTGATCCTGGTTGACGGGGCAAATAACTCCATCAAGCTTGTTGATGTGAACAGTAAATCTATCATCTCACATCTCTCACTTGGTATAGATCTTACAGATACACCCTGGGATATCACATCCACATCAAGTACACAAGTTGCTGTAACTGTACCATATAGACGACATATGCAGTTCATTACAGTATCTAACAAAAAGCTGAGTAAGACTCGCACAATACAAACAGATGGTGAATGTCGGGGTTTATGCTGTCATCAAGATAAACTGATTGTAACATACCATAACCCTGTTAAAATTGAGATACTGGACATGCGAAGTAGAGTGATCACCAGAACAGATTCAAATATATTTTCATTGCCATGTGATGTTCAAGCTAACAGTAGATCTATCTATGTATCAGATATGAGTGGTGGTGAAGTGATCATATTGGACTGGAGTGGTGATGTTACTGGTAGAATTAGAGGTGTTGGAAATCCTAGAGGGATGGCATCGTTAGATGATGGAAGTCTACTTGTCTGTAATTATGGTTGTGACAGGGTGTATCAAGTATCAGGTAGTACCTCCAGTAGTAGAGTATTACAAGTTGTGGCATGTCCATATACAGTATGTGTGGATGATAGAAGACATAAACTATACATCGGTAGATTCACACGTGGAGATAAACTTGACAACAATATTCTGGTATATAACATATAACCATTATATGAATATTGGCTGTATGTGTGGATGATAGAAGACATAAACTATACATCAGTAGATGGACTGGTGAAGATAAACGGGACAACAATATTCTGATATATAACATATAACCATCATATCAATATTGGCTGTATGTGTTGATGATAGAAGACATAAACTATACATCAGTTAAGATGGACTGGTGAAGATAAACGGGACAACAATATTCTGATATATAACATATAACCATCATATCAATATTGGCTGTATGTGTTGATGATAGAAGACATAAACTATACATCAGTAGATCAACCGGTGAAAATAAACGTGACAACAGTATTCTGATGTATAACATATAACCAGTACTTACATAAAACAGATCAGCTCAGTATGCCTATATGTACATGCACTATGTGGATACCATATAATATATTTCACAAACTGATGAAGATATATATCATGTTTATAATGTACAAACACGCTGTGTAGAACTATGAACATATTTGACAATCTGTACTTGATTGAACATACAAATCAAAGGAACAAAATAATAACTGCCACTATTCCAGTACATAACAAACAAACAGTAACTTGATAATAATGTACTTGCCAATGACAAATCAAGGGATGAACTAATATACAAAGGATGGCATGGAATCTACTGAAATGACTTTCATGGATACTACAGCATGAGAGATAAGTATAAAGATGATGGAAAGTCAGAACTATCTACATTACAACAGTAACAAGTATTGAGTCATCACGGGAAGTGTACCTGAAACTTTAAATAGTGAATAACCAAACGTAACAGCATAGAGGACAGTTGCTATCTAGAAGAGTAACAACATGATATGAACACTATGTAGAAGTTTCGGCTGGAATTTCAAGATCTCAAATTAAGTTTTAGGACTCAGGAGAGAACTAATGACTTTATCTTGAAATAAATTAGGGCAAATCCAGACCTGTACCATGTACTCATAGGTCAGTTGCTATCTAGAAAAGTAACAACATGATGTGAACACGATTGTTTGTGTTAATTGCTTATGTATAATTTTCTGTTATGTCAAGGTGACATTTTTTCTCCTTTTTTGTCTATATGAAATCTGGAGACCTATCTCGAAGTTTTGGCTCAAATTTTCCTTGAAATATGTTTTAGGTCCAGATTAACTGGAGAAAACTAATGCACAAAGATTTTATCTTAAAATAAAATACAGGCAAATCCAGACCTGTACCGGCCATGACTGGACCGGAGAAAAATGGTTCTCAAACCTATTTCAAATTTTCATTATATCAAATCATTTTTCACAGTCTCAAAAAGTTTGAGATTAAAAATGTTAGAGTGAACTGTTGCTGTACATGTAAATAGACAACATACTTAGATACTAGTAATCAAGAAACAATGTATATGTCATACTGATCATAAACCTTATGTGACTACCATGTGCTTGGGTACGAGCTATTACTATGCATGAGATAATTGACAATTCGCTGGCTTAGAATGAAAAGGTCATAACTACAAAATCAATACTTTGGGAAAACAAGAAAAACTGTTTGACAATCACTCTTTACTTATGGTAAAACAAGCTGTTTCAACTTCAGTTTAGTCAACATGACGAGTTCCGATTTTCATATAAATAGGCTCATATTAGAAGCGCCTTATGATACATATTTCAAATGTGCATAGTCTTATTAGTTCGTAAGTGGCACTCAACGACCTTCTCATTCTAAGCCAGCGAATTGCGGTGTTCAATTTAGCTCATCATGACAGGGGGCAATTTGAGCCCATAGATTATCCAACACGGGACAAGGGGATCATTGTGGAAAAAGGGACCCTTTAAATATTAACAAAACATTTTTTTCAGGAGTCATGTAACTTCATAAAAAATATACAAATATAGAGCTTAGTAAGTAAGTAAGTAAGTAAGTAAGTAAGTAACGTCTTTATTTAACGAGGCTGACACATTCAGTTTCCCGATCTTCCATGTGGGCTTGGAGAATTTGACCTGATCTTGACCTTTATACATGAATTTATTACAATGTTCTTGCTTTGAATATATCAATTCAAGCAAATCTAGCAATATATGGTATCAGTATTTCTAATTTGTTTTTTGTATTACATCTCGAGTGCCTTGTGAAAACTCCCTGACTATGAAAACATATAACTGGGGTTATAAATATAGACAAGATATCGACTGTTAAATTAGGCTAATTAAAAGGTCAAGATCGTGTCAAATTTGTAAAGCTATACCCAGCTTGAAAAGGTCTTAATACCTTTACCAGTAAATCAGTGACTATAGGGTTTGAAACTTGTTAGGCATATCTCACAACTTGCAACTTGATTAAGCAAAATTTGTTCTTATTAGTTTATGACCTTTGCAACTGAGCTTTGTTGTTAGGAACATTTATTACCAGTTTGTAAAGATATGTGATGTGTGATTTATTAGTTTATGACCTTTGCAACTTAGCTTTGTTGTTAGGAACATTTATTACAAGTTGGTAAAGATATGTGATGTGCGATTAGGCCTTGGCTTAATGTCAAAATCAGCAAAGGTGTATAGTTATTGTTTGCACTCCGTACAAATTCATATTGCTAGCTTAGAATGAGCAAGTCATAAGTACAAAATTGCTATTTTGAGAAAATAAGAAAAACTGTCTGAAATTTAATCTTTACTAAGTCTTATGGAAAAACAAGCTTTTAAAAGTTCATTTCGGTCAACATGACATGTTCCAATTTTCATGAAAATAGGTTCATAAGAAGCGACCGTGATTGTGAATTTAACATATGAATCAGTCTTATATAAAAAGGTTGTAAGTAGTTAGGTTACAACATTCTCATTCTAAGCCAGTGATATATTTGCAGCAGAAGACGTACACATGTGTAGTATAATTATTATTATGTTCATGTTTTTGCGCTAATAATGTCATATGATATTAAAGAATCTAACACTCATTCTCAATTGATTTATGTATATTAAACTTGTTCAGGAAATATCATAAAGCTTGCCAGAGGCTCGTTCAATTTAGTTTCCAAAACTTTTTTAAAATAACTTAATATCTATTGACATTACAAAGTGATAGATTCTCTATATATTCTATGTTTTGGGTTAACTTTCATATGTTTAGCATAGAAATCTACATTGTTGTAATTTGTTTTAGCTATATGATCTGTACATATGGGATCCATGGAGATCAACATTTCTTGAAGTCACATTAAGTTTTAAACTGCTATCTTAAGAAGCTATAACCTGGTAACCTCTCTGCAGAATGATGCAATTTGAGCATCTTAGTTGATTCCCAAATGTGGAAAATACCATAAGATGGAAGAAAATGTAATAAAACATACAGATGGTTTGTCGACAAAATGACAATTTGTAAACAATAAATGCATGATTTAAAGTCTATGGGGAGCAACTCTTGCAAAATGAGTATTTTGTTCACCATACAATTTGGTAAATATGATATTTCGACAGATATAGTTAACATTCTATCATCGAGTATTGGTCATTAGTTAAGAAACAGCGTAATGGTTTGATAATCCATAATTGTATGTAAGGGATGATTGGTAAAAAGTTGTAGGAGCAATAATGTGACTTCAAACAAATCTAGAAAACACAAGTTATTTAGCGAACCTTTGTTTTCATGAGTTTAAAAAATGTTGATATCAAAGACAAAGAATGGCAGATTCTTTTGATCACATTACCATTATAGTTACCGAGTCACAATAATGCCAGAAATAACAAATTTAAGCCAGTTACATTACGTTTTTGCGTCGAAAAGCTGGTTACGTCACATATTTGTTATCACATATGTCCGTAATTTGTTATCACATAGAATAGCACATTATTTATATGTGATAAATGCCATTATTATTAGTCTAGCTTTATCCATATTATCCTTTTGTATATATTTTTCACTTTTTATATCACTGAAGCTGCATGTTACTATTTGTCATACCTGCCAAGTACATTATTTTTGTACTCCTATATTTAAAGTGGAGTTACTCCTATTTTCGTTGTTAATTTCTGGTTTTCCAAGCTCACCTAACTTTGAACAAACTTCAATAAAGGTATATTTGATTCATTTCATGATCTTCTATCCCCTACTAATTATAACCACTAGAATTAATAAATTCCTTGTTTATGCATTTAAATCCCTTTTAAATCACATTTAAGTACATGTTGTATGCCTTATTCCTATAAAACTGTGGCTACCTATTGATTCCGTGGCAATGTAAATAATGAATTTGGCGAAACAGTGAGGGTCCGAATTTTCATGGATGGAAACATTGGTCCGATTTGTGCAAGAAAATGCAACTAGAACAGCTGAAAATCCTTACTTGAGCCTTAAAACGGTATTATTTCACCGATAGTCCGATAGTAGTGAAGTTTTGCAAACACGAGAATAAATTTTTTCACATTGCTTCATTTAGTGACGATTTCTCGGTGAATTTTAATCAGCCTCCATTTTTGTTGCATCATCTGACATTCACCTGGGAACCAGCTTCCAAATCATGCACTTTGGTCATGAAATTGATTGCCTAAGAGCTATTTTTAGAACATCTAAATTTAGCCACGCTTTCAATAGGAACTTTCTGGAATATTTAAATGCTGAAGGTTACTATGTAAAACGTGCGTGTATTTGCAAACAAACTTGTTTACTATTAATTTTGGAGTTGGACTGTGTGGGAATTAGCCATAGGAATAGTTTGGGTAATTGTTTTAGTTCTTTTGAATATATTCACACTGCGCATGCGCAGTTTTGCTGATTAAGAACCACGATAATACAGGAATAAGGCATAACATATTTTCTTGATAACTCCAAATTTGGATTTAACTACCTTGGCAGGTATGCTATAAGTTGTTGTTCCTTTATAGAACTGTTAAATTCTAAAACTTTATTATTGTGATTATAATTCATCCTTATGACTAAGTGTTTCAGTCAAGTCCCCAGACAGAAAAATATGCTGATTGATTGAGAATGTAATAATTAAAAATACAGAGAAACCCTGGATATATTTTAAACCCCTTTTTAACTCGCACCATGACTTTGACAAGCGCTTATATACAAACAATTATAAGTGGCTCTCGAACTTTGAATTTTCAAATATTTTAAGCTGTATATGTTGTCTTAACTTTGAAATGTTAAAGTTAAAAACTAAAGTCACGTCAGAAAGTCAAACATGGAGAGTACTAAATTATTATTTTTTTTTTTTTTTACTAAAATTAAAAAAATTAATGAGTACTAAATTTATGTTCGGAAATTTTTCTTTAGATCATGACGAAATTCTGTATATAATCAAACCTGTCTTAATCCCGTACCATGACTATGACCGCAACTAAATGGCTCGAAGTCTTAAACAAGTCTTAAATTTTCATTATATCAAAGTAAATTTCACGGCCCCAAAAAATTCTAGACACATTGTAAAGGGAGTTGACTGTATAATTAGGTAAAACAAGATATCAGTATATACTGAACATGGTTATTCAGAATAACTGACTCATCTTCTGAAGAGGGGAGGTGATTACATAATGATGCACCAGTCAATATTATGCCCGCCCGGGGGTGGGGGGGGGGGGAGTAGGGATTTAGACAGACAAATCTTTCGGACAGGTAGGAGTTTGACAATCTCATCTGGTAAACTCTGTGGAATAGACTTTGGTCATTTCCAAGACATACGCATGACTATGTGATTACGTGTCTTGGCACTGGGGATTTAGGCAGTAAGCAGTGTCTCAAGGGTGGGGATTTAGAAATAAAAATATGAGCCTTTCTCCAGGAAAACCGGGCTTATTGACATAACAATAGTAATTATGTAATAATATTTAGAAATAGGCCTAAAATGAGAAAAAAGTCATGTTCACCGATTTAATCGTTAGTAGTTGGATAACATAGTACTATCATAAATATTTATTTTTTCTGATAAATTATGATAAAATTACTTCCGTCTTTGCTATGGTGACCCGTATTGAGAAAAACAATGGGTTAGTGGTTATAAAAAGTAGCCACTTTTCCCTTTACGCAAACACTCACAATTTTGTTGTGTTTTATTAAAATCTGAATATTATTCTAAAATATGCCAAAAATTTGAAAAGTTAACGTCAATAATTCTTGAAATACTGGGTTTATGAAATGATTGTTAACGTTACGCCAAATAACGTTCGAATGACGTTAGCGACGTCACTCAAAAACTTGGCGGGAGCGATTAGTTTCAAAAGTCTATAACTTCGTTAATTAATGTTAAAATTCGTTGAAATTTTCAGACAGTGTACATAAGTGTCCTTCTAACGATTTATTATCATGATTTTCGTATTTTTGTCACTAAGCCCGGTTTTCCTGGAGAAAGGCTCATATATATCTAATTCCCCCTGGGTTGTCCCCACCCCCCTGGGCAGGCAAAATATTGAGCAGGATAATTTTGAATAATCCATATAGGTGGTTCAACCAAGTGTACACAAGTTATCTGTGCTATTATAATATAGAAATGACGGTATGTGTTTACTTAAGAAACCAATTTTGCAACAGTAGGCAACTCCGGTCAATGTTGGTCAATATCACATTATCCTTGGCACACTTTACCTATTGCAACTGTAATTATGGATGTGTTTAATTAGTATGCTACTAACCAGATTAGTCAATAGATATTTTGAAGAACAAATTTAAAGAACATGCATAATCTAGATTTTTACTTTTTAAAGGATTTTATATATGCTGTAAAATCATTAATTTTCGTGGGGGAATAAATTTTGTGAATCAAATCTTATCGAACAATAATTTTGACCATTGTATTTATAACTTGAAATGCAAAACCAACCAATTAAGGTCATTTCAAGTTGGTATTTTTTACCCAAAACAAGAAATTTTGTCCAATCGAAAATTAATGATTTTACAGTGACTGTGGTAACTATAGTAACTATTGTTGTTAAAATAAAATTTTGCTTCTTCACTCTACTTAGTCTTATTTTAGAAATCTTACAATGTTTAAACCCTGAACACAATAAACAACAAGAGATGTTTGTAAAACATGTATGCCCACATGGTAGCCAAATAGTTTAAAAATGGTAAAGATCACAGTGACCTTGACCTTTGACACCCTGACCTCAAAAGAGATTCGGGTCATATACTGTTGCTGACCAACCTCTATGTAAAGTTGTAAGAGCGTAGTGCAAAGCGTTCTTGAATTATGGATCAGAACGGAAACCATTTGGTCTACCAACCAACAGCCAGACCGACAAACTTGAGCAAAGCAATAAACCCCCTCATCAAAAATTGGAACTAACAACTTTAACAACAGATTTGTTTATCCATGTATTTTCACCGAAGATATCACTGGCTTAGAAGGAGAAGGTTATAAGTGCCACTTACAAGACCTTATAAGAAATTTACACTATAGTGTTTCTTATGAGCCTATTTTCACGAAAATCAGAACTTGTCATGTTGACCAAACTGAAGCTGAAAATGTTTGTTTTACCATAAGTAAAGAGTGATTGTCAGACAGTTTTTCTTGTTTTCTCAAAATACTGATTTTGTAGCTACAACCTTCTCATTCTAAGCCAGCGATATATTCAAACCTGTTTGTGAATACCAGTCAATGGAACAGCAAGAAGTGATCCTTATATACAAGTGGTCTCACATGACAGGAAGGAGATGAAGGGACAATTAATCTGAGTGATAAAATAAGTGGTCTTTGCAGACCGGTCTAAATTTGTTACTGTAAAATCATTTAGTTTCAATGGGACAAAATTTCATGGGTTTTGGGTGAAATGGATCATATCAGATCTACTAAGTCATAATTATGCAATTATAGAAATTATTACTATTCATGGAGATTTAATTTCTTGGTTGAGAAAACCCACGATATCCATGAAATTAAATCCCCAAAAATATTTATGATTTTACAGTATATAATGGTCTGTATTTGCAAGTGATCATTAAGAGACTTTGTGATTGTTACTCTTAGGACGTATCTTTGGCTAGCAGGGGTCTGTTTCCTAAGAGAAGAGCTACAAAGTGCTTTTCAAGGGAGGTAATCCATGCCTTTCATATTTAATTGAACTGGAGGTAACTGAATGAAGATTTATGCAAATTGATTTAAGATCGATTGTGAAGCAAGTTTTTCCAGCCTATATTAATCACTCTCGACACCTAATATCTGATGTTATCAGTCGCCACACGGGTATGAGGGACAAGAAGAAATCCTTAAATGCTAAGCATCTAGCAAGGGAATTTCTGGTACCATTTTTATTTCGTCTTTGGTATGACGTGGCCTGGGATCAAACCGGACTTCTTGCACTGAAAGCGAACACTCAACCACATGGCTATCAAGGAGGCAGTTCACAAATACTGCAGCACAGAGACAATCCGAAGTCACTCAGAAATTGTGCCATCACTTAGCCATCAAGTCAGAGCCAGACAGAACAAACAAACATATCCCAAAAAAAAGATATTTCAAGCAAGTCTTTATACTCACTCAAAGTCTTGTTGCAATCAAATACTAAATGATCATGTGTCACCAGGAAAATTATGCATGTTATCAATGGCTTGACAACAAATGACACGCAAGGTAGGTTGACACTATGAGGCTAGGGATATTGTACAACATGCAGAAATACACAATCTATAGATGTATTCCCAATTTTGGCAATATGTGGGTTTGCCCTTAAACTTCACAAATTTAGGTACAAATAGATAACATTTACCATAATATGCAACTTATGCTATTGTGACTTAAATAAGCATTACTTATTCCCATTGCATGAAAAACAGTAAAAGTCATTTGTACCACAGGATTACTGTTAAACTAGAAATGTATCCATAGGTCACAAATGCCCCACACCTGCATATTTGACCAAGTAAAGGGACATAACTCTGATGTACGCACTGCAACATTCCAAGGGCAACATCTCTGCTAATACAGGCTATATGCAACATATCGCTGGCTTAGAACCAGAAGGTCATAACTACAAAATCGATATATTGAGAAAACAAGAAAACAAGAAAACTGTAATTTACTCTATATCTATGGGAAAACATGTTTTTAAAACTTCATTTTGGTCAACATGACCATTTCAGATTTTCATGAAAATAGGCTCATAAGAAGCGCCTTGTGAAGCAGATTTCAAATATGTATGAGTCTTATAAGGTCGTAAGTAGTAGCCATCGATATACTTATAGCTTAATTGTTGATATTTTTGTTTTTTCTTACACTGGAAGTTTATTAAGGGAAAAGACCAAGTGTCTTCTATTGTTACTTGTGTTTTTTGTACTGTAAATTCATGACATGTATACTGTAATGTATTTTGAAAAATAAATCTGTTTAGACGAATACAGGTTACACATTTATTCTCTGCAGAAAATAAGGATCCACCATGAGCTTCTATGTAGGATAAGGATATCTCACCCGAGGGGTCGGATTTTAACCAGGGACGAGGCTTGCCAAAAGTTCCTTGGTTAAAATTCTTACCCCACGGGTGAGATTTCCTTATAAATCCTACATAGACTTTCAAAGAAATTATCTTTCTTTTTAGTGCACAAAATAAAAATTTCCATTTTAACCAGGGACGAGGCTTGCCAAAAGTTCCTTGGTTAAAATTCTTACCCCACGGGTGAGATTTCCTTATAAATCCTACATAGACTTTCAAAGAAATTTTCTTTCTTTTTAGTGCACAAAATAAAAATTTCCACATAATTCCGGAATAGTTAGACCCCTGAATAGCTGACTTACCTTTATTATAACTTCCCTGGCCTTGTGGTCTACAAATTCCGCCTTGATCCTTTTGACAGATTCAGGAATAGGTTCTGTTGGTAATTTCTCACCAAAGTTTACGAATATTGTGTACACAGATCTTCTCATTCTCACTGAGAAAGTAAAGTCCAAACAAATTAACCCGACCCTTGCCAACATAGTCCCTCAACAAGGTATGTCATAACAAATTAACCTGAGCCTCAACACGGTATAGTCCAAACAAATTAACCCTTGTCCTCAACAAGGTAAAGTCCCAACAAATTAACCCTAGTCCTCAACAAGGTATAGTCCCAACAAATTAACCCTAGTCCTCAACAAGGTATAGTCCCAACAAATTAACCCTAGTCCTCATCAAGGTACAGTCCAAACAAATTAACCTAGTCCTCAACAAGGTATAGTCCCAACAAATTAACCTAGTCCTCAACAAGGTACAGTCCCAACAAATTAACACGGTCCTCAACATGGTATAGTCCCAACAAATTAATCTGAGCCTCAACAAGGCATAGTCCCGAAAAATTAACATGGTCCTCAACAAGGTATAGTCCCAACAAATTAACCTAGTCCTCAACAAAGTATAGTCCCAACAAATTAACCTAGTCCTCAACAAAGTAAAGTCCCAACAAATTAACCTAGCCCTCAACAAGGTATAATCCCAACAAATTAACCGTTGTCCTCAACAAGGTAAAGTCCCAACAAATTAACCTAGCCCTCAACAAGGTACAGTCCCGACAAATTAACCTAGCCCTCAACAAGGTATAATCCCAACAAATTAACCCTTGTCCTCAACAAGGTATAGTCCCAACAAATTAACCTAGCCCTCAACAAGGTATAGTCCCGACAAATTAACCTAGCCCTCAACAAGGTATAGTCCCAACAAATTAACCTAGTCCTCAACAAGGTATAGTCCCAACAAATTAACCTAGTCCTCAACAAGGTATAGTCCCAACAAATTAACCTAGCCCTCAACAAGGTATAGTCCCGACAAATTAACCTAGCCCTCAACAAGGTATAGTCCCAACAAATTAACCTAGTCCTCAACAAGGTATAGTCCCAACAAATTAACCTAGCCCTCAACAAGGCATAGTCCCAACAAATTAACCTAGTCCTCAACAAGGTCTATTCCAAACAAATATACCTGGTCTCAACAAGGTATAGTCCCAACAAATTAACCTAATCCAGAACATGGTATAGTCCCAACAAATAAACCCGATCCTCAACATGGTACAGTCCCAACAAATTAACCTGAGCCTCAGCACGGCATAGTCCAAACAAATTAACCCTTGTCCTCAACAAGGTAAAGTCCCAACAAATTAACCCTAGTCCTCAACAAGGTAAAGTCCCAACAAATTAACCCTAGTCCTCAACAAGGTATAGTCCCAACAAATTAACCCTAGTCCTCATCAAGGTACAGTCCAAACAAATTAACCTAGTCCTCAACAAGGTATAGTCCCAACAAATTAACCTAGTCCTCAACAAGGTACAGTCCCAACAAATTAACACGGTCCTCAACATGGTATAGTCCCAACAAATTAATCTGAGCCTCAACAAGGCATAGTCCCGAAAAATTAACCTAGCCCTCAACAAGGTATAGTCCCGACAAATTAACCTAGCCCTTAACAAGGTATAGTCCCAACAAATTAACCTAGTCCTCAACAAGGTATAGTCACAACAAATTAACCTAGCCCTCAACAAGGTATAGTCCCAACAAATTAACCTAGCCCTCAACAAGGTAAAGTCCCAACAAATTAACCTAGCCCTCAACAAGGTATAGTCCCAACAAATTAACCTAGTCCTCAACAAGGTATAGTCACAACAAATTAACCTAGCCCTCAACAAGGTATAGTCCCAACAAATTAACCTAGCCCTCAACAAGGTATAGTCCCGACAAATTAACCTAGCCCTCAACAAGGTATAGTCCCAACAAATTAACCTAGTCCTCAACAAGGTATAGTCCCAACAAATTAACCTAGCCCTCAACAAGGCATAGTCCCAACAAATTAACCTAGTCCTCAACAAGGTCTATTCCAAACAAATATACCTGGTCTCAACAAGGTATAGTCCCAACAAATTAACCTAATCCAGAACATGGTATAGTCCCAACAAATAAACCCGATCCTCAACATGGTACAGTCCCAACAAATTAACCTGAGTCTCAACACGGCATAGTCCAAACAAATTAACCTTGTCCTCAACAAGGTATAGTCCCAACAAATAAACCCTATTCCTCATCAAGGTATAGTCCCAACAAATTAACCCTTGTCCTCAACAAGGTATAGTCCCAACAAATTAACCCTTGTCCTCAACAAGGTATAGTCTCAACAAATTAACCTAGCCCTCAACAAGGTATAGTCACAACAAATTAACCTAGCCCTCAACAAGGTATAGTCCCAACAAATTAACCTAGCCCTCAACAAGGTATAGTCCCAACAAATTAACCTAGCCCTCAACAAGGTATAGTCCCAACAAATTAACCTAGTCCTCAACAAGGTATAATCCCAACAAATTAACCTAGCCCTCAACAAGGTATAATCCCAACAAATTAACCTAGCCCTCAACAAGGTCTATTCCAAACAAATATACCTGGTCTCAACAAGGTATAGTCCCAACAAATTAACCTAATCCAGAACATGGTATAGTCCCAACAAATAAACCTGGTCCACAACATGGTACAGTCCCAACAAATTAACCTGAGCCTCAACACGGCATAGTCCAAACAAATTAACCTTGTCCTCAACAAGGTATAGTCCCAACAAATTAACCCTAGTCCTCAACAAGGTATAGTCCCAACAAATTAACCTAGCCCTCAACAAGGTATAGTCCCAACAAATTAACCTAGTCCTCAACAAGGTATAATCCCAACAAATTAACCTAGCCCTCAACAAGGTATAATCCCAACAAATTAACCTAGTCCTCAACAAGGTCTATTCCAAACAAATATACCTGGTCTCAACAAGGTATAGTCCCAACAAATTAACCTAATCCAGAACATGGTATAGTCCCAACAAATAAACCCGGTCCACAACATGGTACAGTCCAACAAATTGACCACGTCTGAACCAAGGTAAAAGTCCTAAGAGATTTACCTGGCCTCCACAAGGTAGTCCCCATAAATTAACCAGGTGGAAGGGAGTTTATGCACATCCTCTCAACAGTAAACATTTGCTATAAGTTTCATGTAGTTCAGTTCAGGTGTTAAAAATTATGGAGAGGACTCAAAATGTATGCGTCAAACCATGACTTTAAAATGGGACCTGGACCTTAAAAATGGACGGTTTAAACATAGTTTTGAAAATCACCTTAATCAGTTAAACATATGCTATAAATTTCATGCAATTTCAACCATGTGTCAATAAGTAATGCAGCGACCACAAATGGTGGCGCCATGTTATGTTACAGAAGGACGAACGAATATTCCTTTAATACCCACCCATTTAATAAACTGTTTATAAATAGGTCACTCGAATAAATAGTGTTACTTGAAATACTGTACAGCCTTCATTTAAACATTAACATTCTGCGGAAATATGGCAGGTATATGTTTGAACCCAATAAGGCAGTCATTTTCCAATTCCATGTCTTTCGGATCGCTAGATTAAGCGGCAAGCGTGCAGTGCACTAACCACCGAGCACACTAAAGGACTAAGAGCCCTGATACTTACTTGTACCAATCAGATTAGGCGGTCGACTTTTATCTGGATTCTTGTATCCCTCTTTATGCGTCATCTCCTGTTTATAGTGATGATCGACGGGTTTATCAGCACGAGAGAAAGTCAGCGGCGGTATATACAGCGGTACGTCTTGACTCAAATACTCCTTCAGTGGCACTAAGTGATCAATACGAACTTTCTCGTATATACTTTCATAGTTACCCTCACCATTCGTTCTCATCGGCAAATATTGGAAATCAAGTAACGCTGAAAAATAAAATAATTCTATTATATAAAAATGTGTTTTAAAAATCGTCCCTTTGGTGCAACAAGGTCGTATCTCATTATATAATCTATTTTTTCTCTTTAAATTTGAATTATACCCGAGCATAGCCTTTATTTGCTTTATTTCTACTGAAACATGGCAGGCATATACATGTACCTCCACCAGGATTTGAACCCGGGTTGCCAGATTAGACGGCAAGCACACTAACAACTAAGCTACGGATCTATAGAAAGATACATTACTAAGCTTGTTCCCCCAAAGGGACGAAATGTCCCAAACATGGATCAAATGGCACAGGGGATAAAGCGAGAAGTATCACATTTTTCTAGCATATCACGATAACGAAGAGCTACTAGAATATAATTCTAAATCATTGAACATGGTACTGACAAATAAGAAATATTATAATAGGTATGAGATTCGGATGGGTAAGATTGTCTAGCAAGGCAGAGAAAATTTCAGATGAGCTGAAGGCAGATTCGATAAGTTCAACAGTTGAGCCGGTTAGACTTTTACTCTATAGAGGATCTTGCATGAGGGCTCATTACATTATGTGTTTAATCAAACGAGTGGACAAAATAATATGACACGAGGCTTCGCAGTTACACAGGTAAGTTTTAGAAAACAAGGGATAGAAACTAATTTGGTATAATTTTAGTATGTATGAGTTCATTATCTGAATCATTAATGTTGTCAAGGAATTATGAAAATTTGAATGAAAGCTCAAGATTTCTATATAGTATGAACTTTGATAAGTACCTCAGCCACGATTTCACAAAGGATTAACAGATCTGGATCAAATTTGATCCAAAACAAGACTGCTTAGCGCTTTTGCCCTGGTGGAAGCATTGTCCATAATAACTAGTCAATCAGGGGCCATAATTCTGTAGAAATGTTGGATTATGTTACATGGCATTGACAATGTAAGGTATAATCAATGATGTTAATTAAACAAGTATGCCAAGTTTGAAAGCAATGCCTCGATGGACATCAAAACTATTTGAGTTTTCAACAAATGAACGGACAGATGAACAAGCAAGCACGACAATCACTTTATGCTCCCTCAGTAGATGCTGTGGCATTAAAAACATTTCATATATGGGGGACCTGGACCCGATCTCCGGAAACATCTCAAGAAGAAATCTCATCTCAAATTGAGATTTTGCTCAAATCAGAATTTTTGTTGTTGACCTCAACCACGCAATTAAATTCCCAAAGGAATAGTTATACCTTGTATATAGGTCAAGTTTACAGTGGCTGCCATACTTGCTATCAAGTACAGTCAGGCGTAAGCTTGGGGCTTTGAGGAAGATCACTTGCAGGGCTTTTTTTCAACGGTAGGGGAGGGGGCCTTTTCTTAAAATTTTGGAAAAAATAACAGACATTTTTTGCTAAAGGGAAGAAAAAACTTGATGTAAATGGGATTTTAGGCGAAAACTGCATGATTTTAAGAATTTTCCTGAGGGGAAAGGTCCCAGGGGCCCCTAATATAGAAGGAAAAAAAGCCATGACTTTTATATATTTTAAACATGTAATAAATAATAATTGTATATGTTTGAATGATTTCTGATCATTTGACCTTGACATTTTTTGGAAATTAGAAATTATTGCAATTACTTCCCAACGAAATGATCTTAATCACCAAAGCCATGAAATTTTACCCCATTAAAATTAAATTAAAATGAAATTTTACAAATAACAAAATTCTAACACTCACATTGGAATCTGTAAGCAGTCTCAATACGACCAAGAATTGTCACTTTATAGTCTTCCTGTCCGTCGGACTTCCTTCGACGTCGAATAACCTTCATTACTAAATTGGAGACATTAAATCTGAAATTCAACAAAATTCAAGGAATATTTAAGATGTAATTTTGCATTTTTATGGCAACATTTACCCATGCAGTAAAAATTGTAGGATTATCAAAAAACTTGAAACTGCATTTTGACTCTTGAATTTGACAAAAGGTGTCTATTTTGACTCTTGAAAATTTGTGGTGATGAGTCAAATTTACTATACTTATAATACAAATTTCTTAAAATATTTTGATGACTCCTGAAAATTGAGCGTCAGGAGTCATTTTGACTCTTCACTTTTGGAGCCTAGTGAAAGCACTGATTATGTTAACATATGTAAAATTATAACTCTTTTGAACAGTTTACATGTATCAGTATCAGCATGTGAATGTTGTTACTAAACGAATTTTCTGTAGCACTAATCATATACAGACAATATTTAATTTCAACAAATTCTTTTAAATTACACCTTTAATGGATATTCAGGGCTGTTTGCCTAAATTCAACATTCTCATAAATCAGTGGTTAGTCAAGTACCTAGACTATGTAATGGAAAATAAATACGCTGGTTGAACGAGAATGAAATTAAAGGAGCATCACCATTTTAAACTCATCCTTCCACTTCTTTTATATAATTCTTTGAAGATGCTCTAGGTATAACACAAACAATATTGCACATACAATTCGCTTGCAGAAATTTATTAATTAAACACAAGAACCTCGTAATAATTCATGCATAAAGGACAGGATCAGTTTAAATTATCTTTATTTTACATATATATTCAAAGAATGAAAATTGTCTTTGAACTCATTTTTTTTATAATTCAACATACCTATCACCATAAGTTGCTTTACTATATGCATCCTCCATCCTGAATCGCAGAGGTAATCTTTTCAACGGTTCCTCATATACCTGTATAAGAAAGACAGACAGCACATTAATTAGCAAATAAATACACAATATATTGCAGTGCGGGAAGGTAAAAACGCAGCCAATTCCTTGGGTATACACCGCCCATTCCCGGGGGCTGGGGACCGTAGATACAAGTGACTGGTGCATTATTTAGAAGATATTATTCCTTACCCCGCCTCTGACAAATTAGTAGCTAAATCAAGGAATGTGATTGGTCCATTGCCATCACGTGGTGACACAATATCATCCCATACCGGGTCAGTAAAAATCAATACCGGGTGCCCACGTGATCAATACCATGTCAGTAAATTCAATACCGGGTGCCGACGTGATCAATACCATGTCAGTAAATTCAATACCGGGTGAGCAATGCCTATAGTTCGACTAGCTATCGGCCGCCATTGTTTTCGTCACATTGAATTCTTTTTTTAGCAGTTTTTTGGTTAATAAACGGCTTTTTTAAAGGCACGGACTATGATGACAACGAATTTTAATGAATCAAATAAAGTTTGATGATAAGGGCTGTTTCGTAATAACATCTCAAGCATCGAACGTTAGCAAACTTACATGACCGTGTCACTAGCTTTTCCGTGTCACTAGCCCATTAATTGCAAGCGTTTGCGATATTTCCAAGCGCCTATTGGACATTGAAGATGTTTTAAGAATCGTCGAAAATAAAGGTGAAATTTTCATTTAAATAGCTGATTTATCCACGACAGTACTCGATCTCCGAGGAAATTGGGCTTTTAATAGACATTACAATGATATCAACACTCAGATCATACCAGCTTCTCGAGCGTGAGTAGGTTACAAATTGTTCCACAACCAGTTGCTCATGGTATCACTATGTCAACAATCCTAATATATTCCTATGTCTCAATGTAGCTTGTCAAAGCAATGTTTTAATATAAGATTATTTTATTACTGTGTAAAAGATTTTTGTATCAGTCAAGTTTCATCCACATCACCCCACCCTGGGGAATGGTCGGGATTTTGAGTCGAAACCCCTGGCCTTCCACGACCTGCGGGTAAGCTGATGGTAAAATTTCCGGTATTTCCCACCGACAACTAAATATTGTCCCTTAGCTATTGGTTCGCAGAAAAATTCTCCTGATCTGCGGGAAGCTGGTCGGTACAAAGACCAATTCCTTGAATTTAGTGGTAATTTTCTTGATGTGGTCTTTTATGGTGGTTATAATCCGTTTTGAATGGTCATCGACGGGGTAAATTCGTTGCATGGTCATCTAGTGACCTGGTACGGGATGATACATGGTCAGTTAATATCGTACCATGACTCGGCTTCGCCTCGCCAGGCACGATATTTACTGACCATGTATCATCCCGTACCAGGTCACTAGATGACCATGTAACTAATATCATAAATTCAAATTGTTAAAAGTATAGCACATGCACTCTGTACACGAGACACTTGCATTTTGTCCGAAATATTTCATCCGAAGCACTTCAACTTCTATCGCGAAATCACATTACTTTCTTACTTTAGCTAGTTCTTTCAGACCACCAAGAGTTGCTAATGCTTTCTCTGGATTCTTTACATATGCTGGATGTTCGACGCATAGAAAATGTGCGTCAATATTGAAATGCACGTCCAATCGTTGGTCTTTTCCTTTCCACTCCGACATTTCTGTTTTTATTTTTTACAGTCGATATACTCGGCTTTTTTCGTGCAAACAGCAAATTCGTCAGCATCTTAGACCGTTCCGATTAAAAATGGCAGCGCCCTTGGACATCTTTGATTGCGCAATTTGAAGGTAGAAATTTCATATTTCTAGGTATTTCTAGTGTTATTTTTATGTAGGGATGGTTTTGTAATCTCAATTTTCATAATTATCTGTCAAAAGTTTTATCTTCATCACGCTAAGTATTTTAATCCCTGAAAATATCCCTAATAATTGATTTGGCTTAGAATTACAAAATATTGACTGGTGTGCATGTATACGGATGCTAACAGTATCCGGACGCTGTAGCAATAACAGTGCCAACTTGGGTTTAGACCGGCACCAGCTATGCACCAGTTGCATCCACGGCCTCCATTAGATAGGGACGGGCGTTAGATAGCTGGGGAGAGATCGAGCCATGTTTTTCAGCTTCCACCACACTGGTGGGCGACTGCAGGGGTTTTTATTTCTGAAAAAGCAAGGACATATAGCCGTCAGTGGGCAATGAAGAATTATTTTTACTTTTAAATCCCCCTCCCTCCCCTTGGATGGCGCATTTATGATTAGCTCAGGAGCTCATTGGTTGGCAAGTTATTTCTGACATTTTTGTTCCTTTTTTATTATTTAATAGATAAGATGGTTTAGTTTGTGATAATTTTGTGTTATTATAATTTGAAGTCAAACTTTGAAATTTGTAACATCATACAGTTCTTGTAGCCACGTAAAAGATGTGGATAGAAGTCGTTTCGAGTGTTTTGTGTTTTGTCTCAGGATAGCTAGGTTGGTTTTCGAACTAAAGGTGGACGCTAAACGAAAATAGGATTTGGTGTGGCCTTATTAGGTAAAAAACACCAAGTAGACTTGTTCTTTAGTTCAATGTAATGTGACAATGGCCAACCCCAAATATCAACAAGTTTTAGTCCATTGCCAGCTGGTAAACACATATCATCTTAAAGAATTATGTTTGAGCTTCAAAATGTTACAATAAAATAAAAGGCCCCTGAAGGGCCAGTGTCGCTCACCTGACATGAATTGGGAGTTTTAAGATCATTGGCCTAGTATTTGACCAAATTGCCAACTAGAAGACCTAGATTTCATGGAGCTGAACGTTCTGACCAAGCTTCATAAAGATTGAGCAAAAAATGGTTACAAGGTACCTTTTTTGAGATTTGACCCAGTGGTCTAGTTTTTATTCCACATAACCCAGATTAAAACTTGGACTAGATTTTATGGAGATGAACATTCTGATCAATTTTCATAAAGATTGCGTAAAAATTTGGCCCGGGAGTGTTTTTCTCAGATTTGACCCAGTGACCTAGTTTTTGATCAGTTTTTTTATTCACAGATTGAACTAGATTCCGTGGAAGTGAACATTCCGACCAAGTTTCATTGTTACTTCTGGAGTGTTAACAAGGATTTTCTGGTATTTGACCTAGTAACCTAGTCTTTGATCCCAGATGACCCAGTTTCAAACTTGGTCTAAATTTCATTGAGACAAACATTTTGACCAAGATTCAAAAGGATTTAGCAAAAATTGTGACCTCTAGAGTGTTAACAATAATAAGTTTTTTGTGTGATTTGACCTAGTGACCAAGTTTTGACCCTAGAGGACCCAGTAACAAACTTGGTCCAGATTTTATAAAGACAAACATTTGACCGAGTTTCAAAAGGATTAAGTGAAAATTGTGACATCTGGGGTGTAAACAAGTTTTTTTCTGTAATTTGACCTTGTGACCTAGTTTTTGGCCCAAGCTGATCCAGTTTTGAACTTTGCCTAAATATTCTAGAGACAAACAATGTGACCAAGTTTCAAATAATTTTAAAAGTGAAAAATGTGACCTCTACAGTGTTAACTAGATTTTTCTGTGACTTGACCTAGTTACCTAGTTTTTGACCCCAAATGACCAAGTTTTGAACTTAATTTCATGATTTCAAAACAAACATATCAATTCCAGTATGCATACTACCATTTCCAGTCAATCCAATGTGTCACAAATTTGTCCATGTTTGTTCTCCTTAATCACAATTCTAATTTAATTGAATCTTCACATGGTTGCTTCATGCCTAGCTTAGTAACAAGTGCATATTGTCTGGTATTGCAGGATTATGGTGTATATTATTGTTTTGCATAAATTGTTATTATACCCTGTGTCAAAAGGTTAAGGTAACTTTAATAGGTCAGAATGATGTATGCCAAAGTTATGGATTCTCGTTGTTTTGTGTCAAAAATCCTAATTTTTATCTTCTATTGATTAGGGGTTCTACTCAAGGTTTGGAAGTTTCCTAAGAGTAACTTTCTGACCCTCAACATGTACGTTGGAAGGGTCATTTTCACTAAGAAGTAAGTATCATTGGTATGTAACCTATTCAATTGTAAAAAGATTAGTCAAACATATCAAAATGACCCTTTACTGGTTTAGAAGCAAATGGAAGCCTGTTCTTTATTTACAGTGATTATAAATAGGACATAGTCCAGTAAAGATGACTACACAAAACGAGGATGTGAAGAAAGCTGAGCTACGTAAGAGAATCGAGCATCAAGTAGCGTGTGAGGAGCGAGCACATAGAATAGTTGAGAGACTTATTGATAATCCAATTACTGATGAGATGTTGTGTAATTCGGTAAGGTTTAAGAATATACTTTACATTACAAATTACAGTATTTCATGTTTCTTTTTAGCTCACCTGTCACATAGTGACAAGGTGAGCTTTTGTGATCACTCTTCGTCCGTCGTCCGTCCGTCGTCCGTCAACAATTGGCTTGTGTACACTCTAGAGGCAACAGTTTTGATCCAATCTTAATAAAACTTGATCAGAATGTTGTTCTCTATGAAATCTAGGCCAAGTTCGAAACTGGGTCATGTGGGGTCAAAAACTAGATCACTAGGTCAAATCTTAAAAAAATCTTGTGTACACACCAGATGTCACCAATTTGTTCCAATCTTCATGAAAGTTAATCAGAATGTTGTTCTCTATAAAATCTAGGCCAAGTTCGAAACTGGGTCATGTGGGGTCAAAAACTAGATCACTAGATTAAATCTTAGAAAAATCTTGTGTACACCCTAGAGGTCACCGTTTTGATCCAATCTTCATGAAACTTGGTGAGAGTGTTGTTCTCCATGAAATCTAGACCAAGTTTGAAACTGGGTCATGTGGCATCAAAAACAAGGTCACTAGGTCAAATCTTAGAAAAACCTTATGTACACTCTAGATGTCATCAATTTGATCCAATATTCATGAAACTTGATCAGAATGTTGTTCTCCATGAAATCTAGGCCAAGTTTGAAATTGGGTCATGTGGGGTCAAAAACTAGGTCACTAGGTCAAATTTTAGAAAAACCTTGTGTACACTCTATGTGTCATCAATTTGATCCAATCTTCATGGAACTTGGTCAGAATGTTGTTCATCATGAAATATAGGCCAAGTTCGATACTGGGTCATGTAGGGTCAAAAACTAGGTCACTAGGTCAAATCTTAGAAAACCTAGTTTTCAAAACTAGAGGTCACAATTTTGATCCTATCTATATGAAACTTGATCAGAATTTTGTTCTCTATGGACTCTACGCCAAGTTCAAAACTGGGTTATGTGGGGTCAAAAACTAGGTCACTAGGTCAAAACTTAGAAAAACCTTGTGTACACTCTAGATGTCACCAATTTGATCCAATCTTCATAAAACTTAGTCAGAATGTTGTTCTCCATGAAATCTAGACCAAGTTTGAAACTTGGTCATGTGGGGTCAAAAACTAGGTCACTAGGTCAATCTTAGAAAAACCTTATGTACACTCTAGATGTCATCAATTTGATCCAATCTCCATGAAACTTGGTCAGAATGTTGTTCATCATAAAATCTAGGCCAAGTTCGAAACTGGGTCATGTGGGGTCAAAAACTAGGTCACTAGGTCAAATCTTAGAAAACCTAGTTTTCACACCAGAGGTCACAATTTTGATCCTATCTTCATGAAACTTGATCAGAATGTTGTTCTCTATGGACTCTCGGCCAAGTTCAAAACTGGGTTATGTGGGGTCAAAAACTAGGTCGCTAGGTCAAATCTTAGAAAAACCTTGTGTACACTCTACATGTAGATGTCACCAATTTGATCCAATCTTCATGAAACTTGGTCAGAATGTTGTTCTCTATGAAATCTAGGCCAAGTTTGAAACTGGGTCATGTGGGGTCAAAAACTAGGTAACTAGGTCAAATCTTAGAAAAACCTTGTGTTCACTCCAGAGGTCGTGGTTTTGATCCAATCATCATGAAACTGGATCAGAATGTTGTTCTCTATGAAATCTAGGCCAAGTTTGAAACTGGGTCATGTGGGGTCAAAAACTAGAAAACTAGAAAAATATTGTGTTCACTCCAGGGGTCACCGTTTTGATCCAATCTTCATGAAATTTATATGGTCAGAATGTAGGTTGTACTGATACCTAGACCAATGTGCAACAGGTGAGCGCCCTAGGGCCTTTCAGGCCCGCTTGTTTATTGCTTTATTATTTTACTAAAAAAAAAACCCAACAGCAGATATGTAAATTCTTTTCATATTAATTTTAACAGTAAACTTCTTTTGACAATCACCTTTTATGCCGTTGTTTTGTTATTTCTTGGCGAAACAAGGTCAGTCTGATTTTTTACAACTGGGAGTTGGGCTTTTAATCAGTTTGTTGGGTTATGAATGTGCATTGCTCCATGTAGTTGTGTTATGTTCTGTCGTTAATGTTTTCTGTGCACGGCTGGTTAAGTTGAGTGCTGCCATGTCTGTACAATTTTCTCATATCTTTTATGATATGCCTTAAAATCTTTCTACACATGCATTTTGTATTTGTTAATTTATTTTGTCTTACAGTTACGATATATCACTCAGAGTCATTATAGTGATATTGTTGAAGAGAGAGCTGTATCCAAGATTTGTGGCTACCCAGTGTGTCCTAATGATCTAGGCAATGTAAGTTAAGCATGATTTTGGCAAGTACATTATATGCATTTGTTCAATGTTTAAGCTGTACATTCTTGAGGTAAATACACTAATTTTCTCAATGTGTTGATCATATTTTGCTATTGAAAGTAAACAAAATAATATTTTTTTCTGGTAACAGCTGAAAAGGGTTGGTAGGAAATAGTAAATAATTCTAAGTAGGATTGATTTTAGTCAACGTAAAATCAACAATCCCAGTAGCATGTACACGCTTCCCTATTTTTATTGAGGTTTTCTCATGAGTTGTCCCCATTTTTCAAATGAATTCCCTATAAAGTGCTTTATTGTGTAAACATGTTTAAAGTCTTCATTGAATGTTGATACTTTAGGTATTGAGGTCATCTCAGACTAAGGTTTTGTAATGCATATAAATTGTTAGAAAGTCATGTATGACATCATGTATTGCATTTAATTTTCAGGTTCCCAAACAAAAGTATATGATTTCAACAAAGACTAACAAAGTGTACGATTTAGAGGCTCGAAAGGTTTGTGTATTGTTATACCGACGTTCCGAGTTATGGTGTTTGAGTATTAATATTAGTATTGTGTTATGATAAATCATTTGATCCCATACATCTCAAACCTATATGTGATAGGTGGGCTAAAAGTTATAATATTAGCACTGGGGCTTCCGCAAAAAAAATTGTCGGAAGTCATGACACCCAGGTGGTTAATTACCTTATACACTCAACCGCTTTAAAAACGCACCACTATTAAAAATTATCAAATTTTGTCAAAATACATTTTTTGCCAAAGTTGATAGTTTACAGGGTTTGTTCAGTTCATAAGCTTGACCTAATTAAAGAAAACGATATATTTTTCATTCGGAATACCCCGCCAAGAGAACTTTTTTTATTTTGCATGTTATGCGCGTGCAGCTCGAGCGCGTCGACCTGTGTGGTTCATATTACATTTAAACTATACGCTGTTGGTTTACACATTGAAAAAACGACATTAACAATATTTTCTAATGGTAGTTTTATGCTGCGAATATCTCGAATATTTGTTCTCGATGATTACGCCTTCGCTTCCAACTGAAAAGAGCCTAGGTGCCTTAGCATGGCGGTTTAGCTGCCACCATACAATACGTGGGTGAATCAAAAAGTTTGTAGAATTTTGCCATAACTTTTTTATTTTCAGAGCTATTGTCGTCATATTTATGCTGAATGAAAACATTGGTATTTTGTTTACATACAAAGATTTGTAGCGACCTGATGATTACCGTTTCAAAATTATTTATATCTTAAATAAGGGCGATTACGTATACCGGAGCACACGGATAAGTTGAAACACATTTTATTAATTTTTATCAAATATCTCAATTGTAGGACCTCCAAAAACCGTCAAAATGTTATGTCTGATTACATGATGTCATTTATAAAGTCTGTTAAGATTTCAGACGACATCTCCAATTAATAGTGCTTTATTCAACATTTACATAATCGCACTATATAGAAATACCTGATTAAAACGGGTCTACCGGAATTTACGAAACCTCGGGCGGCTATCAAAATCTGCGTGAAAGTGGAATATACGTACAGCATCAGAGGCAACACATGGTTTGAAACTTGCGGGTATATATACTGAAATAAATAGACACCGATTTATAAATGGAATTAGTGATTTCGTGTAGGCCGACGGCTTTTGGCAAACAAATAAAATACACCAGATATTGGTGACGTTGGTTCGCAACGTCGTCGAAGAGGACCAGCGCTATATATAGCGGATATAGCAAAACGCATAGATTAATTTTATGGGACAGCGTACACAATATTAAACAAACAATTGAAAATGCAGAAACTATGTTCACGATGGTTATCGAAAAATACCTACATATTAGTCACTTGAGAAGCAAAAATTAGTCAAAACGTTATCGTAAGTATTGACAAACGTGGCGTAAGTTTGACGTTGTTCATCAAATGACGTTGGCGTGCTCCGGTATGCTGTCACACGAGTGTGCGTTTCAATGTAAAATTCATGTAGTTTTGACTAATTCAATGAAATTTGACAAATTGTTTTGTGATACTTATGGTCACGTTATATTAAAATTTGAAAGCATTTGAAGCTGTGGTTTGTGAGTTATGATATTTTTCTACGAACTTTTTGATTCACCCACGTACATGTGGGCTTAAAACATCGAATCGTAGCGAATGGCACAGTCAAAGACCGACCTGGATGAAACCAGCTAAAGGTATTGAGTCTAAGCTAGGAGGAAACATGACACAGGTTGTGTCACTGTAATTGGTTCCACATGGCTGCACACAGTGTCAAAATAATGCCGGGTGTCAATTAACAAGCCAAAAGTAGATTATTGCATTTTCATAATTATTTCTTTCATAATTGTCAATAAAAAGGAAAGTTATTTCAGTACAATTTAAATGAGTTTTCTCCCGTTTAGAACCTAACGTCCCAACTGTTTGTCTTCAAGCTCCTTCATGGTGTTGATTTGAGGTGCCATATAAGCACCACGGGATATGTCCAGACAGTCTGGTGCTCATAACAAAGACTTAAGTTTAAATAAGGCTTGAATCCATCTTAGGTTCACATAATGCGCATATCTGAACCGCACTCGGTCCTATGGTATTAGCCAGACAGCCATAGCCACATAACATTTATAATTCAAGTCAAGCTTTGATTGAATGGTGTGAAACATCACGTCGAACATAATTCTATCCTATTACGTAATTGATATTATGCTTTAGGAGGAGATACCACATGAATGCATCAATGTATCGGGCTCTTATACTTGCTTTTGAAATTGTGACTGTCTCTTTCATGGGTCTCAGTGTTGTCTATATCATAATTCATTTCAAACTGGTAATAATGACATGAAAATCACACACTTCGTTGAATATAGACTGAAGAATATTAATCAGAAAATAAATAACCATAAATTGACGTTTTCATCACTAAATCCGATATTTCATATGTGGTGCGTTTTTAAAGCGGTTGAGTGTATACTCACATTTTTACATATTACAAAGCATAGGGTTTCTAATTTGCAAACTAAACATACAACTTACCCCGAGGTGCATTCTATAACAGGTGAGCGACCAAGACCTCTCTTGTTTACAGATGGTTTAAATCTGCAAGTTGTGATTTGATGAAAGAACAGCAGAAATCTCCTCCCCTTTGACTGGCCAAACTGTAAACTACACTCGATGTAAATTATACTGTTAGTGTAGCGAGCTTCTGGTCAAATAATCAGTACTAACCATTACCATTTCAGAACTTCTGTAGTGGAAGATGTTACAAAGCATCCAAGCATCTAGAGAAACAGATAAGTAATACACCTGTCTGGTCACGCAAGAACATCCAGCCATTGAAATTTGATCTACTTCCTCTTGATAGTAAAGTGTAAGTTTAGCGTGCTTACTAGTTAGTTATTTCTGTAAAAGTGAAGATTCATTTTTATGAATTATTATAATCTAGTGTTACTTCTATTCCAAAGGGCAAGTCAACTTCTTTTCTGATACCACAACTGGTCACATTTATTGATTTATATCAATGTTAATTGTCCTCCACATAAGGATCAGTTCCTAGCTCCTTAAAGGAGGAAAAGTGCTGGTTAGGAAACTGTCCGGGTAAACTGTTAAACGCCACACATCACTTACTAATTCTTAAGTGTCCATTAATCAATAATCAGTGTTTCAAATCTATTGCAGTGGCAAGTTAGGAGACGAGATATTAGTAAGTAAATCTGCTACAATCAAGGAGGATGTTGAAATACTAGAAAAGTTGGATAAGTACTCTGAAGATCTTGAAAGGAAAAAACAAACTGAACAGTCAAATGTTAAAAAGTCATCCCATATTGACACAGATACAGACTTCAAACAAACTAACCATGATATTAATGATTTGAATACTAGACTGGAAGAGGTCAACATAACTGCGGAATGTATGAGAAAAGAGAAAGTTAAACATATTGATCCATTAGATCCAAAGACTGATTCTAAAGAACCGGAAAGTGTGAAATTAAAGAAAAACTATAAATCATCAGGAAAAAATTCTAGTAATTCTAAAAATGCTGACAAGTCCAAAACAGACTATTTAATGCAACTTCTTGATAAAAGAAAAGCTCTTCTTTCCAAGATGGTTGACAATCAAGAAAATGTAAATTTGATAACTGACAAAGAGCATATTCAGACCTCTGGTTCAAATAAACTTGACACTGAAGTCCAGGACAAGGAACCTGGTAATAATGCTAATGTTCCAAGTGATACAAATGTTTCTGGATTAAAGTCAAATGACTCTGATGAAAGGTTAAAATGTGACAAAACTAAATCAGTTATTTCAAGTCCATTTGTTGAAGAAATTCGTAATGCACCGATTAAAAGCAGTCGCAAAGGACTAGACTCAGTGCCAGCAAGTATTGACGAAAGTCAGACATTAGAAAATATAAATAATAAAGGAGTGAATGTCAATGAAATTCGGCCTACTAAAGAACATTCTAAGAAGAAATCGGCTTCATCAATCGAAGTTTTGTTTGAAGGAGTTCGGTGCTGGGTAACAAAAGAAACTGCAGAGTATTTAGTTGACACTGAAGAAGGCAACAATGTGATTGATGTAAAATTTGGTAAACCAGAATTTGAGAAACAATATAAAGCTCTGGTAGCTAGTGTGGATGCTCAGGAAAAAAACTTTGACGCCTTACTTGGTATGTATAGTAAAGCTCATCATGTTAATATACCATCATTAGCCTTTGTGTGATTTGTACATGAGGTGTCTGCACATTTTCCGGATTTAACCACTCTAGTGTAAGTGCAAACGCTTTGTGGATTTCAAGGATCAGTTGACCGATGGGCCATGCATCCTCATTCTACTTTTATCATATAACCTGTGGTGTGGGAGTGCATTAAAGCCGTGCCGGAAATACCATAATGCACTCCCAGCCCGTTACAGAAATATGCAAATTAGCTTGACAGTGGTTGGTTGATTGGTTCAGCGTGATGTAACGTAAGCCAACCCGTACATCGAATCGGCCCGTTCGCACCCACGAAGTCCGTGCGTCACTTTCCAAGTACCACTAATTTTTGTTTGAAACTTCATGAACCTATGCAGCATTTTTCTAAGATATATAGCGTTTACTAAGGTTATATGATTAATATAATCTTACATTCGTGCTCATTCCTTACCATTTTTATTTAACTCGTAGCAAAAACAATATGATACTCGAAAGAGCCTCGTGTCATAGTGTTTTGTCAACATGTTTAATAAAAATGGTAATGAATGAGCACTCATTCAAGATCGTCTATATATTCAACATCTAGTTCGCAGCTTACTTGTTTATCAGGGAACACTTGGTATGTGGAATGATGAACATTAGTTTGATGGTGTAGTACAGTCAGGTCTTATAGCGAAATAGTTTGTTCCTAGACATTAATATAACAAAGGGGAATTATATTGAATTGTGTCCTCATAAAGTAATGTCATCATATGAGTATGTCAGTTTATCAGGTGGTGTAATAGATATTGAGATTTGGATAGAAATTATTTATCCTATTTTCAAGGTGAGGAATCCATGGACGGTGATGTTAAGAACCAGGCTGTTGCTCCATTACCTCATTTTAGTGTGTTGAAGGATGAAATGGAGAGCGATCAGAAACGTGTTGAAGAGTTCATGAAAGGGTCTTTTGTATACAAGGTCACCGAGAAAAAAGTTGATACGAAGGTTAGTGATTATAGTGCAACTACACTGCCTATGAAGTTATGTGTTAATGGTACATTTTGGAGTTTATAAGGGATTTTTTTTACTACATGACACATCATGCCATTATCCATCACCAATCTATCCACTTGTTCTTGGTGACAATTTTTCTTTCCATCAAATGGTAGCCATATTGGAATCTTGGAATTGGTTGCTAGCATAGCTCTAGTTTTCAACTTGATTAAATTCATGTTTATTTACAGACAGACAGTAAGAATAGTGGCGTGGTGTTACCAACAGTGGACCGATATGATCAGTTAGCTATACGTCAGAAAATCACACTGGAAAGAGTCAGTAAAGTGTAAGTAGAATTATTATCTCAGGCTATCAAGTTAGCCAAATATAAGATGGCTGAGCTGATGCATACCTTAAAGTAGACTTTAGATTGATATCTCATTTTCACGTTTCCCTTTTTGTATAGCTCTTGGATTCTTGGAAAAAAATCGTTTAATCCCTAATATTGTATTGCAATGTATTTCTGTGTCTTTAAAACCAACCAACAAAATATTGCAGTGTTGCGCTTAGACCATCAGTTTCGATTGTTAAAATATGTGGTATTTCTGAATTGAAGTATCCCCTGACTGGAGTCTTCAGACAGACTGATGAAAAGAAGAAAATGAATAAGATATTTGGTACTTTGGTTCGAACGAGCTACGGCCTGCTAAAGTACAGATTACAAGACAACTATGTTTACCACGGAGCAACCGAGACAGGCGAACATATTTCAATAAAATAAAACTAATATTGGTTTTATGCATTCCGTTTTGAAAGCTGTACAGTATAAACAAACATGACGTCACTGTGAAGTTACCCAAAATCAATTGTACTGTGATTAACTCATGTGGTTGTTGTTGTAATTTCAGTCTGTCACAGTTGTTACCTCCCTTGCATCTTCTGGTACAAGATATATCTACAGGGTTACGAGAGCTGGTACACACATTCAAGTGAGTTCTTGTTACGATAATTCGCACATAGTAACCATAGTGATTTCCATATTGAAACATCGTCCTTTCTCCATTCTGACATACACATCCAAGGTCTGAACTCAGTGGTTAGTAATAGTATATGGCATTGTTACCGGGCAGTAGAGGTTCAACTCCCAGTTGTAACATCGAATGAAAAATTCCCGAATGGTTGATTTTTATCCTCAACAATTATTGATTAACTAAATTTGAACCAAATAAATTATCATTACCAGCCGTATCTACTAGGCTCATCCTGTAACTTGATACACGATTTCTATTTGAGATGCTTCGCAAAATAACGGTGAATACCTTATCACATATTAAACCAGAGCAATATATGTTTGCAAGCATGTTTCGTAATACATGTAGTTGTGTTTTGACAATGCAGCTTAGATTCTGAAAACCAATTATGAAATAAAAGCAAGCCGGTTAGGTACATGTAATATATTTAGTTGTATTTCGTACAATGCAGCTTAAATTTGGAACAACGAATTCTGAAATTAATTGCAACATTCCTATTATTATTTTCAGTTTGACCAAAGATAACATCATCTTCAGGCCTGCAGAATGGACAATAGTCACTATTATTTTATTGCGAATGTAAGTTTGTTTAATATTGCGTAAACTAACCATGTGAACGGACTATAAGTAAATCATTAAACAAAACCGTTCCTTTTCTCAAATAAATTGAAGGCGCTTGAACAGTGTAGAAACATACAAAATATCTTTCACACAAAGTTAAATCTGGGTCTGGTATTCTTTAAAATATTTCTAATTTGTATGTTGGGCCATTCAAAGTATTCATATTCAAGCCATCTTTTATTGCTATTAAAACATTTCAGTCTGTTCATTAAGGTCACCGCAACTCAACGTAACTGTACTTAATTCCCTTCCTATGTGTGTTTGGTTTTCAGGTTGTGCAAGAAGTTACCAACAGTACGAGACAGTTTCTGTCGTCCAGGAGCTGTCCGATTCTATAGTACGCTGTTAACTGGTATCAACACCTCTGTGCTGCACATCGATTCTTTGATACATGCAATATTTGTAGAAAACACTGACAGAAAATAAAACAAAAGATGTGTGGTATAAATTACTTGTTTAGATGTTCTTCAACCATTTTTCAGTCTGCCTATACCACAGCCAAACGAACAAACCAGTTTTCATGGACTTATTAAGCAATCAGATAAAAATCAGATCCTAACATTTGCTCCATTCCTTTAAGCTGTTAGTCAAGTACTGACTACACTACACCAGAGGTCACGTTCAAATGACCTCTCTAGTGCATGTTGTATTATGGCTATTCACCAGTATCTACGCTTAAATCTCTATGTATAAAGTTTAAACATCTTTCTGAATTTTTTTTTGATTGTACGATGTTAAATTCACATCGACATTACACTCATACGGAGTGTCATCAGATCCAATATCAGCGTAAAGTTGTGGAGTTTATATGGGTCTGATTTAAATGAGATTGCTTATTAAGCAACCAATAAGTTGCAACTGTTAACTTCTCTATGCAAACGACGTGACCATAGCTAAAGTATGAAGACTACTTGCCCAAGTATTTGGGCCTTACACAAACTAGAGTTTTCGCCATTGAGACCAACCAGCAAATACTTACGGAAAAAATTATACAACACATGTTACCAATTTTGATTATTTATTTAAATCACATATTCAACATGATTCTATAACAAATACTTGCTTTGAGTATTTGTCCTGTAACTAGTTAATAGTTCCACAAATAAAACTCTTAATGACTATTCATACATGTATACAATTCACAAAGCCCTTGTTAGGTAGGTAATTGGATACCGATAATCAGAGAGACTCAGAGTAAAGCCTATGTTCGATTTAATAATGAGCATTGGAAGACATTGGGAAAAAGAAACCCGTGGTTGAGAGGGAAGCTCTAAGGAAGCCATTAGGAATTTGAGAAATGAAATCCCTGTTCAATACACCAAGAAATACTCCAGTTGATACCGTGAATCATCTGGATTAGAAAATGGGTTGTCGTTGACAAATTCCGCGTATAATAATGATGCGAAGTGAGTATTATGGCATTTAAAGATTTGATAGTGCAGATGCTCCACCTACATACAAACAACAGCTCATTGACCCTTTGTCTAGGAATCAGGACATATTTGTTATAATTAAATAATCACAAAGAAAGGCAGTGGATGAAAAGTAAGATACAAAATCATCTCAGAATGGTCCTTCCCTATTGTTACTATCGATAAGAAAGATAAATAAAATAGTTTTTTATGTGGACTTTCATCACCAGGACTACAGAAACAAATCTCTTCGCTCTGTGGATAGTAGATTATATTCTTGCATTATTACTAAACTCTATACATTTTGTACTTCACCTCATCTGAATTAAAGTGTGGATACAGACAGGTTTTCAGGGTTTTTCCCCTTATATTGAGTAAACCTAGGTACTGCTGACCATTTTAGCCACGGCGATGTACTCTCGTTTAATAAATGAACACCGATAGACATAGGGAAAAGGATCCTCGTGGTCTAAGGGAAGCTCTGGTGAAGTCATAAGGAAATTCAAGAAATCCTTGTTCAATACACCAATAAATACTCCTTTTGATACCGTGACAAGGATTATTTAATCATCTGAATTAGAAATGGATCGTCTTGGGCGAAATATGATGTAATAATAATGCGAAGAGGACATAATGGCTGTTAAAAATTTGATAGTGCAGATGTTCCACCTTGAAACTTACAACAGCTCATTGACCTATTGTCTAGGAATCAGGACATATTTGTTATATGTACATTGTAAAGATGAACATTGATACAAGTGAATATAACTCATTCATATCAAGCCATATCATACCTAATCAAATAATAAGCAAGTAATCAAAAAGGCAGTTGATGAACTTTTGGATGCAAAGTAATCACAGAATGGTACTTCCCTGTTGTAACTGTCGATAAGATAGATAAATAAAATAGATACTGCATGGACTTTCATCATCAGGACTACAAAAAAAATCTCTGCTGCTAGTAGTTGCTATACTTATTTTATTAATAAAATCTAAATTCTTCACCTGTTTACATTAAAGTATGGATACTGATAGCCTAGTGATAGGTATTAATGGATGATAAAGACACATGCTAAGTACAGGACATATGATCACTTATAAATTGATGGGACCGAATACCAAAATCAATATTCGAAATTCATATTCAAATATATTCGAATATTCGTTCGATTATCGATGTCAAAGATTTCATTCATTTTTTTACTTCCCAATAGACAAAAAAGTTCGATTTCCGCTCTTATGCAAAGCTACGATATTCGTTAGCTTAATATTTCTTTTTGAACTATTGATATACATTCAACCTGATTGGAAAGTAATAAACATGTTTTTGATCTATAAATCGTCGTATTTCTTTACCTTTCGGGCTTCAGGGACGTGTGAATAAAGTTCTAATAAGTTTCATTGTTTTGTTATTTCTAATGAAGATTGTGAAAATTTGTACGACTACGCAGTTTTAAAAATCGTTGTCATCATCCGATGGGTGTTTCACACTGTTACTGCGGACTATGTGTTGACACATTTACTAACAACTACATGCGCAACTTTATTCATCTATGAAAACAGCTAATCATACAGTGGATAAAACCCCCGAATCAAAGAATCCCACACATTTGTAAGGTAATTAATTTAGCCTTCAAAATCCGCGTTATTACGACGCTTGAATACAGAAGAAATGCAAGCGTTTCGGGTGTCTAAAATGCAATCGTTTTACGGAAGTATTTTGGAGAAGTGTCATACTGTTTATTCAGAGTATACAGTTAATATATCGATGAACATGTCATAAAAGTGTCAATTAGGGACTTGATTATACACTATATTACAAATTATGTTGTTATTTGCATACGAAAATAATAGGAATTTACATGTATCAATATTTGGTGAAATTAACAATTTTTCTTTATTTTTACGAATATTCGAATATTGAAATTGGATATTCGGTCCCATCTAATATATACAACGGTTTTCAGGTTTGATTTTCTAACGTTTTCTGACTAGGATTCATATTAACAGAGACTATAGATTGCTCTAAGTAACTTTAGCATCAACCTTACTACCGTCAAGCAATTTTATTTTTCCATCTTTGTCTGGAAGGACGGGTATGCACGCCATCTGAGAAGCCCCTCCTATCATGACCGGAACCCCAATAAACATAGGCTCACGGTCTGTGCTGTTATCAGCCACGGTTTCTAGTTTATCAGAACTAATCATATCACCAGCTTTATCAGGTCGAGGAATTTTCAAGGTAGTTATCTTTTCAAGATGCAATGATTGATGTGTTCCAACAGATTTGGCAGATTGTCTCCCTAGGTCCTTTCCACCATTATTCACAACAGTTTCAGTTTTATCATTTATAGCTCTCTCACTATCATGTCCGATGTTCACTATTACAGCAGAATTAGATTGTTGTTTATTTTTCCCAGTGTTGTGTGCTAATGCTACCAATGCTTTAGCCCCTTCTAGTTGCTCCAGTCTCGTTGTTGATGTCAACTTTTTCTCCATTGCCAACTCATCTTTGTTCCTTCCTTTATCCTGAATCTGTTCAAACTCTTCCAATATTTCTTGCTTAATTTGATGCCGTACTTCCACTGCAAGACGTCTGTTTATAGCTTTAGTTGCTTTAGTTTTCATTTTCTTTTCTTCTAAACGTTCTTCTTTGGATTTTACATTAACAACCCTACTTTTCTTGGATTTGGATACCTTTTTGGTAGATTTATCATTCAATTTTGTATCATTAGTCCTTTCAGTAGTGTCTGTACCTTCCTCTGGTAATGGTTCATTTAGAAGTGGAATTTCAGAAATCTGTGCCACCAGTTTACTCATCTTTTTGGGAATAAGTTCTCGCATACTTTTATATTTTAAGTTTTCACGCGTTCTCTGCAAATATAAAAGTTAATACACGTAAGTTTGTCATGTCGCCTTTAAATGGATAAGTTATTTATTTTATACAATAATGTTCGTGTGTGCAAAATGTTGAAAATACATGTAACGGGAAACTCGTTATACTGTATTAAATATTACTTGCACAATAGTAAATACCAACACAAAAACATACCAGATGAATACTGTAGCCCAACGTCTTCCTTTTTCTCTTGAACCTGGTTTTATCTTGTAACCGATAGACAACAATGTTTATCATACACCCACTTCATAGAAGCGGTAATACCACATTCGTAGAATCGGTAATAATAAACAGAGAGCAAGCAATGAATTACATCTTAGAAAAATCTTCATTTCAATTAAACTTTATTGTTATTATAGACCAAGTCGCTCACCTTTTTTGCTGGGCTGCTATCAATTGCTGAGGTAATATTTCTTTGTGATTTCCTCTTTTCACTATCTGATAGCTCTAATCTCTTCTGTTTAGAGCCTTTTGGTCGCCCTTTTGAACGTGTTGGTACATTTACAGCAGCAGCTTCTATAAAATAAAGTGTTCAGATTATTGGTTCATCAATTTTCCAGTGTGATCAGAATTTTATGGATGAAAATCGCTGACAACGGTTACCTCTACTTTTACTTATGTGAAACAGTATTTTTCAATTACATACGTTGACCACTTGACCTAACCAGATGTGCTAGACTCTTCATGTGATTGTTTAGATACAGTTTTCCAATGTAGATGTAGTACTAGACCTTGGAATGGTTTCCCCATCAAGAGCAGACTTGTCCGAATGGATCTAGCATCGAATTTACAGATAATTCTTGTACAAGTTTAAAGTACATTTCAAACTAATTGTATACATTTATGTGAATTTTTGGCAAATAATTTTCATAATTGCGTTATACACAAGTTTTACCTGCAGAATTAGTGCTTTCATTGTTTGTTGTTTCATTCGTATCCATGGCTTCAAATGTAGGCATGTCTTCACAGGTAGGCGTGGCTTGACTTGTATGTGTTGAATCACTGAAAACATGAATGGTCTTTTATAAGCGGATCAATGTAACTGCTTACAAAACGTTTGGATACTATTTGATTTTCACAAATTTGATTTTACCAGCTACATGACTTGTATCCCTTTTAGCAATTTTGGTAAAAATCAGAAAGTTTCCACGCTTTTAATTACAGAAAGATAAAAACACTATTATTTTATAAAATAATTAGAAAGAGTCCTTATCAATACAAATGAAGCCCAAATCAAACACTACATGGGACAACTAGGTCATATTGAAAAGGTAAACTTACGAGATGGAGGGTAGTGTTATATCATTAGGTGGTGTAGATGTCGTTGCCATGGCAACATTTGCTGTTTGTAACTTTCTACGTCGTTCGTACTCCTGCATCTTGGACCATAATCCTAAACATACAACATACTCAATATAATACTCATATTTACAATCAAAAACGTGTTACTACCATTCATGGACAAAGACCAGTGTTGAAAAAATCACAAAATCACAATCACTTTTTCAATGATTCAAAGTTAACCCGAAACAGTATCTTGCACAAAATGAATGATTTTTAAAAAAGAGAGATTTTTCGCACCTTTATTGTCTACAAAGAGAGAACACTTATGGGACAAAATAGCACAAAACTTCTCGGAGTGAAGAACAATGAAACAAATAAAAGAACAAACCCAGCTTTTTTAGAATCTCCGTTCTTTCCTTCCTCGCATATTTTTGTTGCTTTTTCTTCTTTGGTGGACTGAAAAAAAAAGAATACCAGATGAGAAATGTAAATGTTTTTATTACCTGTTTCACAATAGGTCTATTGAAATAGAACATGTTGACCTTTCTTTCAATAAGTTACCGAAAGTTGGGTGACTGGGGTGGGGATAACAATTCATGGTTTGAAGGGTTTTAACCTAAACCTCAACCTATCAGATCAACAAATGCAAGCCACCTACTGTATTTATATGTAATATACCACATTTGAGGGTTATGCCAGGTAGTTGTCTCACATCACTTTAAGAGATACTCATTATAACACAGATAAATCAACCAAGCATCCAGACAGACACTACTGGCATGATAATAGGTTTCTCACACTACATCTGAGAGACATAAATATGTGGCATTGAGTATTTACCCTCTCTTTTGTGCTCTATGTCCCTCATATTCCATCATAATCCTCTCTACCAACTTCTCAATGGCTTCCTCTTCCGTTAGATTTTCATCAACATCATCTTCATCAACACTACCCTCCTCCTCATCAATGAAACCTTCACCAACATCACCAGTAGCATCAACACCATCAGCGGTATCTACAGCACTAGCTCCACCTCTACTTTTCTCTACAAAAAACATTCTCATTCTTTCAAATTAACTGATTTTCTCTTGAGAAAACATACTGTTTCTTTCCAATAAACTGATTTTCTCTACATAAAATGTCCTCTTTTTCCAATAAACTGATTTTCTGTTGAGAAAAAATTCTCATTCTTTCAAATTAACTTACTGTATTTTCATTACAGAAAACATACTCATTATTTCAAATTAACTTATTTTCATTATAGAAAACACGCTTAAACTTGTTTTTCTCTACATAAAACATACTAGAAAACATACTCATTCTTTCAAATAAACTTGTTTTTCTCAACAGAAAACATACTCATTCTTACAAATAAACTGATTTCCTGTATAGAAAACATACTCATTCTTACAAATAAACTGATTTTCTCTATAGAAAAGATACTCATTCTTACAAATAAACTGATTTTCTCTATAGAAAAGATACTCATTCTTACAAATAAACTGATTTTCTCTATAGAAAAGATACTCATTCTTACAAATAAACAGATTTTCTCTATAGAAAAGATACTCATTCTTACAAATAAACTGATTTTCTCTGTAGAAAAGATACTCATTCTTTCAAATAAACTGATTTTCTCTATAGAAAAGATACTCATTCTTTCAAATAAACTGATTTTCTTAATAGAAAACGTCCTCATTCTGAGATAAACATGATTTTCTCTACAGAAAACGTAGTCATTATTTCAAAATGAAAATATATGGGAACATTGCTTAACATAAATATAATTTAGATTACCATTTCCTGTCTTTCCATCCTCTTTGTATTCAATAATTTGTTTGAGTTGTTGAAATGTTTTCTGATTGGCAAGTTCTCGTAGCGACATTGGAAGATGGGCGTTTCTAGGAGGAGGAATAGTGGATGTCAAAGCTGGCCATGAAAACATCGAATGGAATCGTGCCTAAAAATCAGAACATAAAAACGTAAGCCAATCTGTAACAAAGTGTACACTATATTCGGTCATGTGAAGTGTTAAGATAAGAAAAACTTTATTTAACTCGATTATAGTTAACATAAAAGACATAAGCTACAAGCTTGTATTTGAGTGTTATATGGACAATGTAAGTTATTATAAAATGATGGCTAACAAGTAATCAAGTTTAAAAGCAATGCCTTGGTGGAATATACAATATCTTAAAAAAATTTAATTGCAGGTGGAATGCTGGTTGTCCTAATGACTTTATAAACATGCCGTTTCCTCCAATTTTTGTAAAATTCAATAATAATTCACTGACTTTTGTCAACTTCGCAAATTCAATGATTTTTGCCAAATTTGGACATTTTCTTATTTTTTTTGCCTTTAACCCTGATTTCCTGAGTCTGTGTGCACCCTGAAGATGATTGTCAATGACTCTTCCAAATTCCCAGTCTCACCTTCAGCTGTTGATAAGACTCAGATTTCCTCGCCTCATTTAACTGGCGTGAACATTCCATGGCTGAAATTGCAACTGCTCCTTTCTTCTTTTTCTTTTTAAACTTTTTCTTAAATGCCGACTGAAAATAAAGCAATGAGTGAAATGTAACGACTAAATGACTTGGAGTTAAGCTTTCTTAAAAGTTTTTTTAAAGACAGCACAAAGTAGACTAAAAAACTTAAGAGTAAAACTTTAATTTGTAAATGCTTCTAAAAGATGTTAAGTACAGGGGTGTTCCAGAAATAATAGGATTTTTCTCATAACCTCTTAAATTACTTAACAATTACAATTTAATGAAAATTGTCCCATATGCATAGCAATGTATGCTCTATATGCTGATAGCAACATAATTTCTGTGTTGCTGATGATGCTCATACATAGCGTTGTCATAGAAACCATGTAATACTAAGGCGGGTCACACTGTTATTTGTCATTACTATCCTTATTAAAAATGTAAATATCTCAATATCCACTTGATAAATATAAACGCCAATTTGTATGGCATTGCGTGGATGACTTGGACATGAGAATGCAAACTTTCGAAGAAATCGCTCTATGTTTGTTATCGTAAGTCAATAATCAAGTGTATGTATCCAAGCGCGTCATGAATGAAATTGACGTCAACGCCAATGAACAGAAACCACCCGATTGTCAAACAATGGTGCACTCTGGGAAAACCAACAGTGCTAACCAATGAAATGATGAAATATGTATAATGTAGCGGCATTAAGCAGCCACCTGTGTTCTGTTAGCTCAAATTGATTACAGATCGCGGCTTTATTAACTTACTAAGCACAGGTGGGGGTTATAGAAAATTTAGTTGGTGTTAATAAACACTGTTCATACACTGGTAGGCGCTCCGATGTTTGAGCATTTTCTAACATCATTGCAACACATTTTTGTGAACAGGGTTATGGAAACTCATCTTAACAATTGGAAAAGTAATATTGGATCTGTTTAGATAGTCAGGACGACTATAAAGAAAAATATTTAATGTTTCTTTATGTTGAAATACTGCGCTTGAAATGCGGCGTCATAATAACGTCACGGTGCGACCCGCCTCCTTGGTACATGGTATATTCAATGTTTAATAAATTTATTAGTTTTCAATCAATTTCTTTGATATTTCGCATACTTGTCAGTGAAAGATCAAAATTTTAATTATAAACAACTAGTTTGATTAATTTCTGATTTGCTGTGCTGCTATGAAAAAAGTCCTATTAATTGTGGAACACCCCACGTACACCCATGGAAGGATAAGAGTTTTACCTGGTTCCTTCCTATAGCATTGAGTACGCAGTATTTGTTACACTCATGAAAGGAAAAAAGTTTTACCTGGGAATGTCCTATAGCATTGGGTACATTTACACACACATATGGATTTGAGTTATTACCTGTGTCTTTCATATAGCATTGAGAACACCAATGAAAGGATCATAGTTTTTACCTGTGTCTTTCCGAAATCAATGAGAACACCCATGGAAGGATTCAAGCTTTTACCTGTGTCTTTCCTATAGCATTGAGTACATGTTCACACATATAAGGATAAGAGTTTTACCTGGGTCTTTCCTATAGCATTAAGTACGCCCATGAAAGGATTAAGAGTTTTACCTGGGTCTTTCCTATAGCATTAAGTACGCCCATGAAAGGATTAAGAGTTTTACCTGGGTCTTTCCTATAGCATTAAGTACGCCCATGAAAGGATTAAGAGTTTTACCTGGGTCTTTCCTATAGCATTAAGTACGCCCATGAAAGGATTAAGAGTTTTACCTGGGTCTTTCCTATAGCATTAAGTACGCCCATGAAAGGATTAAGAGTTTTACCTGGGTCTTTCCTATAGCATTAAGTACGCCCATGAAAGGATTAAGAGTTTTACCTGGGTCTTTCCTATAGCATTAAGTACGCCCATGAAAGGATTAAGAGTTTTACCTGGGTCTTTCCTATAGCATTAAGTACGCCCATGAAAGGATTAAGAGTTTTACCTGTGTCTTTCCTATAGCATTAAGTACGCCCATGAAAGGATTCAGAGTTTTACCTGAGTCTTTCCTATAGCATTAAGTACGCCCATGAAAGGATAAGAGTTTTACCTGTGTCTTTCCCATAGCATTAAGTACGCCCATGAAAGGATTAGAGTTTTACCTGGGTCTTTCCTATCGCATTAAGTACGCCCATGAAAGGATTAAGAGTTTTACCTGGGTCTTTCCTATAGCATTAAGTACGCCCATGAAAGGATTAGAGTTTTACCTGTGTCTTTCCCATAGCATTAAGTACGCCCATGAAAGGATTAGAGCCTTTCTTCTTCAGCTCATACAACTGATCACGTAAATCGGCAGGGTTAAAGTACGTATCAGCTTGATCAATGAGTCTACGATGTTCAAGCAGTAGGCCTCTCATACCCTGTAGAGTAGTCTGGTTTGGTGGTAGGTATGGTAACGTCTTCTCAACTCTTGTTGAATCGTCTGCCTCCTCGGCTTCACTCTTTGTGATGGTCGACTCCCTGCTCTCCTCTGCCTCGACTTGAGCATTTACTTCATCGTCATTGATCTTTAATTCATCACGCACGTCTAAAATATAATCTGCGACCTCAACAAAGGCTGCATTGTCACTCTTCTGTTGCTTGGTGTTGTTCTGAAGTGCAGATCTTTGACTTCGTGTTTTGGCCCGCTTCGATTTTGCTTGATGTGTTGATTTTAGCATTGCCATTGCTGAGATTTTACGTTTTCCTTTGATTGCCTTCACATAAGCTTTCTTACCATTCACATCTAGCGCCTGAAATAAACACAAGTCACAATCATGCACCATCATAAACGTCATTGGTTCATCTTAGTCTGTTTCGCCATTATCACTCCCTATACACCAAAATACGTTTCAAACTTTTACTGTAGTTAAAATTTAGCTTATGAAATTTCAAATGAACACAACTAGGAGAAAAATTTGATTTTGTTGGGTCAAAACTTAAATTAGATTTTCTGCAGACCAGTTCATGCTTGGCAAATCAATATAGTTTCTGATAAGTTTGGAATTAGTAGGATCCTGTTTATCAACCAACAATGTAGTCCTACCTTTATCAGGAGTGCCATAGACTTCCTGTTCAGCTTCTTATCTTCCTCCATGCCATTAAATTTCATCAAAGAAGTTCTGGGATCTGGAATAAAACGTTAAATTTCATCAAAGAATGTTTGGGATCTGAAATAAAACATTGAATTTCATTAAAGAATTTCTGGGATCTAGAAATTTCTACGATTTGACCCTTTGACCAACTGTTTTGACTCCTCATAACCTAATATTAAGCTTGACCTAGATCTTTCTGAGACGTCGCAGTGACCAAGATTCGTGAAGATAAGTCCACAATTGAGACCTTCAGTGTACACATAAGCAAATTGTTGACAAATCGACCGACAACGGAAGAAGAATTATCACAAAACCTCAACCTGTCTTTAACGATGTCCGGGTGTAAAAACTTTTTTTTAATGTTGAGGACTGCATTTTAAACATTTTTATCCTATTGTATACCCATTAAGACAACTGCATGTGAATTTTAGAACACTTTTATTGTAATTTAAGAGAGTAATTACTATTTTTATTTTCCTACACCCAGCGTAAGAACGTACTGCAAAAACAAATGGAGTCAATTGCATGGTATATGAAATAAGTCTCCAACAGATGCCACAATAAAAACAAGAGTGTGTTTAAATCTAATGATAATGATTTTTTCTTCCATCAAAGTGTAAAATTTATGTATTGTCTAATTTTTTAAAATATACATTTCAGAAATCCATAGTAACCCGATTTTTATCTATTTACCACATATTAATTCCTATAAAATTACTGAACTTGAGAACTCTTCAAGAGGATATTCTTTATTACCCCCAGATATCCTTCAACAAGTTGGCACGCAGTCAACACTTATGTCCCAGTGGAAACCTTAGCCTAGGTAAGACAATCAACTTGAAAGTTTTGTAACAGAACAGAAAAACTTACAGATGCAAAACTTCTTTTTCCTTCCACAATTCTTGAACTCGGAGTGGTCCATCTTGGATGCAACCAACTGTCTGAGCTCTCGATTAAGCACTGCATTTAAAGCTATTTTCTCTCCCAATGCTTTTGATTTTTGAATATCTTGCTTTCTTGGTGTACGCTGTAAAATAAACAAATTTCCATATGTTTAGGTCTGTTTTTTAATATCTCAGTTTCAGTCATACAGTTACAAGTCAGGAATGTTATGTATGTTTAATATAATGCTGCTTGGAAATCATTTATGGTAAATAACCACTAAATGCCTACGCGGACCAAATTCAGATACAGTAAAATAGTCCGGTAAAATACTTTAAAGCGACTGGAAACGGGTGTATGTCTTGACAAATCAGCATCAGAATCATGAAATTGATGTTAAATGCTTTGTATGAATGTATGTGATGTAGTGAAATGGTTTTATTCAGAAATATTTTGTATTCTGGCTTAAATATGAAAGTGAAAGTAAGGTTGGGGCTAAGGGACAGTGAGTAAATCCGTACATGTGAGAAAATCTGTTCACCGCGTTTGACAAACCAAATTTTTCTTATATGATACATGACCCGCTACTTTTTTTCATTTTCTTAAAGCTGGATGCTATTTCTATTGATTAAAAGATTTTGAGAGGGCCCCATGGACAAACAAGAGGGCCATGATGGCCCAATATCGCTCACCTGATTATACATGAAACCCTGCGCAGTTTTCACCCAAAGGAATAATTTGAACATCTTGGTAGAAAACCACAAGATAATGCTACATACAAATGATCAAAACTCAAGGCAGTGTAGCTTTAGGCAAGAAAATTTTAATATGTTTTCCCTATATAAGTCTATGTAAAACGGTGACCCAAAGGGTTGGGCCAATATTGACCCCAGGGGCATAATTTGAAAAATCTTGGTAGAGGACCACTAGATGATGCTACATACCAAATATCAAAGCTCTATGCAGTGTAGCTTTGGACAAGAAGATTTTTATATGTTTTCCCTATATAAGTGTAAGTAAAATGGTGACCCCCAGGGTGGGGCTATTTTGGCCCAAAGGGAATAATTTGAACAATCTTTGTAGAGGACCTCTAGCTGAGTCAACATACCAAATATGAAAGCCCTGGGCCAAGCGGTTTTGGAGTAGAAGATTTTTTAAGGTTTTCCTTATATAACTCAATGTAAAACTAAGGGCCCCCGGGGCAGGGCCAATTTTGACCCCAGGGACATAATTGGAACAATCTTTGTAGAGGACCCCAAGGTGATGCTAAATACCAAATATCAAAGCTCTATGCAGTGTAGTTTTGGACAAGAATTTTTTTATATGTTTTCCCTATATAAGTCTATGTAAAATGGTGACCCCCGGGGCTGGGCCAATTTTGACTCCAGGGGCATAATTTGCACAATCTGGGTAGGGGACCACTAGATGATGCTACATACCAAATATCAAAGCTCTAGGCATTGTAGTTTTAGACAAGAAGATTTTTATATGTTTTCCCTATATAAGTCTAAGTATAATGGTGACCCCCAGGGTGGGACCAATTTTGACCCGAGGGGAATAATTTTAACAATCTTTGTAGAGGACCTCTAGCTGAGTCTACATACCAAATATGAAAGCCCTGGGCCAAGTGGTTTCGGAGAAGAAGATTTTTTAAGATTTTCCTTATATAACTCTATGTAAAACTAAGGGCCCCCGGGGCGGGGCCAATTTTGACCCCAGGGACATAATTTGAACAATCTATGTAGAGGACCCCAAGGTAATGCTACATACCAAATATGAAAGCTCTAGGTCTTACGGTTTCAGAGAAGAAGATTTTTGAAGTTTCCTTTTTGAAAATCTATTTTTAGCCTGTGTGACCTAGTTATGCGACGGACCGGAATTTTTTTAACAACTTTGGTAGAGGTCCACCCAAGGAACATTCCTATTAAGTTTTATCAAATTTGGCCAGATGGTTTAGGAGGACATCTCGGTATGACAAAACCTCACCATGACCACTTTGTGGTCAGGTGAGCTAAAAAGTGACATTTTTGGCTGACCTAGGTCACTTTACATTGAGTTAAAGAACAATTCTATTTGGTGGTTTTTGACCTTATGTATTTGTCAAGACTCAAAAGTGAAAGATAAAAAAATCTAAAAAAATACTATTTAATATTTAGATAAGATAGAGAAAAATGCTTTTTGTTTTCAAACATCCTAAAAATCAGGCATATTTCCCAAACGTGCCTAGTGATATTATCCACCAAGACATCTAGCATAAAATCAATATGCCAGGATTCTCTAATATACAAGTACAGTCCAGTTAGGGTATGAATGCAGTGACCCAGTGGAACAATCCACTATTACAGTGTAAAAATAAGTATAAAGGGTTATACCAACAGTTCAATACCAAACTATTAAACTCTACCTGTTTAAGCAATGGTTTTAATATTTTGGGTACACATAAACGATGACATCACTGTCAAAATATCCTAACTGGACTAAATATATTCAGGTACTTATTCAGACGTGTACTTAATCAATAGTGCAACAAATTTGTGATTTACTTACAATGCAGCCCGTCCCTAGATTTGCCACTTAATGCCACCTATTGCCACTTATTTCCACCAAAAAATGGTGGCATTAGGTGGAAATAAGTGGCATTAGCTGGAAAATGAAGAAATTCCACTCTTTTTGTAATTTTTTCCACTAGAGTGGAAAATATGCCACTTAATGCCACCTATTTGACTGGCATTTAGGTGGCAATAGGTGGAAATTTAAACATAGATTTTCTTTATGGTGGAAAATAAGTGGAATCTGGTGGAAAAATGAACTCAGTTAATTTTTATGGTGGAAAATGAGTAGCTTTTGGTGGAAAAATGGTGGAAAGGGGAACTTAGACTATTTTCTGAGTGGCAAATAGGTGGAAAAAAACTCTGCCAATTTTAGGCAGTCAAGGATGGGAACTCAGTTTATTTTCATGATAAAAATGGGTGGCAAGTGAATGGCAAAAAAACTTAAGACAATTTTTAGCAAACTTACTGCTGTAACTTTATGTGGATTGACTTATATCAGTAAAAGTTAATATGATGATACTGTATTATACAGTATAACTTTGGTTTCTTTACAAAACAAGACTACCTAAATGTAAACGCTTATGCCCCAAAAGATCCGTAATAACTAGCTTAGTAAATAAGGGGCCATAAATACAAAATTTGATTGTTGTATAGAGGTTGGTGCCCTGGAGAGGTACAATGTATAGTATATGATTACCTTTTGTGCAAAATCATTATGTTGCATTAGAGAAGTAAATATTGCCCTCAGGAGAGGTTAAACTGTATACCCAGCATTCAAATCTTCTTTTATAATAAATAAGTCATTGTTTGAACTTCAGGTTAGTCCAGTTTTGAATTTTGCTTGTTCTTATCTAAATTTAATAATTTAGTTATTTGGATTAGTTATAATAAGTTATCTATTAAGTTATTAAATAATTTACTTCATGTTTAATTTCATCTATTGAATGCAAATAAAAATTAGTAATCAAATTACAGACATGGATTGAAATATGTTGTTTTTCTACAATGTGCTAGCATGAATTAATTTTCTTTCATCTTTCCCATGATAAAAAAGGATTTACAAGAATTTGGATGGCTATGATGAACCCCATTTATTACAGCGCTATTTGATTAACAATGAAAAGCTGTAGACCTCTCTGTGAAAACTCTAAGAAAATTTGTATTGAAATACACATCCAAGCATTTATCAGAAGAGCAGCATGTAAACAAACAGACTTGCCTTTCTCTGAATTAACTGACCTGATAGTGATACAGAGTAGCTGATAAACAGTTTGAATTACACAAAGGTAGGGTCTATCTACAAGGGGGAGTATGACCGAGTGTAAATAATTACCCACACATTTAGCCCTACATGATAACAATGATCAGTACATACATCTATTTATAAATGATAAATATAATAACAAATCCCACTTTCTTAGAATATGTATGTGATATGGAGGTAATAAGTTTTATCCTTCACAATTTGAAAACAACCCAGTTATAAGACTTATTTCAAAATGGACTCTTCCAATCAGAGCGATACAGACAATGCTTGACCTACATATTCAAATATTTTCAAGAAGATCAGGGTTTTAACTGGTCTCATTGATTGTTTTTCAGTGTTTGCTTATAAATTTAGTTGTTTAAAATGATTGCACTTTTAACTAATGACAGGAGTTTCAGTGTTGTTAATTACAAATGACATAATTTGAGAAACTTGGAGGATTAAACAAACAATTTTGTTAAGAAGAGTGTAAACAATGGAACTAACTTCAGTGTATGGTAAGTAAATTTATTTGCGTTTAGCCCCCTCCTGATTATATTACTTATAATGTAATTTATCAACATTTTAAACTAGCTGTTTCAATGAGCTAAGATGTATAATATTAATAATGAAAACATGTCATAAAACTAAAATTGTGATAACCAAATTGTTGCATAATAGAATTCAAAGATTAGATTTGAAAAAAAAGATTATAAACCCTAAATGTCAGCCCCTTTGGGTCCTGTAAAGAACCAGTATCATCATGGACTTGTTAGTTATCATTAAATGTCATAATTATTGGCCAAAATGCAGACTTATAATGACTGTTAATGGATGAAGTTTAAAGTTTATTTATCAAGCTGATACTTTTCTCAGTATAATGTCTGGCTCATTAGGTATTGCTGTTTCATGACAATAATATGTTCATTATGTTGGGATGTAAATTTACTGCAATGAGCATGTAAGTTATTAGTATTTCTTTGTAACTGTTACATAATTAAAATCCTAATTTATAATTAACTTAAAAAATATATATATATGACATTATGACATATGTTACAAATTGCAGGTAACAAAGAGAGTCTAATGATTTGATGGGAGAAATATTACAGCACTTTTATTATGGAGAAATTTGAACCTGGCTGGTGTGAATGACAAATGGCTGATGTACAGTACAATGGCTTTACCAAGGTAATTCAAGTCATATAAATTTTAGAATAATGGTTTTAACTCCAAAGTGAGAACTAATGAATAGATCATTATACAGAGGGGCCAGGATAGCATAATGTGATGGACCTACTATAAGTGAATTGATTTTGACCTAATTACTGGTAAATAATTCTTAGGGGATGCTCTTCCATTGATGGTTTAATCATTGTAGTTCATTGCAAATGAAGATCAAAGCAGCAATCACAAAAGGGCCATCTTAAGACCCTCATGTGCTTAATAGAAACACTTTATTATAGCAGTGTAACATTTTGGAAAGTCATTTATATATGTGAATATTGACTTTTTAGACTGAAGTAATGGCAGAGCTGCAATTTATTAAAACTGCCCAAAAAGGGGGCAACAGAAAGGCAACTCCTTGTTTGGCTTAAGGAAAGGGGCGGCTGAGGTGGATGCAAGACCAGGATTGGTGGACAAAAAAAGGTGGATTTTTTTTTAAGGTAAGAGCTTCTAGCATCTAGTTTTTCAATTAAAACAAAATATTATTAAAGAAAATAATGACATTTTTGTGCTGCAGTTTGGAGTTGTCACCACAATGGCTTTAAATTTATTTACTTTAATATAGCATGTATGTCTGTTGGTCATTCACTAGACCGAATGTATGATTTCTGTTCCATGTCCAACAAACGCTAGGATCTTCAAACTTTACATACAGGTTTTCCAGCAACAGCAAATGTCCCCATTGATTTTGATGTCAACTAAGGTTGTGGTAATGGTGACCTTTACCCATTTTGACTATTGAACATCCATGGGGCATACATGTTTAAAAAACATCTTGTTTTTTTACAATTTCATATTGGTATAAAATATAACATTGATTTTGCAGATTGCTTGCTAGTAGAGAAGTGGCCAGCCACAATCAAAACCGAAATTTGGAGTTTTAAGGTGCCTGCTGAAGCCGTCAAGAAGCTCAAGGAACTAACATTTGAAATTTTGATACAACTTGTTTGACATATTTATTAAAATAAACAGACCTTATTAAATGAATATATGTTTTTTTGCCTTTTAAGGTACACCAGGACTTTCTTGCAGATTCCACCAAATTTCCACTTGATGCCAGCTATTGCCACCTATTAGGTGGAAACATGTCGTAATATGCCACTACTTTCCACCATTAGGTGGCATTAGGTGGCAACTAGTGGAAAACCAACTTTCCACCTAAAAGGTGGCATTAAGTGGAAAATTGTCTAAATACTCCACCTACTGTCCACCCTTTTGGTGGCAATAAGTGGAAATAGGTGGCAACTGGTGGAAAATGATTTTTCCACCTAAGGGTGGCATTAGGTGGAAAATTGTCTAAATACTCCACCTACTGTCCACCCTTTAGGCACAGGTGGCAGTATCAGTGTTTGGTCCGCAAACGATTAAATAAAATAATAAAAACATATATAAAAATGTCCGTACTGAACTAATATACTAACATTATCAAGGTATAAAGCGTACTATATGTCTATATGCGAAAGATTGTGGAACATTTCATCTCGTTGTTTCAACATAAAATACGGGCGCTGAAGAAAAATTGCTATACAAGTCATTCAAATAAACTATAAGATATTAATTCTTACCGAAAATCTCGTTCAATTGTGTCTTATAACTGCGAAACAGTGTTACTTTCGTTATTCAACTTCGCTCAATGTCATTTTATTTATGCACTGGTTACCCGCTGCGCTCACAGTATCGTAATAATTGTTGGGAACCAAGCCTATTGTAAGATGCAATGTTCCACAATCTTTGGACATATACATATACTACGCTTTATACCTTCATAATGTACAGGGAGTTAGATAGACAATCGATATATATACGGTCCATGTAATGTATTAGCTCAGTGGCGGATTTGTTCTTTTTCTTTTCCAAACACTGATACTGCCACCTGTGCCTTTAGGTGGCAATTGGTGGAAATAGGTGGCATCTAGTGGAAAACAAAATTTCCACCCTTTTGGTGGAAACAGGTGGAATTAGGTGGAAAATTTTCCACTACTTGCCACCCTTCCATTTTTTTTCATGGACTTTATAAAGGTGGCATTTTGGTGGAAATTTAGGTGGAAAATTGTCTAAATACTCCACCTACTCTGAGGGTGGCAATAAGTGGCAAATCTAGGGACGGGAGTCAAACTCACCACTGTGCTATAATCTTGAATAATTGGATAAATATGCAGCCAAATTTGTGATTGCTATTATTTTACAATAAAACACAGGTAACTATTCATTCTTCAACAGGCTTGTGAACCAACCATCTCTCTGGACTTTGCAGATGAAATACTGTAAAATCATTTAATTTCCATGGGAACAATATCCTGAATTTGGTAAAGAAGACCATAACGATGGGATGTTGATATGTGGATTTTTTGTTTCAGGTAATAAATTCAATGGTCAAAATTATTGTTCGATGGGATTTGATTTTGTAGTTGAAGGCAAAAGGCGAAATCCTTGAAATTTAATCCCCCACGAAAAATTTAATGATTTTACAGTATCACGAAAAAGCATACTCACATTGTTTTCTGCTGTGTCATCTTCTTCCCCCTCCCACTCCTCCTCCTCAGGGCCAGCCTCCTCCTCACTGTCATCTGCTACCTCATCATCACTACTGTCTGCAGGCTTCCACTTCAATGAACCTCTCTCATATTTCTTCTTTGGAAAACTTCCCTGAGCTGAAAAATAAACAATTCTTTCTCATATTTCTTCTTTGGAAAACTTCCCTGAGCTGAAAAATAAACAATTCTTTCTCATATTTCTTCTTTGGAAAACTTCCCTGAGCTGAAAAATAAACAAGTCTCTCACATTTCTTCTTAGAAAAACTTCCCTGAGCTGAAAAATAAACAAGTCTCTCATATTTCTTCTTAGGAAAACTTCCCTGATCTGAAAAATTAAGGAGACTTTCTCATATTTCTTCTTAGGAAAACTACCCTGAGCTGAAAAATAAACAAGACTTTCTCATATTTCTTTTTTGGAAAACTTCCCTGAGCTGAAAAATAAACAAGACTTTCTCATATTTCTTCTTTGGAAATCTACCCTGAGCTGAAAAATAAACAAGTCTTTCTCATATTTCTTCTTAGGAAAACTACCCTGAGCTGAAAAATAAACAAGTCTTTCTCATATTTCTTCTGAGGAAAACTACCCTGAGCTAAAAAATAAACAAGACTTTCTCATATTTCTTCTAACTTCTTAGGAAAGCTACCCAGAGCTGAATAGTAAACAAGACTTTTTCATAGTTCTTCTTATTTCTTCTTAGGAAAACTACCCTGAGCTGATAAGTAAACATGTCTTAACTGTAAAATTAAAAAAAGTGAAATCAATAAGATTGAAAATGTTCATGTTCAAGAAATCTCAGTAAGGCTTAAAGCATAGGTCTACCTGCCAAGTACTCCAATTTAAGTGGAGTACTCCTATTTTCGTTGTTAATTTCTGGTTATCCAAGTACACCTAACTTTGAACAAAGGTAAATTTTATGAACTACTGTCCCATATTTATAACCGCCAGAATTAATACATTCCTTGTTTATGCATCTAAATCGCTTTAAAATCACATTAGAGTGCATGGAATGAAATGTTTTCAATTTTGTATTTAACTAGCTTGGCAGGTATACATAAAGGCATGTAGGTAATTATGACAAATGATCTATTTTATCGAAATACAAATAATTGTTGAAGGTTCAAGGATAGAACTTGATGTCATTAAAAGAATATTTAATAATTTTCATGATTAATGTGCATCAGTCTCTTTTCTTACAAGCTGAACCTAATTAAACCTGCGTTCAATCCACAGAGCTCTACAAGCCATAGTTCACTATTTTTCAGCATTTCCGTATCCATAGCAACCACAATTTTTGTCCAAATCAAAATATAATTATTTGCATAATCTCCTTATTGGTCCCTATCCACATACCAAGTTAGATAAACATAGCTTGAAAACTGTTTGACTGATGGCAGGATCCACATTTCTTGACCGACCGACCGACCGAGGGCAATCCTATAATCCTCTCTGGTTGAAAACCGGTAGTGGGAATAAAAAGGTAGATAAATTACCTTTCAGTTTACGAGATATGGACAGCAGTTCTCTGACAGTTAATCGACTAGGATTCTTGCCTCCAAATGCTGAAAATATCAACTTCTTCTTCTCTGCCTCCTGTGAATATGTACAAATATAACCCATTATTCCATATGCTCCTGGGGTGATAATGTTTATTGCTTTTATTATCCATGCCACCGGAATATATCTGTATGGGCGACGCCCCCAGTAAAGAGCTTAGTCATTTTAAGGGAAATTACTGAAAAGCAAAATCCAACATTATGCACAACACCTACACACCTACACACCTCAAAATTCCTCTTTGAATGTATGATTCATGAAAAAGTTTGCTTTTGCTTTTCAGTAATAGCAGGTTTCGGGGGATAGTGCCGGCGCTGGAGGTTCCAGAGACACCACTGGTTCTTTTACATGCCTGGTGTAAAGCACCCATACATGGGACATAGGTTAAAATTCTCAGCCCGGGGTGGTACGGGGTGGTATTCAGTATTGATCTGATCTTATTGGAGAATAAGGATAACCAATCATATTGTCTGTAACTAATCAAGAGTTTAATAACATGCAATCTGAGTGGTTGTCCTTATCCGTAAGTCAAGCAAGATCAATATTAAATACAAGACCTTGATCTACAATATTAGGGAACTATATAGAGAATAATATGTTACTCTCATATAAGAAGTAGACTGTCAGATCAAAAGGTCAATGGACAGTTTATTGGAATTCACAAGACCAGGCGACCTAATACAGCAAAGTTATTTTGGCAACCTGTTATCAGGTCGATTTTGTGTCGATGTGACTGGATCAAACCAATTATTCCACATGCCCTTGATCTACATCTATAGGGAATTATGTAAAGAATAATATGTTAGTGACATGGATGAGTAAGTTTATCTAACAATTGGCTCATCAAATAATTTTTGCGGAAAATTTTCGCAGACCTGTCGAATTAACTTTTACTTAATCCATGCTACTTACCTTAAAAATTATTCTATTTACCTAGTCACTAAATGAGCTTCAATAAGGGGAACAAATTTCAACTATAGAGTTACATGTTCAATATGTGGGAGACTCAACAAAAATCAAAATTGAGGGGGACGTTACAACATCACTGACGTTACAACATCACTGACTTTACAACATCACTTACCGTAGCTCCTTCAATATTCATCTTCTTGCTTATTTCATCATACAGATTAATCTTAATATCTTCGTCCGACATCCCTTGTATTTTGTTGAGGTATAACTCAAGCTGAGTTTGGACTACATTCATCAAGACCTTCCTTTTCTGCCAAAGTGACGGCAATTTCCTCTTCTTAAATGTATTGGAAGGTACAGGTCGAGGTACATATATATTCCCTGAAATATAGAGAAAAACAAGACTGCGTTCAATAAACGCTTATGCCCCCGTGGAAGCCATGTCCATAAAAAGCTAAGTCAATCAGGGGCCATTATTCAGTTAAAATGTTTGACAGTGTTACATGACTTTGAACTATAAGGGGCTTATGATGGTAAACGATTAATGCCACATTTGAAAGCAGTGCCTTGATCGACTTTATGTGTGATCTGGTGATACAGATGTTATGGTTCTTTGTCACTGCACTTCTCCAAGTTGCCATCTATTCATATACCAAGTTTCAAGTCAATATCTTAAACACTTTTGAAGATACACTCCTGTCAAAATTTGATTCTGAAAATACTAAAGGGGAGATATTTCAAAATTTAAGACAGACAGAGTTATGGTTCTTGGTCATTGCACTTCTCCAAGTTGCCATCTATTTATATTCCAAGTTTCAAGTCAATATGTTTAATAGTTTTGAAGATATACTCAGAGCAAAATTTGACTATAAAAAAACACTAAAGGGGAGATAATTCAAAATTTAAGACAGACAGAGTTATGGTTCTTTGTCAATGCACTTCTCCAAGTTGCCATCTATTTATATTTCAAGTTTAAAGTCAATACGTTAAATAGTTTTGAAGATACGCTCCTGTCAAAATTTGATTCTGAAAATACTTAAGGGGAGATAATTCAAAATTTAAGACAGACAGAGTTATGGTTCTTGGTCATTGCACTTCTCCAAGTTGCCATCTATTTATATTCCAAGTTTCAAGTCAATATGTTTAATAGTTTTGAAGATATACTCAGAGCAAAATTTGACTATAAAAAAACACTAAAGGGGAGATAATTCAAAATTTAAGACAGACAGAGTTATGGTTCTTTGTCAATGCACTTCTCCAAGTTGCCATCTATTTATATTTCAAGTTTCAAGTCAATACGTTAAATAGTTTTGAAGATACGCTCCAGACAAAATTTTATTGTAAAAATACTAAAGGGGAGATAAGTCTAAGTCCAAAATTAGGTCAAGGTGAAGGTCAAAATGGAGTCGGGTGATACAGGCGTGTGGAGAGTGGTCATATACAACATCCATGCAAGTATGAAAGCTTTGTAACAAGCCATTTTAATGCTAGAAGAAACGGTCAATTTGGGTTAACCAAGAATTTTACCTTTCAATAAGTCTAAGTCCAAAATTAGGTCAAGGTGAAGGTCAAAATGGAGTCAGGTGATACAGGCGCGTGGAGAGTGGTCATATACAACATCCATGCAAGTTTGAAAACTTTGTAGCAAGCCATTTTAATGCTAGACGAAACGGTCAATTTGGGTTAACCAAGAATTTTACCTTTCAATAAGTCTAAGTCCAAAATTAGGTCAAGGTGAAGGTCAAAATGGAGTCAGGTGATACAGGCGCGTGGAGAGTGGTCATATACAATATCCATGCAAGTTTGAAAACTTTGTAGCAAGCCATTTTAATGCTAGACGAAACGGTCAATTTGGGTTAACCTGGCCGGACGGACGAACGGACGGAAGGACGGACGGACGGACGGACAGACGTACCTACGAGAGGTACATTATGAGCTGCACCCCACAGTCTTACTTCCGGGGTGCAAAATTCAACCCACAATGTCGTTTTTGTACAATTCATCGTTGTGGGGTGCACCCTACAAACATTCCTATAGTGTCCATTTAAAGGGTTTTGATCATACCCTAGTTAATGAATTATGAGTTGAGTATATGTAGGCATTATGGGGTGACAATCACACCTTTTTGAACTTGTTGTGTTTACAACTGTTAAATCCCTGTGAGGTGCAGCCCATAACCAGTCCAAAAGTTCAAAGTCCAAGTACGGACAATCAGCCCATAATCATTCTGGGGTGCACCCCCCTTAACATCAAATTTGTCCATTTTCGCTCATTCACAGCTATCTGAGCATATCGTATTACGGGGTGCACCCCATAGTGCAAAATCACCCCACAATGTACCATAGTCACGACCGCACACCCCACATTGTACCTCTCGTAAGAGCGGACAGACGGACGGACGGACGGACGGACGGACAGGTGAATTACTATATGCCTCCCGATCTATCGATACGGGGGCATAAAAATATGTAACAGTAAAGTTTTACAAAAACATATATTTTTTTTTAAATAAAGTTTTTAAAGTTTCATTGGACAAAAGTACCTCAGGCATATAGAGGCTACCAAGTCACATTGTCCTGACACCAGGCAAAGTAGCAGTTTCCTTTGAGTAAAATATTCTTAAATATTGTTTAAAGTCCAACTGTTCAACAGTTATTCCCTTGCTGCATTATAAAGTTTTGAATTTCCTCCATCATTCACTTTTTAAGTGATTTTTTCCAGGAGTGAAAAAGTGAGGGAATTTTGAATTTCATAGATTTGGCATGGCGTAATATTAGCTATTTTTCAAAATTTGTCATCTGGACAATTGGCACAGGGAAATATTAATGACTTTCAAAATTTGACACAGGGAAATATTAATGACTTTCAAAATTTGGCGCAGGTAAATATTAGTGATGTTCAAAATTTGGTGCAGGGAAATATTAACAATTTTTGAAATTTGGCGCAGGGAAATAGTGGTGATTTTCGAATTTTTTTGTGTTGAGGCATCGTCATGGGGAAATGTTAGCGTTTTTTACGAAATTTGGCGCAGGGAAAAAGGATTTCTTTCACATAACAACAATTACCTGCGTCCATATCCTCTTTCTGTTTGCGATAATCGTGCGGATCAATATTAAAGTACCCAGCAAACATTTCTAACCCTCTCTGCAGCAGCTTCAGTTTAGCTCTTTCCTTCTTAGCTTCCTCCTTTTCTTTTCTTATTTCTTCAACAGTGGCCAAGTCTGATTCAACTTTCATAGCGTTTCCCGTCCACTCATAATTACCTTCCATTTCTTCATCAGAACTAACCACTGTTAGGATATAAAAATGTATGTAAAATGTGTATGCTCTCCCCACATGGCAGTCAAATAGTCATTTATGTTGAACTATACACTGTTAGGGTATAAATAAAAGGTTTTAAAAACATAAAATTAAACCCCCAGGACAGCCAAACAGTCATTTACGTTGAACTATACACTGTTATGGTATAGTAAAATGTTTTTTAAAACATGTGCACCCTTCCTCCAATGGCAGCTAAAAAGTCATCTATGTTGAACTATACATTATAAGGGTATTTATAAAATGTTTTAAAAACATAAAATTAATCCCCCAGGACAGCCAAACAGTCATTTATGTTGAACTATACATTGTAAGGGTATCAATAAAATGTTTTTAAAACATGTACACCCTCCCTCCCATGGCAGCTAAAAAGTAATCTATGTTGAACTATACATTGTTAGGGTATAAACAAGATGTTTCTAAAACATGTACACCCACCAAAGCAATCAAATATTCATGAAAAGGAGCTATGGTATAGCTTGGCCAATTTGACACGAGTCTGACCTTTTGATTAGCATAATTTAACAGTCAATGTATTACCTACGTTTACAACACCGACTGTATGTTTTCATAATCGGGGAGTATCATGAAGACGCTCGAGATGTTATACAAACACGAATTTGAAATAACGATATCGCACGATTTGCTTGCGGAAATTGATATATTCAAAGCAACAACCTTGTAATATATTCTTGCATAAAGGTCAGGTTCAAGTCAAAATAGCCAAGCTATACCGCTATACCAAGTTGTGTCTCTGGTAGAAGACCAAATGACGTCATCACTTACGGCTGTCTCAAATTGGACAGTGATGATCAGAAATCCTTTTCATCTAATGACTGACATGGCACAAAGACCGACCATAATCAACAAAGCAATATACTTATTACGCCCAAAATTTCATAGCAGTGAAAATATAATAAAATGATAAAACTCCAATTCGAAGTTACAAAACATATAACTATGTCAATTTATAGAGGCATGCACCATAGTTTTTCACTAAGACCTTGAATTGTGTGTAGTGTATTTTTATTCCACCTTTTTCGACACATAGTCTTTTTCTGATGAATTAACAAAAATGTGGAGAGAAATTAACATTGCAGGCCAATCTGGCAGGAAAACAAATCACTGGCTTAGAATGAGAAGGTCGTAACTACAAAATCGATTTATTTAGAAAACAAGAGAAAAACGTCTGTTATTTACTCTTTACCTATGGGAAAACAAGTTTTTAAAACTCCATTTTGGCCAACATGACAATTTCAGACTTTTAAGAAAATAGGCTCATAAGAAGCGCCCTGTGAAGCAGATTTCAAATATTTATGAGCCTTATAAGGTCGTAAGTAGTAGTTACGACCTTCTCATTCTAAGCCATCGAAATGTAAAACTAAGACTGTCTAAATTGATTGCAAGCAAACCAAATATCCAAAACAAATAAATATACTTCCAACTTCTTCCCGTAGCCTTTCTCCTTCACTTTTTCTTTTCTCTTTTCTCTTAGCACCAAGAGGACGACCAAGGATCATTGAACCCCGGTTAGGTTGTAATCCAGGCTTCACTTTTATCTGTAAAAGTGCAAAAAAACAAATCAATTAGGATAAGCATTTCTACATGTAGTACTGAAAAATCATTTAATTTCTACGGGACATCATTTTGTATTTTTTGGTAAAAAAGATCATTTCGATGGAATGTTAATTTGTGGATTTTGTATTTCAGGTAATAAATACAAGGGTAAATAATCTTTGATGGTATTAAATTTTATGGTTAAGGTACACCACGACATCCACAATATTTAATCCCCCCATGAAAATTAATGCTTTTACAGTATTTGTATTATTTTTTCATCAATCTCACAAAACACAAAAAATGTTGATTTGATGATTATTGCATAGTGTTTTTGAATATTGTCAAATTCCTACTATTTAATGTAATAATATAACTGAGGGATGCCAAAAGGACCAAATTGAAATAATCAGGAAAATTGTTTGCCGCCAAACAAAAAGCCTTCAATAAATTATTTCAATATTAAACTCAGTTAACTTTGTATTCAAGAAAATCTACCATAACTTTGTCATTTTTTCAGATTTTTTTAAGATTTTGATCAGAATTCATTATTCTTTCAGAAAGGATAAATCTGAAATTCACGATGAATTAAGAAAATTGGCAACTTTTAAGTGTCAAAAAGCAAAATACTTACCTCTCCTTGGTCACCAAACTCAAAAGCATGATGCATTTTCTGTTCCTGAATATGTTGCTGAAAAAAGACATATCACACCTCAATGTACAATACAATTTTCCATAGTATTCATTGTCATGAGAGTATGAGAGGCATTGTGTTGGTTTCCCCATTTTAATGTAAAGTACACAGTTAGATGAATACCAAGGGCCTTATTCACCAACGTTGTAAGTCTAAAACTCAGACTTAGACTTAAAATTGTCATTATTCATAATCACTGCTATTTCTTTGAAATTAGATTTAACCATGTGAAATTTTATTTGACTATTTGTCGTTAACCACTAAACATATGTGCCGATTTATATCAAAATCAATACATTTATAACAACATGAGAGCGAATAGAACATTTGCCAATGTTAAGTCTGTGTTTTAGACTTACAATGTTTGTGAATAAGGCCCCAGTCGGCCATTTTGCATGCACAAATAAATCATTCACACAGGATTAATCAAAAGTCAAGATGTTTCAATTTCAATTATGATTTTTCTAATTTAGCCCTATTACTAAACCATTATAAGAGAAATTGAAGCATATATAAAGGATATTTGTTTTTTTCCGTGTATGATCGGCTGATAATTCACCGAGTGAGCAGCTGATGTAATATTTTCAAAAAAGGCGTAGCAACGAGTGAAAATATAAGTCAGCTGCTCATGAGGTGAATTATCAAACGATCATACACGGTAAAACACTAATATTCTATTTATTTCATGCTTCAAATAGCTTAAATGATGGAAATACTCCACTATATACATCAAATGTTTTGCGTGACGTCGTTTTCCCGCCATGCACGCGTCGAGTTGCAATCAAGTAGTTCTTCTGCAATGGCTTCAATTTTATCCATTTGTTTTACATTTATGTACATATAATGTTCTTTTATTTGTTAAAGATTAAGAGAACAAGTTAAAATTTGTTTTAAAAAAGTAGTCCGTTTGCGTGAAATTATGAACTGTGAAATAATGGACTGTGAAATTATCGGGGAATAAACCAGCGTTATTCCGCCATAAACCATCGATAAGCATGAAATAAAATATAAGAATATTTGATAATTTCTCTCCTGATTACAAAACATTTTCTTGAGTGTGACCACTCTTCGATAGTAATTCAATCTTGCATGTAAATCAACTAACTTAAATATCTTCTCCAATTACTGTATATTTGCTGCCATAACTCAACCGCAGCTATAAGTCAACCATCATTCTTGAGGACATAGAAACCAGTATTTTGTATGGCTGCGAAAATACAGTAAGCCAATTACTGTACCATTTAAAGAGAATTTGAAGCATACAACACACAGAATATTTGTTCATTTTAGGCCCAAGATCCAATTTCATTTCCCTCCTTTTTACAGAAAATTAAATTTTCACCTGTTTTATCTTGCACTTATATTAAAGCCACAATAAGGTTCCGGAACGACATATTTTCTATAGATAGAAAACACAAATCTTTGTTACTGATTTGAAGACTGATAAATAATTAACACATCAAGCTATTAAAACACGCTCTTACTGCCATATATGTGAAATAATCTTCCCTTGAAGATTGGCATAACGAGCCCGGTTTGTTTACAAATACGGCATTTAACAGCATCTCCGTCACTTTCCGGAGACTACCGAGAAATTTTCGCCAGTTTCTTATAACCAATGGATGGATAGCACACCTATTGATAACGTAGGGCTTACACTATAACCCGGTATCTAACAGTACCTTCCGGTATCGTATATAGTAGCCCTAATCACGTTGTATATTGCCTTGTATATTGACATTAATCATGTTATAATTGAAACATGCCAGAGGCGGGGAATTAACTATGCGTATGCAATATAGATAGTGCGAATGGCTGTGTGCAGATGTATTAATTTCTCCGATAATTATTATATTTATATTTTCATGTACAGTAGAATCTACAATACAATAATAAGTGTTCACTTGTAAGTATGTAAATCTGCATGTTCAATATGTATACACGAATGTTGTGAGTTATTTAATTTTCATAAACACGTGTCAATCATTATGAAGGTCAAAGAGGTGGCCTTTTCTTTTAATATCAATATAAAACGCACAAACATGATCATATGAATGGAAAATTAAAATACATGTTATATCCAAACGCCCTCAAATTTTCCTATGCATATGTATTTAATTGTAGCAAGCTACATTTTGTTTATTGTCTGATACAACATAATCTGTAATAAAATATAAAAAACTAGATGTTTTTGTTTGTCCTTAGAATGAAAAGATCGTATCTACAAAATCATATTTTGGGAAAATAAGAAAATCTATCTGACAAATTACTCTTAACTTATGGTTAACAAGCTTTCATGAAAATAGGCTCATAAGAAGCGCCTTGTGATATAGATTTCAAATATGGCACTTACGACCTTCTCATTCTAAGCCAGCAATATGTTATATATCATGGAGTTAATGTGCTTGTCTATATAATTCCATGATTATATTAAGTGCTATATATTCATTCACACTTCTACACTAATCCTTTAGTTGGATTATACCAAAGACCTAAATTAGGGTATTTGATTATATCTAACAGTTCAATTAGGTGTTCAGTCGTGATTAGAATACAATACCCCACGCAATATACTAGGCCTACAACAAGGTACCGGCAGATACCAGTGTACCGGGTTTTGTGCGTATACTTCCGATCATTGACGAAATCTTCGGAATCGTTCGTAAAATTTAAACGTAAACACTATTGAGTATTTTGTACGGAGGACAAAATACTAAATAGCGTTTTCATTTGATTATTTCTCATAGAAGGAACAGCAACCTGAGGTTAGATATGGGTCCCTTCTAAAACCATTTTTAGTATAATTTAATATCTCAATATTTCAATATTCTTTGTAGATAGAAAATACTACGATTTTAAACCTTATTGGGACTTTAACTAAATTAAATATCTTCTACATGTATGATAATTACTGGATAAGTGTTGAAGTTGTCCATTTCTTCCTTCCACCTCATCAAGCGTTTATATCTAGATCCTAATGTTACATCTGTACGTCTATCCATATATTTGGCTATCTCTATCCAGCTATCTATAATCAAATAGCAACTGTGAGTGAGGATACACAGGTATTCTTTGATTTTTTTCATCAAATTAATAATCACGTTTACTGTAAAATCATTTTATTTTGTTGGGACGAAATTTCGTGGTTTTGTAAAAAAGAAAATTTCGTTGGGACTTGAATTCATGGATTTTGCATTTCAGGTAATAAAACAAGGGTCAAAATTAATGTTCGTTGGGATTAAAGTTTGTGGTTGAGGTGAACCACAAAATCCACGAAATTAAATCCCCCACAAAAATTAATGACTTTACAGTATTTTGTGCAGGAAAGAACATTTTTCCAGTCTTCACAAAACACTTTCCAAAGGGCAGAACTTACTAGCCCCAGAAGACTTTTGGTAGCCAGAATATTAAATTGTTAACAGTGTATCATGTTCATTCGTTTAGTGACGATTTTAAAGTCTTTGTGACATAATGTGTGATATTGCTTATTTCAATTTTGGCAAACATGTGCAAATATATGCACATGAATGCAAAACACAGTTTATTTCTTGTAAATTTTTACTAGCCTTTAAGACTAGTCACCTAGAAACAATTACTAGCCCGATCTATGTTTTACTAGCCTCGGGTTCCGAGCTAGAGACCATATTCGAAGACTGAACGTTCGTCATAATGCAGCAAATCCAGAATTTTCCAGGAGCCGGTTCCTCAAAGCTCCGTTAAACTTAACGACCGGTTTACTATACTAACCGGTCGTTAAGTTTAACAGAGCTTTGAGGAACCGTCTCAAGAATTATAAGATCTACGAGATACACTTACTGCCATATTGTTGTTGCAGTGTTAACAGTTGTTTGTCCTCCTCATATGTCCACATCCTATTACCATATGTTTCACTCAATTTTCTCGAGTACCTTAAATACATGATAAACAACAATTACAACATGACCACTATCAACGACCAAAACAAACAGACAAAGGCAAACTTTAACTTGTTAACCTGTTAACTTGTATTTATTGGTTTGTTTGTAAAACAGTATAAATCATGTGAATGTGGAAAAGGGTTCTGGAATACCCAGAGTGTCCTTAAAGTTCTCCAATTTCAGAAAAAAACCTCGTCTACACTGTCTTCATCATTATGTACAATTCACCCAAAGGTCTTCAAATGATGTGAACTCCTGCGCGCCCCTACCAATGGCCACAGGTCAAGTCCAACAACGAGAGAGCACTGTTCTAGATAGTTAAAACAAAGGCATTTTAGGTGCACAGGACCAGGGGCCTTATTCACTAACATTACAAGTCTAATACTCAGACTTAGACTTTATACCGGTATTGCCAAATGGTCTATTCGCTCTCAAGTTGTTATAAATGTACTGATTCCGATATAAATGGGCATATATGTCCAGTGGGTAATAACAAACAATCCGATAAAATTCCACAAGGTTAAATCTATTTGTTAAGATACGGCAGATATTATAAATGTTGTCAATTTTAAGTTGAAGACTCGGTTTTAGTCTTATAACATTGGTGAATAAAGCCCCAGGGCCCAATGAGATGCTTTGGGAGATCAGGGCCAGGGCCCATGATCTAGACGAGGGCTGGTTTAGAGTATCATACCTCTCACGGCATTGACCAGCAGATCTCCCAGGTACCATGTCCTGTATTTTGACCCAATCTTGTGTCACACCCATCTTCTTGATAGCTTCAATCAACATCTACAAGGTACAATCACAGGTACAAGTATATACGGAATATTAAATATTCTAAAACAAAATTCCCTGACTTTTCCCTGATTTTCCCCCTGACCAGACAGCAGTTTTCCCTAACTTTTCAAGCGCTCTGGTTTATTTGTTAGAGCAATAAAAACAGTGAAAAGGAGGTTATATTTGCTTTATATGAAACCAAAACATTTCAAGTAGCAGTTTTTAGAGTCGTTGGATGAAGTTGAATTTATCATTAGTGAAAGTTATCCCGAGCGATCATAGCAAGCGAGGCTTTTTTTCAGTTTTTGGTATTTTCTTCATTGGAAATGACACTTATCGACATCTTAAATGAAAATTCCCTGACTTTTGCTGAATTTCCAAATTTCCCTGACTAATTTCAAAATTCCCTGACTTTTCCCTGACCTTGAAAAAATATGTTTATGCAGCAAAATCCCATCTTTTACGGTCAATTACACATCAAGGTTGTTAATCTATGACAAGTTGAAGAAATTCCGCCCGATGGTCTGTGAGTTCAACACACAAGAATTGTGTTACATACAGATGGACGGATAGTACCAATGCTACACGTGCCCCATTTATAAACAAGTGAGGGACACAACTATTCAGTATTGAATAAGCACAACTCGGTATGGTGCCTGTATGGTGCCTGTATGGTGCCTAGTAATTATGCAAAGTTTCATTGAAATCTGGTTACTATTAGTTTAGTTTATACCAATTTATGTAAAGTCAATTGTAAAACAAGTTTTTCAAACTTATATTAATCACTAGACACCTCGCTCCTGATTTTATCCATCGCCATGAAGGTATGAGAAAAGAGAAGCCAGTTTCCCTCATATGCTGAGCGTCTAGCAAGGGTATTTCAGGAACCATTTTTTTTTAGTCTTTGGTATGGTTACCATTAAAGAGGTGTTGACAACTGCAGAGGCATCCATCCAGCAAATCATTGAGACATCTACCTTATACGAGGGAAAAGAATCTCGTCAAATTTGACCAAAACAATTTGTTTGTAATTCATGTATGCCCCATGGCAGACCAATAGTTAGAAATGGTGAAGGTCATGGTCACTATGACCTTTGACCTATTGACATAATAAACAATAGATAGGGGTCATCTACTGTTGCTATCCAACTTTTTTGGAAAGTTTGAAGATCCAAGTGTTCTTCAGTTATTAAACGAAAACCATTAGGTCTACTGACCTAACTACCAACAGACAGACTAACATTTGCAAAGCAATATACCCCCCTCATCAAAGATTGGGAGGCATAAGAACCCTGGAGATCCAGCCCCTAGTGACAGAAACCCCTAATTACCTCATCTTCTTCCAATGTCCATCTCCCTTTTTTAAGTTCCGGATTGATTTGCAACCATCGTTTCATACACTGGTTAGCACTTCTGTTGTCAATATAATATGCCACTGAAAAAGTTATGAAATATAAAACAGGAGCACAACATACAAGTGCTGGACGCTTGACTTTCTTGTTTTGGATAATTACAAGGGCAGATGACTCAATAAATATAGTTCACAGGGTTATCAGAGCCTTGACAATATGGACTCCTCTTGTGATGGTGAATAATTTTGTTAAGTTTTAAGTGGATAGTCTTTGAGAAAATGCACTGGCAGATGATAATGTAAAATCATTTAATTTTGATGGGACGAAATTTCTTCGTTTGCGTTAAAAAGACCACTTCCATAGGTTGTTATTTCGTGGATTTTGTCAAACTTATTGTTCGTAGGATTAAATTTTGTGCTAGAAGGTGAACAAAGAATCCTCGAAATTTAATCCCCGACAAAAAATATGATTTAAAATTTAACGAGAAACCATAGCAATTTTGAATGTCTTTGAAAAAAAAAATTGGTAGATATGAAACAATGCAATCAAGCAGGCCGATATTGTACCTTGAAACCACTGAATCTTGCACGAACCAAACGCGAAATTCTCAATGACTTCCTTCAACATTTGGTCCTCTTCTTCACGCCATGCACTGAAACACAGACACATATGTTTGCTGGTCATAGCATGCCATATCCTTCCATAAAAAAAATTGACTTCGGTGTTGATATTCTTCCACACGTGGAAAAGTTGTTGGTATTCTTCCACATGTGGAAAAGTTGTTAGTATTAGTGGGTAGAATACAGTCCAGGCCCCAATCATCCAAAGTATCTCAATTTGAGTTCAATCTCATATCACATTTTTTTTTAATTTTATTTTTGAGTTAAAGTGTATAGAGCTATATCGAAAGATATTTTTAAAAAAGTTTAAAAAACAATTATGCTTTCATATCAATTAGATCATATTTTGCTTCAGTTCAAACAGAAACTCTCTGTGTAATTCATTGGGCATTCGAATTGTCCATTTTCATACTAAAGGGTTCTAGAACACCCTATGAAATTGTAAGAATCGTCTATTTTTCGACGATTGAATCAAAGTAAACGGAACCCATGCAAAGTTTTAATTTGCAATTACGGTAGTCTAGTATCATACTGAACACGATGCAAGTAATTATTTTGAAATTAAATGAATGTAAGAATATAGCTCTATACACTTTAAAGTCCATGTGAGGCTGAAGATTCAAAACTGATATCAAAAATCTGACACATTATTCTGAGTTTATTACAGTAAAATGATAAGATCCTGAAATTCTGATTGATGTAACAATCAAACCCTGATTTTAGCAAAATCTCAATTTGAGATGAGGTTTTTACTTGAATTGCTTTGGAAAGTTTGTAAGGGCAATCTCGCTGGCTTAGAATGAAAAGGTTGTAAGTACAAAATCAATAAATCAGTGCGGCATAGCTCCTGTAGAAGACTGGCATATTGAAATATTGACTACCGGTATTAGTCTTAGAGTGATTCTGCAACAAACAAAATCAATATTCTAAGAAAACAAGAAAACCTTGCTGAGCAGCCACAGCAGTAAGCCCGAATAAGCAAAATTACCAAAACTTCAAAAGAGCATCAAATATGTTAGGTATGTTATTTGCAGCCCTACAAACTATGTGTATTATTTCTAGCCACTGTGAGTAGCAAAGATCAGTCAATATAGAATGACAGTAAGGTGAATCAGACATATAATTCAACATGAAACTAGAACCATCACTGTCGTGATCAGGGCCCTGTTGTTATCATTGTCAATAAGTATTGCAAGTTTCATTTGAATATCTTGAAAAGTTTTTGAGCTATGGTCAATGTAAAAGTTTTGAAGTCAAAAAAGGGGCACAAGCCAAAATTTATTAAAGCTAGAGTTGTTGCCCTTTGCAACACATGTGCGTATTGTCACTGTCAATATGTATAGCAAGTTTCATTTGAATATCTGTAACAGTTTTGAAGTACTGGTAATGTAGAAAAAAAGATGAAAAATGAGGAAAATTATAATTTTACAAAGGGCCATAATTCTGACAATATTGTAGCTGGAGTAACATAACTTTGCATACAATAGTGTATTGTTGCTGTGACCTTATGTTTAAAGTTTGATGTCGATACCTTTAACGGTTTGCAAGTTATTAAGAAAAAAACATTTTGAACTATGGCCAATGTTAAAGTTTTGAAGTCGAAAAAGGGGCACAAGCCAAAATTTATTAAAGCTAGAGTTGTTGCCCTTTGCTTCACATGTGCGTATTGTCACTGTCAATATGTATAGCAAGTTTCATTTGAATATCTGTAACGGTTTTGAAGTAATGTAGAAAAAAAGATGAAAAATGAGGAAAATTGTAATTTTACAAAGGGCCATAATTCTTACAATATTGTAGCTGGAGTTACATAACTTGGCATACAATAGTGTATTGTTGCTGTGACCTTATGTTTAAAGTTTGAAGTCGATACCTTTAACGGTTTGCAAGTTATTAAGAAAAAACATGAAAAATGTGGACGGACAGACGGACAGACAGACGGACAGACGGACAGGGTGATTACTATAGGGCACCTGCAAAAAATTTGCAGGGCCCTAATAAGAATATGAATGTTTTTATACCTTTGATCATACACAGTATTTTTCAGCTGGTAATGTTGCAGGCACTGGTAAGGTGTTCGATTTGTCTAAAATATTAAATTTTATCATTTTTATGTATTAAACAAGTTGTAGTACAGGGCTAGCCCTAAACCCCATACTCACAAAATTGGCTAGAATTCATGAGATTTAAGAAATACTTTTTTTCATAATGGACTCTTTGATTTTTTTTAAGTTCAGTGGAAAATGAATAAAAAATGAAACACTACACAGTGACTACAGTGTCAGAAATTCAGAAGAGTGTTACGACATTACTAGTCATTCTGTCCAGTTATCTTGGAAGAATTAATGGACTGAACTAGTTTTCACCGGCCCAATGGAAATCAGATAAAATGACAATTTATTTTCATTTCAACAAGAATGGATTCAAAACAGGTGTGGGACGAATGCTCAATCATTACAAACATAAAATTAGTTGTTTTTAACAGTGCTTCAGCTAGGATTCAAAAAAAGAGGGGAGCTCCTATTGAAAAGGGCACTTTTTGCGGGCGGTCGCTTATTACAGGGGCGTTTTTGTGTGCGTGCGTGTTTCCTCCCACTCAGGTTCTTTTTTGCATACTGCAAGCATTTCAGTTTAGTCGATTTAGGCTTTGTATACTGTACCTGTGGTGCACCATATATAAATTAATAGAATATCCTTGCAAATTAAAAACACCTGTCCATTCAGGCCACAATATACTGGTGTCACATGATCAATGCTAAATTGAAATTGACTATTAAGAAATAGATATAACATGAACAAGTTTTCAGCATGTCAGATGATGGGTAGACATACAACAAATGTCTCAGAATAATAGGCATTTCACTTTTCCCTTGATAACTGTTTTCAGTTCCATGACTTGCTGTCCGGTCATCACTCCTTTGCCAGTAGTCTACTAGAAATCTAATAGATCTATCTATTAAATTTTGGAGTTTTACCACCATATTTTAGTATGTACAACAAGGAGAACAATTAAATGCACCCGACATTGAGCCAAAAAACCAGGACTTCGGTGTTATTTGTCCCTACTACTGAAGCTCAGCTGGTAGCTGGGCTGGGAGTGAAGTCACTACACTTTTCCCCCCTTTATTTATTGGATAGGACCTTAAGTCAAGCCACTATTGACACCCTAACCGAGCCCCAAGGCATCATTCTCAGACCATTTACGGCAACTTAGTAAACTTATAAGTGAAGCCTGCTGCAAGTCAGTCTCCACATGCATCCACCTGAAACTTATTAATAAGGTTCAGTGAAATTTGCCACCAAGTGAGGATCTTAATCATTGTTAATATAAATGTTATGAAAGTAGCATAAATATGATTGAGACTCTCAAAAAGTTGATGCAATATTGCAAAAAAAAAATCAACACTCCTCCCCTGCCTATAACCATGGTGGGTGGGGGGGTGGTGATTTTAATTCTAGCAATTTATGCCATATTATCATATATTAATCACAGTGAAGCTAAATTTTGGTGTTAATTGATATAATTAAGTAAGATAAATCATTCAAGAGTTGACCAATTGCTTTTTAAAGACGATTTTTCAACAGACAATCTTCGTTAAAAAAATGACAGGTGCCCGCCAACATTTATTTCCCTACATTTCATTAAATTACGACTTGTTACATATTTTTTGTGAGTTTTATCCATTTCAAACAAGAAATTCAACTGATTTAAGCCAAAAAAGTGTCTATTGACGATCTTTTTATCGGTGAATTAAAAAAAATCTGATTTGCAATAGGCAATGGTATTCTACGGCCGTGTCGAGATTTTGTTATTAAAACAACTATGTTAATTGGTACAATTAAGATGTTTTTAACACGTGTTGAAAAATTAGCTTAAATTTAATTGGATTAAAGGTCTGTTTACCTTCTAGGTTTGTAGCTTCGGGCAATTATTGATTTATGACCGCTGTCAGCGCTGTGTGCAGACGATAAATGTTAATCACCTAGTTAGATTGTTAGTTAAGATTTATGACACCTCCGATCTTTATTGAGACCTTGATTACGTAATCAGGGGTCAAAACAGTAAAAGCAATGTAATTTCTTGGATGAGGGCACAGAAGGGAGCCCCTAATTTCAGAAGGGCGCTCGGTGATTGGTCGGATTTTAGCGGGGCGCCCCGCCCTTCTAAAAGGGCCTAGCTGTAGCACTGTTTAAGACTACAATCTAGCGGGGGTGTTAGAAATGATAAAGGCCATCATGGTGATCTTGACCTACTGACCTCAAAATCTAAAGGGGTCATCTACTGTTGCTAACCAACCTGCATGTAAAGTTTGAAGCAACCTGTTCTGGAGCTTTTGAAAGGAAACCGTTCTGACTGACATGAGTAAAGCAATTTTCCCTCTCATCAAAGATGGTGGGGGTATAATTAGACACAGATTACAAGCTTACCCCAAGCTGGTCTGCTATCTGTTGCCAGTTTCTCATCTGATGTTCATCAGCCAGTTTGTTAAGCATAGCTTCTTCCTCAGCCATCCATTTATCACGATTTATTCCAGGACGTAAAACATTCCTCCACATACTCTCACATTCACTCGAATCAAATCTGTTGTCAAACTGAAAATTGAGGAAATTGCGTACAGTGCACTGTCTCTAGATCAACTAGAAATGTGTCCATTGGCACAGGTGCTCCCATTGGGGTATAATGTAAAAGTAAAAGTAAGGGCCATAACTCAAGTAACTAGAAATTTGTGCCCTCGGGCAAATTATGTCGAGCCTTGGCGCACACTGAAAAAAAATGCACTGAATTAAATGTGCTAAGTTACATCTTATGCCAACATGCATAAAGAACAAATAATCCCCACAAACTTCAAGTTAAACTTTGACCTCTAACTGTGACCTTGGCCTTTGAGAAAAGAACAAGTGGTTGCTCATGACACTCCGATTAATAGAGGTTGACATTCATGGCAATTTCAAGCAAGATTGGTCAAAGCATGACAAAATTATGGTCCACACAAGCTTCTTCAGAAATTTATCTGCAACTGTGACCTTAACCTTTGATATAGGAACCTGAGGGTTGAGCATGACACTCTAGCTTATGGAGGTGAACATTCATGCCAAATATAAGAAGGATTGGTCAATGCACGAAAAGGTTTAGTCTGGACAAGCTTCAATTTGACCTTCAACCGTGACCTTGGAGATATGAACCTTGGGCCTGTCATGAACCTCTGTCTCATGAAGGTGAACATTCATGCCAAATATAAGAAAGATTGGTCAAGCATAAGTGAGATACAGCCGGGACATGGTCTATAGTGGTATTTTTTTAAGTTTGACCTCTGAGTGTGACCTTGACCTTTGAGCTAAAGACATGTATCTTGCGCACTGCACACTGCACACTGCATACTGCACACTGCCTCATGGTGTTCAACAAATTTGCAAAGTTATTTAAAAATGTGTCAATGCATGAGTGAGATACAGCCGGGACAAGGTCTATAATGTTCATTTTTGATGTTTGACCTCTAAGTGTGACCTTGACCTTTGAGCTAGAGACCTTGATCTTGCGCACTGCACACCGCCTCATGGTGTTTAACTATTATGCCAAGTTATTTAAAAAAGGGTCAATGTATGAGTGAGATACAGCCCGGACAAGGTCTATAATGGTTATTTGTTACCTTTGACCTCTAAGTGTGACCTTGACCTTCGAGCTAGAGACCTGGATCTTGTGCACTCACTCACTCACTCACTCACTCACTCACTCACTCACTCACTCACTAGCGTACAGAAACGCAATCGCCATTGTGGCGACTATGTCGAGCTCACTGCTGGACTCGACAAAAATTGCCACAGCAAAAATTCCTGGGATCTCGCTCAAAAATGAAACACTGGCTCTGTACTACGACTTGTGTAAGGCATACACAATTTAATATTTCAGACCAATCGAGCACCTTACCAGGGTCTGAAATTCTTTGAATTTATTCATCAAATAACTTTTATTTTATGCCAAACAGATAATTCTTTCTAATACAGCAAATGCAGATTTCTAGACAATTTCAGAACTGTAGGAGTCCTATTACGTCATCCTCTATAAACTTACTTGTATTGCACTTATTTTGAGAAAGTCTATCTTTCGAGCATCCACGTTCTTCAACAATTCATCAGCAGGTATACCTCTACAATATCAAGGTTATAGTCAACAAGTAATTAGGAATTACAAGCAAATAATAATCAGGGGTGTCAACAGAGCCAAATTTAAAATCAGGAAAATCAGGTGTGGTCAACCATTTTTGCTAATTAAAAGGCAATCAACCACATTGTTTCCATATATTTAACTCTGTTTTTATTATGAAATTCCTTCAAAACAGACTAAATTGACCCTAACTTCGCCATTTCCCAAGATATTTTCTTCAAATCACTTTATATTTTGATCAGAAATCATGAATCTGGAATTCCGGATTAATCAGGAAAATTGAAGACCCTGCAGCCATACAGAAGTCCCCTACCTGGTTTTCAGTGCAATTTTTATTCAAAAAAATAATAAGACATGCATAATTTCCTTATTGGTCCCTATCCACATACCAAGTTTCATAAACCTAGCTTAAAAACTGTATGAGTTATGACAGGATTCAGATGTTCTTGACATACGAATGGAGGGCAAACCTAAAATCCCCTCTGGTTGAAAACCGATAGGGGCCTAACAAAATTTTATTGCAACAATGTATATTTTACATTTAGTAATTTATTCCAGTTAGATGCCGTTTCTGAACAATTTTCAATTAAATACTAGCATGGTGGCCGAGCATAGCCTTTCTGCCGAGCATAACCTTTATTGGCCAATCAACTATCTCCAATACTCCATACACTACACTGGCTTCCTGTTCCATACAGAGTACAGTACAAGTTCATTCTATACGCTTTTAAAATTCGATATGATGATGCTCCTGTCTACATGAATGAGTTGACTAGAGAATACCAGCCAACCAGGTCTTTAAAATCAGACACTGCTATGCTATTAAACATTTCTAAAGTAAGAACCAAGAACTACGGTGAAAGGCGGTTGGACAAATGTGCTGCCACCTTATGGAACGGTATTCCTGTGGAAATCAGGCGCATTGACTCTCTGACAGTTTTCAAAAAGACTTTAAAAACACATCTGTTTAAAAGTGCATATCAGTGAATCAAGTGAAATTGTTTTAGACTTTTCGCGTGTTAAGCGCTTTAGAGACTTGTTATATAAAGCGCTATATAAATATTTTCAACTTCTATCTGCTGAAATATGACAGGTATATGAGTGCCTCCACCTGATTTGAACCTGGGTCGCCCAGATTAGGCGGCATGCATGCTATCAACTGAGCTACTGTGGCAGTACCAATGTCACAGATCTAACCAGTGGGTCTAACTACTTACTGTTTAGTTTTGACATCTTCCTTCAAAGCTTCGATTCTAGCTTTACACTGATCAATCTCATCTCTAGATTTACATCGTTGTAGTTTTTCCATCTCTAGTTCAACTCTAACAATTAGAAAATATTAAGAACAATTATTAAGGGAGTATTTGGAGCCACATTAGATAATATGTACAAACATGATACAAATTAGAGCTGTCCTCATTTGGCAGACTAATATACTCCCCCCCACCCCTCATCCCACTGGCAAAAGGCTATAATTCTGGCAAAAAAAATATTTCAGTGCAAATTCCAGCCTTCATGCATCTACATATTGAGGTTTTTCATATGTGAAAATTTTAAGGAAATCCTGCAAAAACTGTAGGTAGAAGAAGTTGCGTCCCCAGACAGACAGACAAGCGGAAAACAGTATTCAAATCTAGGAAGAAGAACTTACTATAATACGCATAGGAGGTAAAATACCAGTATACACCAAAGTAAAAGTACAGTTAGATAACACATTTTTTGCATAAATTTTCCGTAAAAAATATGATTTCAGGAGTTTGTCAGTCATCACTTCTTATTTAACATTGGATTCTATCAAACCGTTTGTAGTGGTTTTAGAATATTACATATCTTGAGAATATATTTAATGTTCAACTGGAGTTAGGCAACTTTAAATTTTGGTGAAGAACCTACTTGTTTAATACGGGTCTAATCACTTGTTCCAAGGCATCCACCTTTATAGCATCAATCAAAGTCTTCCTCATCCGCTTCGACCCTAGAAACATTCACAACAACCATTTGTTAAACATTATTGTGCTATACTGTAAAATCATTTAATTTCAATGGGACAATTTCACAAAATTTCGAGGTTTTGGTAAAAAAAAATACCATTTCGTGGGGACGCAATTTCAAGGACATCTTGTCCACTAAGTCATTTACTTAGTGATTATTCTAGCACAGAATAGCAGGGCGCTCCGCCCTGCCCGTTTTTAACTCTGCCCTTTTGCCCGAATTTGGCAAGTATGCCTTTTTGAACCGCCCTTTTGCTCGAATACGCTCCGGTCCTGCTATCACAAGATCTTGAAAAGCTCGGTGGTGATAGCTAAGAGCCTCCCAGCCGAGTGAACTTACCATGCCTGTGACACACCATGGGGTTCTGTTTGTATGAAAATCATGCTGATAATACCCCTGTCCTATTTCAATATCACTTTAAGTACCTCAGGACGCCTAGAATGCACCAGATGGATCCATTTTTTTTAAGAAAAAAAAATAAGGGGGGAGCATGACCCCGGACCCCCCTAGAATTTTGGCCACCCTGCCTTATTTTTATAGCACCCTGCCCTTTTTCATGTTCTAGAATAATCACTATTTACTGTATAGAAATAATCAATATTCGTGGGGATTTAATGTCATGTTTGAGACTATCCAAGAGATTAAATCTCAGTGTAAAGTAATATACGCCCAATTCATTGAAAATATTTATATTTTTTATCTTCCCATGGGGGTTGGTATAAATATCATACCTATTCTGTGGTCTGATATTTGACAATTAAAAAGCAATACACGCCCACAGGCATTTCGATGGCCTAGAATTAGAAGGTCGTAACTACCAAATCAATATTTTGAGAAAACACGGAAAAACTGTCTGACATTTACTCTTTACTTATGGTAAAACAAACTTTTACAACTTCATTTTGGTCAACATGACAAGTTCAGATTTTTATGAAAATGGGCTCATAATAAGCGCCTTGTGATGCTTATTCTAAATATGTATGAATCTTAAAAGGTCGTAAGTGGCACTTACGACTTTCTAATTCTAAGCCATCGATTTCATCAAAAGGGGGCGGGTATAAATATTATTCCTATTCTATATTCAATGGTCTCCTTACTGACAAGTACCAAGCAATATACGACAACTTCTTCAAAAGTGGGCGGGGCATAAATATTATACCGGTAATGATCGAGTTTACTGTTCTACTTACATCTTTTCTTGGGTTTTACATGCTGTTTGTTTTCCTTCATTTGTTCTTTCAGTTTTACATCTGGGTTTGGTGGGGGAAGCTTGAAAACAAACATTTATCATTATGAAGAGATAAAAATTTTAAAAATTTGCAATTTTTTAGACCAATTTTAAGTAGTAGGGCCATGCTTTGACTTTTCAGCATAATTCCAAAGACACAGGGTTTTCATTATGTTTTTACCTAGCAGACCAGAATGCTTAACCAACAGGCATGATAAGGTCCTTAATATTACTTTTGTCTTCAAATTGTGTATAAATTTCACATTTTTAGCCAGCCCAAAATTGTTTTACCGGTAAGCAGTCTATTTGGCCTTCAGTCTGACATTATTGAGAATCCTGAGACATGAAACAGAAATGACAAATTGAATCTAATAATTTCCAGGAATTCAGGTTCAGTGATAAAATTATGAAAGTAATGGTAAAGTTAGAAAGTTCTAAATTTAAAATTACTGGACCGATATTACACAGTTTGCTCGCAGAAACTGATATACTGTAAAATCATTTAATTACGATGGACTAAAATTTCATGGTTTGGGTAAAAAAAGACCAAAAATGAATGATTTTACAGAATTCAACCAATAACAGGTAATAGCAGATTTAAAATGCGCATTAGAAAGTATCGCATGTGAGAAATTTCATCCACTGTCAAGCTCAATTTTGTGTGTGGAACAGAATCAATAATGACGACTAACAGTTGTCGTCGTATCGTTCTCGTCGAGATGTGCTTAAACCTGTACATGCAGCAGCAACTACATTAGTTTACCAAACGTAGGCCTACTTGCGTCTCCAACTACTTAACTGTTAGTATGTTGGAAAAATATTGAAGCTTTGCCATAGGCCCATTATGTCGCGTGACCAAATAAATTGTACCTATTTGCAACGTAACATCTTTATAGCTCCAACGTGACGTCATTTTGGATCTAACATGATGTCATTTTTACGTGGATAATATAACGTGCGCCTGTTCATCAGGCTGATTATGAGATTGCAGATTACATTGCTATTTGAATCTTTACTATTAAAAATTAACCTGCAAAAAGGCATATTATATTCATGCATAATATCTTCGAACTATACCTCGCCACTTTGTTGATCTTTGAAATATGGTAATATTCTACTGGCACTCAGCCAACTATTCGGTGTCGCAAAGTTCGCCTCTTTCTTATTCGATACTTTATCCTGCAGTGAGTCTTCTAGTTGCTTCTGTAATTAGAAATGAGTAAACTGTTCCACTACGGATAGGATAAAAAGCTGTTACAATATCATTATTAACTTTGATAACATTAAAGTAATGTTCAATTGATGCATTAATCTGACTGTGCCCTTTGGTTTTGTTCAGACATTCCGAAAGGTGGCAAACATTGTTGGAAATTTGGTCTGGCAAGGTCTTACAAACAAACCAAAAATTATATTCTTAATTTTGTTCAATGTAAATAATAGCCAGCTATGATGCATCCATTTATCATGGGGTTATGTGTTTTCCTCTTTTTCTTTATACACTGTGCATTCAAGTGAATAACACAGTTATTTTTTATTCTTATGCTGTTGCCCCGAGGGTAAAAAAATTAAACATTGCCATATTGATTTCTGATAGACGTCACCTTACCTGACAAGCTCTATTCTCAAACAATGCCATCTCTATCTGTCTAAGGGTATCCAGTAACACTTCCTGATAGGCACGATTCATTGCAAGACAAGATTCAGATGTGATTGTATTTGGGTCGAATCGAATCATTACATCATCAGCATCCGTGCACACTGAAGTTGTTGGCTAAAATAAAAATAAGACACTTTCAAGCTGTGTAATTATTATCATCGATCATTATGCGATCAAACATAAATAACTGATACATCAGTCTACCTAGCTGTTTTTACAGACAGGCCCCCCCCCCTATTATTATAAGGCGTATCCTAATTAATTGGCTAATGAAGCACCTACTTTCTGACCATTTTAGTGCATGACCATTTAGTTCCATCCCTATCTAATGACCAATTGATACACTACGGGAGCCCTGCTTTGAGGGAACAGACAGAAAGTCTGTGTGATACAAGTGGTATACCTTTTAACTGGCGCGCTGCCCTAGCATTTAACAAATAAGACTATTTAGTTCTTTAGCATGCTCTGTGTATAGTCAGGAATCTAACCTTTGACCTCCTGCCATAGACTGGAAAAGTTTTAATGATGGCATTTATAGGGGATTATGTGTAGCGGGCTGATGTTAATCGCGGCAATCGGCATACCAATATCCCGTACTTGCGAGGTTTTAACCCATTCAAAATTTGGTCAGCCCTAATCGACTGAATTTTGTGTGTAGGAATCTCGCAGTGAATAGTTATTAATAAAACAAATAGTCATTTAACGTCTTAATTTTTCGCTCATAAATTATCTTTAATTGTTTAACAAAAGTTCATACCAAATTTACCGTATGTATAAATGATGACGTCACGTTATTATATACACAATGACGTCACATGACGTTGTGCGCCAAAAAACCAAGGTCTGTATCGTCGCACGATGTTGTGAAGTAGTCTCGATTGATTCACATCACTTTCTTTGACACAACAACCATGGATTTTCACTATATTTAAGTGTTGTTGTTTTTTCAAATACATAACGTCATCATAAAATTTATGTTATTTCTGCCACCCATTGGTAATTATTGAGGGAATCCCCAATGCATGCGGCACATTTTTTCAAATTAATTTCTTACCAAAGTTGATGCAGTAAAATCACTGCTGGTGCTCGGCCTCGATGGATTGCTGACATATTCTTCATCTGAAAAACAAGGAAAATACTCATGTTAAATATTCAGGGCACTAGTACACAATATAATATTCGGCAAATAGTTTTGAAAAACCAACTCCCCTGTCCTGAAGTGAAGGGCTTGAATAGGCCGAACTGGTACAAATAAATGCTTTCCAGGACTGGTCCACTACCGGAGGAATTTTAACAGTTTAGGAATATGTAGAAAAGCCACTCTGATGAAAACTGTGGACACCCTGTCGGGCCCCAACATCCGGAATAATGAAAGTGAAACTGAAAGTAGAAATAAATCTATATCGCGAAATAAAAAGAAGTATTCGTTATTTCCCTTAGCAACAGGGGCAATATTCGACATGCCTAAACAAAATGTCTAATAATAATCAACAAATTGCCTGAAAAAAGTTTGTTGGATAATTTATTATCTCCCTTGATTTTTTTTTTGGAAAGTTCCATTTGGTCGAATTACCTCCCTTGTCATTTAAACACATATCGAAACTACAGCCAAACAAGCGCAATAAAAGCTTTCTAAAACATATCAACTCGTTAAAAAGAACTAAATTAAAAAGTAAATCACATAAATGATGCCGAAACCTCACCATTAAGTTCAATTTCAAGGAATTCTCCGTCACTTTCGCCTTCTTCGTAATCTTGCAAAATAATTTGCAAGCGTTCATTGTCTTCGTCTAAATCGTCATGCTCCATTTTGCAGTTTAAAGCAAACTAAATTATCTATTCTTATTTATGGCTGCAACACTTATGCTTATGATAATTGTCTTGAATTAATACTCAAGGAATAAAAGTCAGCTCTGTAAAATTCCGCGTTTCCACCATGACCGGAAATGACTGAGCAGCCATGTTGGATATGCTCCATTAAATTAACAAGGGGAGGCAGTATTTGTGCTAAATCACTAATTATCAGTATGTGTTGATATCTTTGCTAAAAAACAATATAATTAAAAAATAAGTTAATTAATTATTATTATTATTATATTACAAATAAAGCCCTAATCACAAACAATAAAATACAAGGAAAATATTCAGTATTCTCAAACACCCCTACAAAATAGAATAGTCCATGTGAGCCTTGTAAGTAGACTTTATTCATAAATTTCCCTATTGTAAAGCAATTTAAGGTACAAATTTTCAAATGAATTACATATTATTGAATTATATTCTCTTTTTTGAAAGTATAATTTATAAAGAAACTGAATCTATTTAGAATTGAACTGATAAGTATTCGTGCTCAAAATAGTTCGACCCCAATTATTTCACATTTTAGAGTTTTATGTTTTCGCTAACTTTGGACCCATCTACTCAATGACAACCATCCTAGGACCATCATTTGTGCAAATTGCATTGACTGATGAATTTATGAAAGGAAGAGCTTGTGCTGCACCTGAACAGGTCTAAGATCAGAGGTCTAAATTTGCAAGAAAACAAGTTCAGGTAGAAATTTGCAGGTTTATTTGATTTCATACTGAAAGCAATGCACCAATCAGTTGCATCCACTGCCCCCAACCCCTCGGGATGGGAGGTGGACGGCTGTGAAAATGACAGTCTTTTACTTGTTTTTACAGCTTCCTGCACACTGCCGGTTAAATGCTGGTATTTTTTCCCTGAACCAATACCCAGGGCAATACTGGAGATTTTACCATCAGTTGTCTGTAGGGCTGGGATTTTTACAACCCAAAAATAAAAGTCCCGACCCATCCCCGGGGGTGGGGGCCCATGTATAGAGTCATAGGGAAACTATTTTTTTTAAATTGCATCGTTTCGGGCAAGTAGTTTCAAGTTCTTAATTCACAAACTGATATGCTTAGATTTACATCTACAACAAAATTCAAACACCCACCCGTCGATTGAGATGGATCCTTTTTCACCCCCTAAGTATTAAACAGAAAATAGGCAAAAAATATCACAGCTATATAATCCTTGGCAAAAAATTTAAGCATTTTGGACTTGTTTATATGTATAACTGATTTGTAACTACATTACAGATGATGAATGATTGAATGATGGGGGCAAATGTATTAGACAGCAAACAGATACCACTGGATGCCAAGTCAGGATTCTTGTCACCAGAAGTTTTCTCATTGTTAGAATCACAGGAGATCCAAACAGCTGAAGGAATCAAAGTGCTCATACAAGATAACCTAGCATCAAGTAACTTCTCTCATGTTCTTCATCCGTTGTCAATGCAGGGCCGCTCTACGCAGCATACTCGTATAACTCGCACTCAAAATTGAAACTTATTTACGTAAATCAAAGACCTAAATTACACAGATTGGACACTCCATTGAAAATTTAGAGAAAACGCAAAATAACAGGCAGCAGATTCAGTTATTGTGCATAAAACCTTTTTTAGTGATCCAATTTTAATGGGCAATGTATCATGTTGAAGAGCTAAGTTTCTTTTTCTACATGAAGTAACTCATTTTTGTCTACCTTTCATAAAATACAGAAAATTAGGATTTGAATTCGGCATATCAAGTATTTTCTGATAAACTTGGAATTTACATTAATTTGATGAACATGAGAGTAGGTCTGGCTCTTCAGGGTCTATTGTTTTATTCCTTGACCTATTTCAATTAATGAGGTATCATTTAAAAGCTGAATAATAAGTCTATTGCATAGACTGATTATTTTTTTCCTAAGTATATTAGAACTGAAGATATAAGGTATTAAATATGGACGAGATTTCGCGAGATTTCAGAGACCTGCCACGAGATATCGTGAGAGTTGGTACATGTTTCCGATCTGTGTAATTTAGGTCCTTGCGTAAATTAATGTGAGGAGGGTACCCAATGTCTAAAAACAGGATAAAAACAGTGACTTCTTAAGGGGTGATGGAGGCGATCCCTGCCTTGAAAGTGTCTAAGGTGGGAGCCTTGACCAGGCTGTCTGGGAGTCTGTTCCACAATAGGATGGTTGATGGAAAGAAGGACTCCTTCATTATGGTGGGAAGAGGAATTTGACGGAGTTACCCCTTGTAGTGGTTCCTTGGGGTCTCAGGTCGGAGCATCTTGGGATCGCTACCAAGTCATTCACTATCCGGAACATCCGGAACATCATGTTCTTCTTCTTATCTTCAAATGAATGAGTTGGGTTCTTTATCTATATATAGAACGCACCTAACAATGAAACTGAGTGTGGCGCACAGAGTCTGACAAATATTAAAAACGTTAATTTTTCCAAGCTTGACCAATTAGGCCTACTTCATAGACCTTGAGTTTTTCCATTTGGGCCATGTAATTTATCCGTTGACCCTTTTAAAATTAATATACTAGAGCAACACTAATTTAATATTTGTTACACCCCCCCCCCAACAGAAGTTCTAAGGGGGTATGCTTTTTCAGCTTGTCCGTCCGTCCATCTGTCTGTAGACAGATTCTTGTGAACGCAACTCCTCAGCACTACAGTTTATACAGGATTTTCTTCAAACTTTTACACATTAACAACTTGAACCTGTAGATGTGCATGAAGGAAGGAATTAGTGCTTGTTTTTGCCAGAATTGTGGCCCTTTCCCTGTAGGGGTATATATATATTAGTCTGCCGAATGACGACAGTTCTAGTTTTATTTTTAGCATCATTCTGACTCTAGTTCTTATCATTGTACTCCGCAGCTCAGCGTCTAGCAATGGAATTTCTGGTACCAATTTCATTATGATGCAGCTTTTAAATTATCAAACCTGGGACCTTCCTTTTTGAAAGTGGACGCTCTCACTGGTAGAGCTTTCAAAGAGGCTAAAACACTATTTATAAGTGTGTTCACAATCTCTACTAATAAAATAAGTTCCATTCAGAGCTACAGATAAGGTTTTAGTCTACTGGGTATTTTACCCCCCAGTTTCAATTTTGATTGGATTTCGACAAATTTTATTTGGGTATTCAATCAAACTCATTGGGTAAATGATCTTTTATGTACTGTTTTTCACTATATCATCCTTTTCTATTTGGGTATTTCAGACTGTAATTGCTTCTTCTTACTCCCTCCTCTCAAAATCTATTGGGTTTTCAAAAAAAAAAATTGGGTAATTACCTCAATATGCAGCTTATCTGTAGCTCTGTTCCATACAAAATTTCAAAATAAGAATTTAAAATGAAATAAAATAATTCTCTGACCAGCCGATTCAGAACACTGTCTTACCTATACCATAGATGGTTTAATTTTGACCTTCACCTACATGCCAAGTTTGGCAGACCCCTTTGTGTCACATTAGTGTTTGAAATGCAGGAGATTTCATTAAAATGCAGGAGATATGCCTTGCTCATGCGTTAAATGTAAAGGAATGAAGTTTTTATGCAGTTCTCATTAATTTAACTTGTAAGGCAACACCATGAAAGCTCCATGAAGCAATTCAAACTTATATTTGTCATCATTTTCATCATAATAATGGACAAAAAAATGTCAGGTTACAGTATTTCATGAAATGCGTGAGATTCGATCAATTTGCCTCTGATCATGCAGGTGTATAATCTCCAATGCAGGAGAGTGGAGACTCACGCATGATTCAGGAGATCTGGCCCGGTGATTATAAACATTGGAGTACGTACTCCATGCTCCAACTCAAACTCCGTACTCCAATTGGAGCATTTGTTAGTTACAAAAACTGCTGTAACTTCTTTATTACTGAACGGAAACACATGAAATGAGGGTTCATTTTCTTAATTAGATCATTTGCTTCAAGTTGGTATTGGTTTTGATACAAATTTCTAAAAAATCTGTTTTTCAAGTTGAACCATGGAGTACAGAGTTTGAGTATGAGATTGAGAAATGTTTATAATCACTGGGCCTGGCCTGTATGCCATCATAATCAAAATGATTTATTTATAATTATTTCAGCAAAGGAATCATGGTTGGTACACAGTCTGTTAGATTATTATTTCCTGACCCAGTCAAACAGTGTCGTCAGCATATTATGTGCTGTCAAAGACCCCCATGATAAGGTAAAGAACTTTAAATTCACCCATTTTTAAGCGAAAAAAAAAATGTTCAGTAAAAAATTTAAAACCAGTACTCTGTGAAAAAATTACTGAAGACTGTGTAAATTTATTTGTAGTCATTTTATTTTTCGGCAGTACAATTATTAATTTTACACAGTTTTTAAAATAAACAACTCTGACCAGTTCTTCATACTCCAATTGGAACATGTTCTTAGTCAGAAAAAACTGATGTAACTTCTTTGTATCACATGAATTTCGTTGTATCTGGGTTAGTATAACCAGTACGTATAAAGTTATACATACTCGCTATACTAACTTGGATACAAGAAAAGTTATGTGCCAAAGGCTTTGCTTAATACAATTTCCCAAACTTGTTTAATATAAGTCTATATCAATTGACAACTCGTGATAGATCCTCTCTATAATAGAAACGAATTATGGATCATTTGTTACATTTTGGAGTCGCTTATGATGCAAAATTCTAAAAAAAAACCTGTTATTAATTTTGTACATGGAGTACAACATGGTTATTATCACCAGGCCTAGTAGTTTCAGACACTAAGATTGACGCAAACATATTTTTTCATTTCAGATTAATTAGTTCTGTAAAACTTACATAATTGCAAAAATTTATTTTTCAGTTTTTGTTAGAGAAGTTGAATGATGGTATAAAATCCCAGGAAAGGCAGCTCCATGCTTTACAATTATTGTTACATATTGTTTGTAAACAACCATTATGGCTGGATAAAGTCGTCACATGTGGAGTCATCAAGACTATAATTAAGACACTAAAGGTTAGATAAATTTGATTCACATGGGTGAAAGTTTTCTGGCATATGCCTGAATTTCAGGTTTTTGAGTACATGAAGATGTCTGTTTTTCTTTATTTTCCCTATATAAATTGTCAATTTTTGAGAATTTCAGGTTTTTCAAAATTTCTAACTTTCACCTGTGTATTCAGTATATATACATGTATAAATAAAAACATGTATACTTAATGAAACAAATTATAGGTACATGCATTTTTATGTACCCCTGACATGCACACCAACATGAAGGATAACACAAAAAAGAGGTATGGATCTCTTATTTCTATTGCATTCCATTGTTTGTTTTTAGCTCACCTGTCACATAATGACAAGGTGAGCTTTTGTTAGTTTTATGTCAACTTTTTTCAGCCATTTCTTGTAGCATGGTTAGGCTGGCGATTTCGCGCCAGACTATTACAATCCTAAAAAATGAATTCCACTAAGATGAATTTACTCCCGAAACTGACAACACAGAATCTATACACTCAATGCAAATAGTTCCTCCTCGTTAATCAGTTTTGCAAGATAAGAACATTCAACTTTCCTTGTTTCATTTATTCTGTTCGATTGTAATATATTAGTTTTTTCTTGAAATGGAAGGAAATTGTATGAAATTAAAAGAAAAGGTGTTTAAAGGCGTTGATAATTATTACTACGCGTTACAGAAGTGAAGTTTAAGAAATGAACTATAAAAAACTGTTACAGTAGTGTATATTAGCTGATATACAGTTGAGCATTTCACTTTTCAACAATACTTTCAACAATATATTTTGTGTGAGTTATTGCCCTTTGATTTCAAGTTGCTGGTTCATCAGTTCCATGTAAATATTCTGACATACATGAGCACACATTCACCAAAAATTTGGTTTTCAGAAAGTAGACTGGTTTGATTATGGCTACTGCAAAATCATTGATGTTCGTGGGGGATTAAATTTCATGCTTCACCTTTAACCACGAAATTAAATCCCATCAAACAATAATTTTTGTACTTAATTATTTGTATTTATTACCTAAAAAGCAAAATCCATGAAATAAGGTCCCATGGAAATTTTTTTTTTTACCAAAACCATGAAATTTTATCCTATCGAAATTAAATGATTTCACGGTATTGTAATTTGTTGCATTTTCAGACTGACGCCAGTGTACCAGTTTTGACAACTAGCGTAACTATAGTAACCATATTGTTGCCATCTGTACCAACCTTGGTGGGGAACTATTTACCCGATCTGTTTGAAATCTTCAACAAACTTGCCTCATATTCCATCAAAAAGCCACGTAAGTTAAATACGGTTACAAATTAGTAGAACTTAGGAAAAGAAATGAGAAATTGGACAGGGAAGATAGTACTCAACTTACCTGTTGCCGTCTTAGCTGTGTGCACATGGCTTTGGTGTGTGTCCTGCTATTAACCAGCCAGGCACAGAAAATAGTAAACAACAACACAACTACACAGAGTAATGCCCACACACTACCCAAAGAAATTATTATAAGCCCAAGTCCCTGGCGCAAAAAATACAGCATGAGCCGATTTCACATGGAAATAACAAAAAAAAAAAAATGTCAATATTAAGTGTAAGTCTGATGGTCTTACAATGTTGGTGAATAAGGCCCCTGGAGTGATCGGAACCCAAACTGGCAGGTTTACAGAGTTTTGACAGGGACATAAAACATGTGCAAACGTAGGAAAAGTGCTGAAATTTTAACTGTGTTTTAACTGTGTGTTTTCTGTTTATTACAGCGGGTAATACACCTGATATATTCCACCTACACCTACAGATAGCAGTGTACGGTTTATTTCATCGTCTCTACGGAATGTTTCCTTACAACCTGCTATCATACTTCAGACAATATTTCCATAAAAAAGAACACACGCAAGTGTTTGAAGAAGTCATAAAAGTAAGTACAAGAGTACTGGGCCCAAAATTACAACCGATACTTACACTCTGCACTCAGCACTCAAATATTGTAATTCCTTCTTTTGAGGTTCAAAGCGACATTTTTTAGATCGAGAAGTTGAAGTTATGTTAAATAGGTGCTAAATATGATCATTTGCTTGTTTCCAATTGAAATGGGGGTAAGTATATTTTTAAGCTATTAATGTAATTTATCAGACTGAATGCAGAGTGTGGTACTCAGATTTAACAATTACATTTTTATCTCACAAATAGTATGTAATTGCATGGATGATGTATCAAATGCTATTTTCAACATTCAAATAATAATTTTATACACATTCCTAATTTGTATTTGCAATCTAGAACAAGTAATATCTCATTAAATAATATTTTCAATATTAGAGTGCTGATTGTAAGTATTGGTTGTAATTTCGGGCCCTGGTTTACTAACATTGCATGGACCGAATCGAACACCATGGGTTTAAAACTGGCATAATTGTTTTTCAAATTATTGTTTGATAATATATACAGTGGCCGCATGACTAACCAGTTTTCTTGGACTGTTTTATAAACAGTACTAACTTACCTTTTCATAAGAAACAAACAACTTCCCATGTGTATGTGATCATTGTGATGGGAAATAAACATTGTTGTTGTCGAGATTTTTTTAGAAGGGTATGATGACCTGCTTCATCTGGCAATTGAACTCAGATTGCTGGGTTACATATCCAGAACTCTTAACCACATGTGCATGACAGAAGCCACATGTATGTAATTTTCAGGATTCCTACAGTTCTGGATTAATCAGGAAAGCTGCTGCATTATAACGAGTTCCTTTTTGCTTCAGAAAATGCCAGTAAATTATTTGAGTTAAGTTTTTTGTTTTTTTTTAAAGTTATGATCATCTAAAATTGCATAAGCATAAGTATGCAATAGAGCTTATGCAATAGAAAATTGTTTTAACTGAGATTTTGCGTAGGTTTGTATGCTAATAGCACCCGAAACAGTCTTACAATTCGTTTTTAGGAAAAGCCGCCCTCAGTAGATACCTGATTTTGTATAGCTTGGCCAATTTGACACGAGTCTGACCTTTTTATGCCCCCGTATCGATAGATCGGGAGGCATATAGTAATGCACCTGTCCGTCCGTCCGTCCTTCCGTCCGTCCGTTCGTCCGTCCGCCCTGGTTAACCCAAATTGACCGTTTCTTCTAGCATTAATATGGCTTGCTACAAAGCTTTCAAACTTGCATGGATGTTGTATATGAACACACTCCACGCGCCTGTATCACCTGACTCCATTTTGACCTTCACCTTGACCTAATTTTGGACTTAGACTTATTGAAAGGCCAAATTCTTGGTTAACCCAAATTGACCGTTTCTTCTAGCATTAATATGGCTTGCTACAAAGCTTTCATACTTGCATGGATGTTGTATATGACCACTCTCCACACACCTGTATCACCTGACTCCATTTTGACCTTCACCTTGACCTAATTTTGGCTTTAGACTTATCTCCCCTTTAGTATTTTCACAATAAAATTTTGTCTGGAGCGTATCTTCAAAACTATTTAACATATTGACTTGAAATATGATATATAAATAGATGGCAACTTGGAGAAGTGCATTGACAAAGAACCATAACTCTGTCTGTCTTAAATTTTGAATTATCTCCCCTTTCGTGTTTTTATAGTCAAATTTTGCTCTGAGTATATCTTCAAAACTATTTAACATATTGACTTGAAACTTGGAATATAAAAAGATGGCAACTTGGAGAAGTGCAATGACCAAGCAATATAACTCTGTCTGTCTTAAACTTTTAATAATCTCCCCTTTAGTATTTTCAGAATAAAATTTTGACCGGAGTGTATCTTCAAAATTGTTTAAGATATTGCCTTAAAACTTGATATATAAATAGATGGTAGCTTGTAGAAGTGCATGGACCAAGAACCATAACTCTGTCTGTCTTACATTTTGAATTATCTCCCCTTCAGTATTTTCATGATAATTGTTTGTCTGGAGCGTATCTTCAAAAGTATTTAAAATATTGACTTGAAACTTGGTATATGAATTGGTGGCAACTTGGAGAAGTGCAGTGACAAAGAACCATAACACCTGTATCACCAGATCACACATGAAGTCAATCAAGGCAATGCTTTCAAATGTGGCATATTCCTTTACCATCATAAGTCCCTTATAGTTCAAAGCCATGTAACACTATCAAACATTTTAACTGAATAATGGCCCCTGATTGACTTAAAGCTTTTTATGGACATGGCTTCCATGGGGGCATAAGCGTTTATTGAACGCAGTCTTGTTTTCTGCATAATTTAACAGTTGATATATTGCCTACGTTTATAACACTGATAGTATGTTTTCATGATCGGGGAGTATCACGAAGACGCTCGAGATGTAATACAAACACAAAATTGAAATACCGATATCGCACGATTAGCTTTCGGAAATTGATATATTTAAAGCAAGAACCTTGTCTTATATTCTTGCATAATGGTCAGGTTCAGGTCAATATAGCCAAGCTATAGTATTGGAGATATTGTAGTTTTGTTCTAATGATCAGTCTATATTTACGGTTATTTCTGCACATGTTGGAGAGGGTTAGACTACATCCTAAGTTAGTCACAGTACAAGATATTGTAGTTTTGTTGTAATGATCAGTCTATATTTACGGTTATTTCAGCATATGTTGGAGAGGGTTAGACTACATCCTAAGTTAGTCACAGTACAAGATATTGTAGTTTTGTTATAATGATCAGTCTATATTTACGGTTATTTCAGCACATGTTGGAGAGGGTAAGACTACATCCTAAGTTAGTCACAGTACAAGATATTGTAGTATTGTTATAATGATCAGTCTATATTTCCGGTTATTTCAGCACATGTTGGAGAGGGTAAGACTACATCCTAAGTTAGTCACAGTACAAGATATTGTAGTTTTGTTATAATGATCAGTCTATATTTACGGTTATTTCAGCACATGTTGGAGAGAGTTAGACTACATCCTAAGTTAGTCACAGTACAAGATATTGTAGTTTTGTTGTAATGATCAGTCTATATTTCCGGTTATTTCAGCACATGTTGGAGAGGGTAAGACTACATCCTAAGTTAGTCACAGTACAAGATATTGTAGTTTTGTTGTAATGATCAGTCTTTATTTCCGGTTATTTCAGCACATGTTGGAGAGGGATAGACTACATCCTAAGTTAGTCACAGTACAAGATATTGTAGTTTTGTTATAATGATCAGTCTATATTTCCGGTTATTTCAGCACATGTTGGAGAGGGTAGACTACATCCTAAGTTAGTCACAGTACAAGATATTGTAGTTTTGTTATAATGATCAGTCTATATTTACGGTTATTTCAGCACATGTTGGAGAGGGTTAGACTACATCCTAAGTTAGTCACAGTACAAGATATTGTAGTTTTGTTATAATGATCAGTCTATATTTACGGTTATTTCAGCACATGTTGGAGAGGGTTAGACTACATCCTAAGTTAGTCACAGTACAAGATATTGTAGTTTTGTTATAATGATCAGTCTATATTTCCGGTTATTTCAGCACATGTTGAAGAGGGTAAGACTACATCCTAAGTTAGTCACAGTACAAGATATTGTAGTTTTGTTATAATGATCAGTCTATATTTACGGTTATTTCAGCACATGTTGGAGAGGGTTAGACTACATCCTAAGTTAGTCACAGTACAAGATATTGTAGTTTTGTTCTAATGATCAGTCTATATTTACGGTTATTTCAGCACATGTTGGAGAGGGTTAGACTACATCCTAAGTTAGTCACAGTACAAGATATTGTAGTTTTGTTCTAATGATCAGTCTATATTTCCGGTTATTTCAGCATATGTTGGAGAGGGTTAGACTACATCCTAAGTTAGTCACAGTGCAAGATGTTGTAGTTTTGTTATAATGATCAGTCTATATTTCCGGTTATTTCAGCATATGTTGGAGAGGGTTAGACTACATCCTAAGTTAGTCACAGTGCAAGATATTGTAGTTTTGTTATAATGATCAGTCTATATTTCCGGTTATTTCAGCACATGTTGGAGAGGGTTAGACTACATCCTAAGTTAGTCACAGTACAAGATATTGTAGTTTTGTTATAATGATCAATCTATATTTCCGGTTATTTCAGCACATGTTGGAGAGGGTTAGACTACATCCTAAGTTAGTCACAGTACAAGACAAGGAACATGAGATATCTACACAGATGTATGTACACTTGTTACGGCCGAAAAAGTTATGACCCAAGTCTCCAGGAAAACCTGCTATTTTGACCAAAAAAAACCTGATTTTGAGATTTTCTACAGATACTGTAACTGTTGTAAAGAATAATGTCATTAGAGCAAAATGCAAAAGAAATTTAGTTAATATCTTGAGTTTCTGAGAGTTATAGCTTCATTAATGTTATTAGGGCCCTGCAAATTTTTTGCAGGTGCCCTATAGTAATCACCCTGTCCGTCCGTCTGTCCGTGTCCGTCCGTCCGTCTCTATGTCCACATCACATTTTTCATGTTTTTTCTTAATTACTTGCAAACCGTTAAAGGTATCGACTTCAAACTTTAAACATAAGGTCACAGCAACAATACACTATTGTATGCCAAGTTATGTTACTCCAGCTACAATATTGTAAGAATTATGGCCCTTAGTAAATTACAATTTTCCTCATTTTTCATCTTTTTTTCTACATTACTTCAAAACCGTTACAGATATTCAAATGAAACTTGCTATACATATTGACAGTGACAATACGCACATGTGAGCAAAGGGCAACAACTCTAGCTTTAATAAATTTTGGCTTGTGCCCCTTTTTTGACTTCAAAACTTTTACATTGGCCATAGTTCAAAAACTTTTCAAGATATTCAAATGAAACTTGCAATACTTATTGACAATGATAACGACAGGGCCCTGATCACGACAGTGATGGTTCTAGTTCAATTGTTATTCAATATAATTGTAACACATATTTAATAATTACACTTGATCACATTTGATCAATCTTGACGTTATATACGAGGGGTGTACCAGAATTACGTAGACTTTTGTCATAACTTTTTTATTTGGGCATGTATTATCACGAAATTTGCCGTAGAAAGACTTCACGCCTTTTTCAAGAGAATAGGTAAAAATATTGTCTAACAGAATGTTAGAAATCCATTTAACCTGTCGCCATAGTAACCAATAGTTGGATAGGCGGGGCAGCGCATTTTAAATACATTTTTGGCATTATTCAACTGCTTATACCTCACAGACAACATGTCTAATTTTAAAGCGACTTCGTGACATACACGCCCAGTATCCTTGGAACGTACGCTGTAAATTTCGACTATATAAAGGTTACCGTTGTTGATATATGGTACAAAACAACCAACAGCTGCTGCGCGTCACCAGTGAAAATATGACGTTAGCGAACTACGCTGGAAATCGCATCAACATGAAGTTTTGTGTGAACCTCGGGAAGACGCCAAAACAAACGCTTTAAATTTTGGAACCTGCTACCTCTAAATCTCTTGTATCGACTTACCTGTTTTTCAAACGACATAAGCGCATCAACCGTGGTCGAGACCGAATAAAACGACATGGACAGAAGGCGAAAACTAGCGGCGAATGCGACGTCACCAAGTGTTTTCTAGGACTTCATCGACCTGGGTCGACGTTCTATTATAAGGATTATTTGCGACATTACTGGTAATAAATTGGAACTTTTATAGCATTTAAGGTAGTAACTAAACATTCGTAAGTTTTGTGTACGGTTGTTTCCATCTTTATGGCTACAATGTACACAGTTAGGAGCTTCACCTATCCTGGAAGTTCTGCCGACGTCGTGACGTTCCGTTGACGTGCCCCGCATACCGTACCCCTATCTATCACCGGAAGCTGCAGAATTGGATCCAAATAAGATACGGCTTTGATATTTCACGTACTTACGCAGTAAATATTATTTGCACTCCACACAAAATTATTTGTTTGTATGATGAATGGTATGAAACGTATGGCAAAAGTCTACGTAATTCTGGTACACCCCTCGTATATTCTGTTCAAAGAAGTATCACTTTATAGAATTATGTTTTATGTATCAAAAGTGATAGTGTTAGCATTCAGAGAAAGGCTACTACTGTTTTAAACTTCTAACTCCTATGTTTTTTTCAACAGTAGAACTTTTGAGAAATCGGTTATAATAGCAAAACTGGGAAGTATGTGATTTCGACTTAATTCATTGGAAAATTTAAAACTTAGACATTGTAAAACATAGGTGCATTACTTCAAGAAGAATCAATAGATATGAAATTCAATTATTCTATTTTCTGCCCGTTCAAAACTGTGTTACATAGTAATTACATAAATCATGTTACTAATAGCATGTTTTTCCTGGAGACTGGTTCAAATATTGTTTGTTACCTTATCCCTACAGGGTTGTCAGTCTTCACAAAAAACTTTTCAAAGTACTAGCCAGTCGGGCTACCAACAAGGCAGAACTTACTAGCCCGAGAAGAAATTTACTAGTCTGAACATTAATTTATTAAAAGTAGATTTTATTCAATTGTTTTAAGATTATTTTTAAGTCTGTGTGATATTGTTTATTACCATATTGCTTATTACATTTTAAGCAAATATACAGTATACATCACAGAAAACAGGACCATTTGATTTGTATTCTCAAACTTTTTTCACTAGCCATTCAGACTAGTCACCTAGAGAAGACTACTAGCCCGACCCGGTTTTTTACTAGCCTCGGGCTTCGGGCTAGTAGCCAAATTCGAAGACTGCGGTTGTAAATTTTTCTGACTTGTGACCAGAATAAAAGTTATTTGAAGAAAATCTGTAAAGAAATAGTACAAGTTCTCAAAAATTTAATCTGCTCTGAAGGATTTTCTTTAATACAAACTGAATTAAATATGGAAATAATGTCATTGAAGGCTTCTTGCTTGTCAAAAATCTTCAGCCACATACCATTTTCCTGAAACTATTAAATTAATCCAATTCGGGCAAATAGTTTAATAATTGGGAATTTCATTTTTCATTTCATTTTTTTTTTTTTTTTTTTTTTGGCAAATAGTTTCAAATTCTAAATTCGCTGACTGTTACAGGTGGCGCCAGTTGGAAACTCACGATATTGTAGTTGAATGTAACAAGATGTCGCTGGACCCGGTAGAAGGTATCTGGGAGGAGCTTCAATGTCCGATAGTTGCAGCCAGATATATACCTGATAGATCTCAATCTTATAAAGACGCCTCAAAGTCCGACATGCAACCCAAGTCAGGTATGTATGCTATTAGCTTTCCTCCTGCACATGTTTTACAATAAACACAGATCAGGAAAAAGGTATATCTAGTGCTTGAAATTTCTCTTTTATGAACTTCATGCTAGTTAGTGATTTGAACTGCAGAGCTAGTTTGTTATACACTCAGATACAAAGTATATGGGGGCTATATTTGAGTCATGCTTGGGGTCAGTCGGTCGGTTGGTTAGTCTGTACAAATTTTGTCTGCACTTTTCTCTGTAACCATTGGTTGGTTTTAAATGAAACTTGGTATAACTGATCAGTACCAAGTCTAGTTATGCATATAATCGGCAGAGGGCAGTCGAATAAATTTCAAGTGAGTTATGACCTTTTTTGCACTTATAAATTATGTTGGCCCTATTTGTCAGTTACCATGGTCGGATTTCTATGAAAGTTGGTATGACTGATCCATACCAAGTCTAATTGTACAGTTTATCGGCAGACGTCGGTCAAAGGAAGTTGTGTTTTATGCACTATTTCTGACACTAAATCACTGTGTCAAGCAGTATCTGGGGGTATTCAATCATGATATTTCTTGTTCCTTATAAAATAGGCCAAGTACATTTTTGAGGCCATATGATGATGTCATATTAATTTATCTATTTATAGGTCTAACAGGACATTTTTTGTTACAGAGAAATTTTCAGGCTTTAGTTTGAAAATTAAGCATGGGAGGCAACCAAGAATAGCTATGTCACCTGTCTTTGTATTATTTATACAATTTATCTCCCTTGAATAAGAAAAAAATGATCATAATTTTGTTGATGAAATCTTATGATGAAAAAAAATTCTTGAAACTTGACATGGAGGTTGGTCAGCAACAGTAGATGACCCCTATTAATTTTGGGGTCTAAGGTCAAGGTCACTGTGACCGTTGCCATTTTTTAGACCTAAATTTAATGGTTTCAGTTCAATAACTCAAGAAAGCTCTGCCCTAGGATCTTTAAACTTTACATGGAAATTGGTCCTAGATCAGTAGTTCAAAGGTCAAGGTCATTGTGACCTTCTTCATTTTGGAATATTGGGCTGCCATGAGGGCATGCATGTATTACAAAGTTATTTAGATCAAATGGGGTGTGCTGCAAAATACTAAGCATTGGAATGTGTTTACTTTCAGACCACTGTTTTCAAATAGTTGATTCAATAAGTAATACTAATGAAGGAACTATCCCATTCGAAAGTATTGCAGGGACTAGGTTAAAGTATACTAGGATTCAATGTAAAGTACCGTTAACTCGGGTATACACATTTAAACTAGATAAACATAATTTACCTGACAGACGACTCGATGTTGACAAACAATTTTTGTTTACTTTTGAAAGATCTGTAGTTTTGAGTTATAAAAATAACAATTATGTATACTTATTTTGTCAGGGTGACATGTGATTAGTTAACCGCAGTTCCACGATGTGTATTTCAGTTTTACCGCCATCCTCCAGTACGCAACACGATTCTAGTCACCTTGCTGGTTCCTCAGTATTTTGGAGTCCTTCAGAAATCATCGGACTATCAACTCCTCCTCCAACCCCCAATGTTAGCAGTCTTGAAGCCTCGGGAAGTGGTCAGTCATACACTGGTACGTAAATCGGAGATTGTGATCTTTAACCGTGATAGATCCAAGAAAATTCACACACCTTTTGTGACCCATCTGGATTGCACAAAACTTTGCAACACTCATCATTACTAAACCTAGACTGTCAATGAATAAATGCACTAATCATCATTATTTGAAACTCTGATGCCAAGCCACTGTGTCAAACAATATCTTGGACTATCACATTCAGTGATATTTCTTTTGTTTGTATTGCAGTGATTGGGTAGCTAAACAATGTGACCGTGGGCTACAAATACAAGACAAAATTTGCTTCACTTTTTATTAGCTCACCTGTCACATAGTGACAAGGTGAGCTTTTGTGATCACTCTTCGTCCGTCGAATGTGCTACGGGAGGTAACTCTGTGACTGTCGTAAACTTTAAATCACGAAAAGTCGAATAAAAAGCGAAAAGAATACTGTCATATACGACGAATGCATTGTTTGAAATTAGTTTTAACTTCGTCAAGTGTGAAAGATGCGTTCTTTGAATGTGCGTATTTTATGCAAAATCTGAACGATTTCCGGGGAAATTGGCCAGGAGTCCCGTGCCTTAACTAAATGGCCCATCTGATGATATGGACCCAATATTTCGTTGAAAGCTGTTATATCCCTTAGACTGGCATATTCTTCATAGAAATCAGCAAAGAAATAAAATACTTATAGTTTTTCCTATGTTGACAAATTTAGTCTTGGATTTGTAGTCTTTAGTGATGTGAAAGTCACATGGTATTGCTACACAATGCTGACCTTTGCCAACATGTATAACTCTATTAAAATCTCTTCACATGCGTAGACCTACATCTATGTCTATTACAGTTGGTCCAGCTTTGATGGTGAATTCCAGCTTGACCACACCCGCAGCCACGCCTCCAATCTGTGATGATCATGATAAGGTAATAATAATAATAATAATAATAATAATAATAACGTATGAATGTTAATAATTGTTTATTGTTCAAGGAGATTTTTCTGGTTACCCATGTGGCTCAACCTTCTTTTCACACCCAAATAAAATTAAATTCGAAAAGAAAAAAAATCTGAAAGTTTGCTCACTGTGACATACCAAGGTCGTTTCAGAGCTCATATTACGTGGAAAACTATGTACTTAAGATTGAGATAATGTTTGATGTGACTTCTATCCATCTGAACTTCAACCTTGCTTTATTCTATGATAAAGATAAAGCATGGGTATCGTTTCTTGTATTGACATAAACTGTGTTGATTGTCGGTAGTATATTTTGTAATAATCATTACAGTTTATATTCCCGTATTACAGGTATTCAGGAAGACGAAGGGCGAGGCTTTCTTTAACAATGTATCAATGTTTACATTACAGGTATCGAGTCGGTCTGGTAGTCGAGGGGCAAGGTTGTCCCTGGAGAACAAGAGATTGAGCTGTGAACTTCCTCTCATGCAGTCGGTTCCCCTCCTTACACCATCTAGTCATATACCCAGTGTACCTCCCTCTCCTCTCAAGGTAAAATTATACTGCTGTCATTGATTCAATCTGAGGCATGTCGACGATGTCAATGTTTCAAAGTTTTCCATGTAACAAGGCAAGAAAAATGTGCAACCAAACAGGGGCTTGAACCTGGGACCCTTCGTATACAATGCTGACTAAGTTAGCCTGCTGTTTACCCAATTTCGTTCCTATTAGTTATTCAATCCTATACACCTGGCTACATACACCCCCTGCTCCAAAGAGTTCATCCTCGAATTCCATGAGTACCAGAACGTCAGGGCGAATGCTCTACCGGCTACACTTAGATACTTAAGTTGAAAATGTCAAGTTTTCCCACTTAGATCCATGACATTATAAGCTAAACAAAGTTTAACTTATTAAAATCATTTTCTGTCTGTTGTGAATCCTGTGATGTGTGGAATGGTGGCCTAGATGGATGGTGTGTTACCGTACCAAGAGGTCCCAAAGGGTTCAATCCCCTTGCTTGACAACTGTTTATTGTCTCTGAGCAAAAATAACCAGTGCTTCCTCTGGCTTATATTTTTCTTGCGCCACCACTTTCGCCAAATGAAAAAAGTTGTCGCCACTTATGCGCCACTTTGACCAAAATTGAAATGATGTAAATGATGGACTAAATCTTGTATTTGTAATTTTTGTATATATTTCTGTTTTATGTGTATTTTGATGTGTCCATGGTAATGCCTTAATTGCATTACTTATGTTCCTTTTCAGTGTGAACTTAGAAGTCATCATTGTTACAAATATATTTACAGCATTATTATAACAATTTATTTTTATTTTCTATGTTATTGACAATATGCTAACCATTCATCAGAGAATAGCATGCTTACAGCAGTGTCCCATAAATTTCTAATCTGTTAAACTGTTAATATACATTGTGGCCTTCCTTTGCACCAGGCACAATTAATAAATTCTTTCTTCTTATAATATTCTTATAACTGAAGCTAAACTTATATTTGCGCTGGCTGACATTTTAATATCATAAGGCCTAGTAAAAATAATGTATTGCTAACATTTCAGTCCAGACTGTAGGCCTATGTGTATAACTATATTAAACTGTGTGCAAGTTTGACTCAAATTTCATGCATTCAGTGCTTTGATTCAGTATGCATATGAATGTCAGTCAGAGCAGAGTTACCTCCCTTGTGGTCCATGCTACATATTTGCCACCATAATGGAGATTTGAAAGACAAAACTGTCTAGGAAGGGTAAAGAAACACACCTGTTGCTAATCAAACATCTGTTGATATGTATTGTAATGTTTCTGTTGACTACTGCCATGTCAAATTCTTATTGTTGTAACAAAATCGTATGTGAAGGTCGCGAAAACATATGACATTTCAAATTGTCGACATTTTGAGAGATTTATAATGGCAAATTCTTTTTACTAAGACATGTTTATGTCTTGCAATGTTCAAGTCTTTAATTAATGCCTTCCAATACAGCTTTTACGGTCCACAGAGTTCATAACCAATTTTGTTGACATCACGGTCGTATTTCATGTGGTCATTTCATGTGAAATTCCGGAATATAAGTACGGCCGAAAACAGTCTTTAACATCAACCCGATACGCATTTAAAACAAATTGTCGGCAAATTTTAACATCTTTGATAGCAGCTCTAATTGATTGTTTATTGCAGTCTTCAGTATACATGACTGTATATTGTTGTCTTATCGAAAAAATGGCCGATTTTTATGTTTGTCGCCAAATTGAATTATCTTGCGCCAAATTTTCATTTCTTGCGCAAATGGCGCCATTGGCGAACGCCAGCGGGAGCACTGATAACCCACATGCTCTAATCTTCCAAGGCGTGAATTGGTACCTGTGAGGGCAGTTTCTGTACATATTCGATAATCCTTGGACGCTATACCTCGATGTAAGCTGCTTTCTTGAGGCCTGCATGGAAGATTTGGAAACCAGGCGGCCTGTTGCTATTAAAAATGAAAATCAGTTTCTGACTACATGCCTTGGTCGAGTGTGGCTCCCGTCTTGCGGCGCTTTTGTTTTAAATATGTCAATGTAAGTCAAGAAGAAGACCATTTTATTATTTAATTAACTAATATAATTGTACAATACATTGATCATACAAAAGCATGCCTATTTGGCTATTTAAAATGCATACACCATACCTGCCAAGCTAGTTTAATCCAAAATAGGAGTGATGAAGCTAAACCTGTCACCAGGTGCACTTCAATGTGATTTAAAAGGGATTAAGATGCATAAACAAGCAATGTATTAAATTTAATTCTAGTGGTTATAAATATGGACCAAAAGATCATAAAATGAATCAAATGCACCTTTAAACCAGAAATAAACAACGAAAATAGGACCAACTCCACTTTAATAGGAGTACTTGGCAGGTATGCTTACACTAATCAATAGTTAAATTAAAAAATCACACTTGTATAAAGTACAAATTATTTATCATAATTTACACATAACTGTAAAATCATTTTGAAGGGGAAAAATGTGGTTTTAGTAAAAAAGACCTTTTCTGTGAGACGTTTATTTGTGGATTTTGCATTTCAGGTTATAAATACATACGAGGGTCAAAATTATTGTTGGTTGGGATTAAAATTTCGTGGTTGATGTTACCACCAAATACGTGAAATTTAAATCCCCCATGAAAATTAATGATTTTACAGTATGTTTGCATACACTAGAATGTGTTCCAATTTATTTTGCCCTGGCATCTACTGATGCAGGAGGTCTATTGTGATTGTTCGTCCTTCTGTCAATTAAAATTATGTCCATCCATTTAATTGTCTGTTCATCCAAAAATGGTTGGTCCAACAAAAGTTGTGTAAATTCAAATACTTTATAAATCCACCTAGGCATTGCTTTCAAACATCTACTGATGTATAGTTTATGTCTTCTATCATCCAAACATGCAGTCAATATTCATAAAATGGTTATATGTTATATATCAGAATATTGTGGACAAGTTTATCTTCACGAGTCCATCTTAACTGATGTAAAGGTAATGTCTTCTATCATCCACATATACAGTCAATATTCATAATTATGATGTTTATATGTTATATACCAGATTATTGTTGGCAAGTTTATCTTCACGAGTCCATCTTAACTGATGTAAAGTTAATGTCTTCTATCATCCACACATACAGTCAATATTGATATGATGGTTATATGTTATATATCAGAATATTGTGGACAAGTTTATCTTCACGAGTCCATCTTAACTGATGTAAAGGTAATGTCATCTATCATCCACATATACAGTCAATATTCATAAAATGGTTATATGTTATATATCAGAATATTGTTGCCACGTTTATCTTCATCAGTCCATCTACTGATGTATAGTTTATGTCTTCTATCATTCACACATACAGTCAATGTTCATAATTATGATGTTTATATGTTATATACCAGATTATTGTTGGCAAGTTTATCTTCATGAGTCCATCTTAACTGATGTAAAGTTAATGTCTTCTATCATCCACACATACAGTCAATATTCATAATTATGATGGTTATATGTTATATATCAGAATATTGTTGCCACGTTTATCTTCATCAGTCCATCTACTGATGTATAGTTTATGTCTTCTATCATCCACACATACAGTCAATATTCATAATTATGATGGTTATATGTTATATATCAGAATATTGTTGGCAAGTTTATCTTCATCAGTGAATCTACTGATGTATAGTTTATGATTTCTATCATCCACATATACAGCCTGTGGAAGTGCCACATCTTGTAATACTATACTACTGGAGGTACTACCTGATACTTGATGCACTCTATTACCTGCATAATCACAGACAAGTAGACTTCCATCATCTAACAGTGCCATCCCTTCAGGATTTCCAACACCTGTAATTCTACCAGTAACCTCACCACTCCAGTTCAATATGATCACTCTACTATTAAAACCATCTGATACATAAATAGAGCTACTGTTAGCTTGAACATATCTTGGCCATCCAAATATGTCTTCACCTTTTGAATCTGTTGTCACTATGGTGATCACTCTACCTCTCATGTCCAGTATGCCAAGTTCACCAGGGTCCTGGTATGTTACAATCAGTTTATCTTGATGACAGCATATACCATAACATTCTGCATCTGTTTCTATTGTATGAGACTTACTCAGCTTTTTGTTAGATACTGTAATGAACTGTATATGTTCTCTATTTGGTACAGTTACTGCAACTTGTTTACTTGATGTAGATGTGATATTCCAGGGTGCATCTTTATAATTGGTACCCAATGAGAGTTGTGAGATGGTGGATTGACTGATCACATCAACAAGCTTGATGGATTTGTTATAGTAGTCAGCTAGTATTAGTCTGTCTGGAGACAAGATTGTCATACCTGTGATCCTACATCCCTCCTTATTTTTATCTTTTGAAGACTTGACACTGAATTCACCGAGATATGTTGGAATGATGATATCATCAGCTGTAGATGGTGGAATGTTGGCTGGTGAGGAGGACGCTGATGGAGTGATGTTATCATCAGCTGTAGATGGTGGAATGTTGACTGGTGAGGAGGACGCTGTTGGAGTGATGTTATCATCAGCTGTAGATGGTGGAATGTTGGCTGGTGAGGAGGGCGCTACACTTGTTTCATGTTCTGTGAAAATGTCACCCAGCATTGTTTCTTTCTCAAGTATGTCATTAATGGCCTTGCTTGGTAGAAAATTGTATTGATCCTTGCAGTTGTATGTGGATAAGGAAATAATTCTGTCTTCATACTTGTCTAGTTCTTTCTGGGCCCTTTTAACTTCTGTAAACAGTTTGTTGGCTTGATTAGACCTGTTGAGTTGGTTCATATTGTTCTGCGTGGATTTCACCAATTTCATAATGTCTTCACAAACTGTTTCTGTTGTCTTTAACTGTTGATCATTTTGTTGTTGTAGATATTTTATCATGTCCTCGATTTGTTTCTGTATTTCATCAATTCGCATGTTAATCTCTTGTCTGTATTTCTGTATTTCTTGCAATGCATTTTTCAGGGAGTCTTTCAATTTCTTGGCATCTTTGGCTGTTTCTTTTTTTATTTTTGAACATTTCTTTATTAGTTTGTCCATTCTATTCTTGGTATGTTTGTAGTCACGACCGGCGATGATCTTGTCAGAAATGTCTGGTATGTAGTCGACATGGCAAGGTCTGTGCTCCAGGGCTACACATATACTGCATAGTAACACCTCATGATCATGGCAATACAGCTTGATCATTTCTTTCTTGTGATGTCGACAGGATGTTGTTAGGTTGTCTGTGAAACCAGGATATACAACTGTATCAGTCAGTAGTTGAGTTGTTGGCATTGCATCTTTGTCTTGAAGTTTGTGATGACGGGAAGGCGTTGCTTTTTTATGATAGTTATGGCAGCTACGACAGAGATGTTCTTTACAATTTTTGCAATATGCAAAAGCTGGCATTGTTGCCCCATCCCTGTGACAAGGGAGGCAAACAATGCTATAGTATTCATAGGATGCCCCGGAAAATGATGATTTCTTATTTCTGGTTGCCATATCTGCAATGGAAAATTAAACACAGTATTTTTTTCAGTTTTATAATGCACTGCCACCTAAATAATAAAACCAATCAACATGTCGACGGTGCCGAACCAAAACACGGTAACTCAATTTTGGCAGGAAATTTTTTTTTGCAGCATCAGCATCTGCTAGACGTCCCACACATTTCTGTCTTGTCGCAATCTAAGTAACGCGATTGGCTCTTTAGATGGCGATAAGACAGAAATGCGCGGGACGTCTAGCAGAATCTGATGTGGAGTTATGGGGTTTTGGTTCAGCACCTTCGATATATCAGTAAATTTGCACTTTAAACATATTTAGGCAGTCATCTTGGTGGCCATCTTGGATTATAAGGGAGTTTTTAATTTTCATTCAATTTGAAAGACAATTTTCCATCAAATAAGACCTTTGGACAAAATTTATAAATAAATCGACCTGAGCTCTTGGACTATTTATTTCTACATATTTTTTCCAGTTTAGCCAATCGGACCATTTTATGAGAAAACAAAGCAAATAATAAACAGAAAACACTTCTAAAAATATTGATTTCTGTGAAATAAAATTCGATCCGATACAAAATCAACATATATCCACTTTTCAGCTGAAAGTAAAAGTTGTTTGTTTGTTTGTAAAAAATAATAATGAAAAAGTATCTGTAATTTTTGTTTGATATTTTGCTTCACATATTTTCATCAGCTTCACATATATAGGAAAAACAAGAAGCAAGTGGCATATCAATAAACAGGCACTTATTTTTTATATTGTAGGTAATACTATAATAACCCTATTATTGGGTTAACTGATCTTGAATGTAGAGTGTATGTTAACATTTAGACCATTTTAAAGTAGATAAATGCCTTTGAATTTTTTGCTAGGTGTGATATACAGTGTTAAACACTGTCTGACACCTTCAAAGGTGCTATCAAGGAACTTCTTCATGTAATTTTATGAAATTATTAATGAAAAAAATTAAAACCCAAAATTATTTTGATAAAACCCTTTAAGACTCCCACTTACAAATCATGAAAACTCCTCTTGAGAGTCACAGACGGTTAGGAAGCATGATAACACTTCAATAAGTTTGATGTTTCATTATGTCTTGTCTTGTCAGAAGACATAATTATCATATAATTCAAATATTAATATATTTAACATGTATTATAATGTTCAGCAATAGTTGAATTACAAAATAACTAAGTAAATAACCAGGTAAATAAGTAGGTAAATAAATAAATAAGCATGGATTTACAAGTATTATCAATTATACCGGGTGGCCACAGACTCTGGAAAACAGGGAAAACAGGGAAAATGCCCAAAATAAATTCCCTGCAGGGAATTTCAAAATTGGGCAAAAATCAGGGAATTATCAGGGAATTTTACAAAATTGGAGAAATCAAATAGTTGTTATAGTTAATTTGCCGTTTGTTACGGTGAAAAGTATGGAGTATGGATTTTCATGATCGCTACGCTCGCAAAATAAGTGTTATCTATATAAACATCTTATTAGGTAGCTGCAAAAAGAAATTGTAAGATAAAGTTAGCACCATATCCTATATTGCCATTACGTTATATGTTAAATGATAAAACAGCCTTTACTAAACCATGGTCGCAATCACTGCACAAATCATGGAAAATAACCTTTTGGTCAGGGAAAAATCAGGGAATATTCAGGGAATTTCATTCTTCATTTTCTGTGGCCACCCTGTATACGCAATTACAAATAATATATTTATGTTAAACAATTACAACATAATTAAACCTTATTTAGAGAATTTACTGTAACAACTACTACTAACTTTTGGGGAATTAAGCATTTTCAAAATAATTCTAATTTGGGGAAATTAGCATTTTCAAAATAATTCTAATTTGGGGAAATTTGCATTTTCTAAACAGTTCTAATTTGGGGAAATAGCATTGATTTAATACAATAATTTTTGAAGTGGTTTTTGAAGTAAAATTAACTCGCTGAAACTGGAGGGGACTTATGGTTTACGCTCCGTCAGTCAGTCAGTCAGTCAGTCAGTCAGTCAGTCAGTCAGTCAGTCAGTCAGTCAGTCAGTCAGTCAGTCAGTCAGTCAGTCAGTCAGTCAGTCAGTCAGTCAGTCAGTCAGTCAGTCAGTCAGTCAGTCAGTCAGTCAGTCAGTCAGTCAGTCAGTCAGTCAGTCACACTTTTTTGTCTGGAGTATAACTTCAAAACTAAGCACGGTATGATTTTGTAACTTTACATGTGGATAGATATTAATGAGGAGAAGTGCAGTGCACAAGAACCATAACTCTCCCTTGCTTAATTTTTTAGTTATTCCCCTTTGTTAATGTTCATACTTAAATTTTGTCCGGAGCATAACTCCATTACCAAAAGAGATGTGATTTTGAAACTTCACATGTGGATAGATATTAATGAGGAGAAGTGCTGTGCACAATGACCATAACTCTCCCATACTTAATTTTTTAGTTATACCCTTTGTTAATTTTCATACTTAAATTTTGTCCGGAGCATAACTCCATTACCAAAAGAGATATGATTTTAAAACTTTACACGAGGATAGATATCAATGAGGAGGAGTGCAGTGCAAAAGAACCATAACTCTCCCTTGCTTAATTTTGAGTTATTCCCCTTCGTTAATTTTCTTACTTAAATTTTGTCCGGAGCATAACTCCAATTCCAAGAGAGATATGATTTTGAAACTTTACATGAGGATAGATATCAATTAGGAGAAGTGCAATGCACAAGAACCATAACTTTCCCTTTCTTAATTTTTGAGTTATTTACCTTTGTTAATTTTCTTACTTAAATTTTGTCCGGAGTGTAACTCCGATTCCAAAAGAGATATTATTTTAAAACTTTACATGTGGATAGATATCAATGAGGAGACGTGCAGTGCACAAGAACCATAACTCTTCCTGTTACAATTGCTTGGCAATAGTCTTGTTCATTATAATTTAAAAATAAAAAAAATAATAATAAGATGATAGCAAATATTAGAATGTTTTTTTCTCTCTCTGAGAACTTTACAAGTAAATTTCACAGACATTTATAATACTTAGCCAATATTTAAAATAGGAGTTTATGTACAAAAATAATGAGTTCATGTACTTATTATGAAACAGTAACTACGGTAATAGTCATATGAATTGCGAAATAAAAGTTTAACTCAAAGTTTGCTAAATAATGTCTGCTAGCTCTCGATCCTACACTAATGTATTATTTAATTAATGATAAATAAAAATATGCATTCCTACTTAAATCTCCAAAACAATAGACAATTCAAAGAAAAATCAAAGTAAATAAATATACGCAATAATAAGAAATTAGTCATACCTGGAAATATCCAAAGAACACTTCAATAAGGTTAAAATATCCAAGAACACTTAATAAGTTTGAAAAATCCAAAAAGACTTCTAAATTAATAATCAATAAGTTTGAAATATCCAAGAACACTTCAATAAGTTTGATGTTTCTTTATTGCATGTCAGAATGCATATGATTTAGACAGCAAGTCCTTATATATTAAATACCCCTGATAAGTACCAGGTGACAAATTGAGCAAGACATATTTTGAGTTAACAAAGGGACATAATGACTGAAATATTTTTGCCCTGAAGGTAATTACTTTTTAATTTCATATCACACATACAAAGCATTTTAGTCTGGGTTAATTGTAACATGTTGATTACTAGACAATAGGGCAGGAAACCAACATTTTGTTTTGAGATAAATAGGTGCAAATAAATAATTGCTGACTGTAACAAGCTGATAACTAAACAATGGCTATGCAAGCCAAAGGTTTCACTCAGAGACAATGGGTGCAAAATAATTACTTTGATTACTTACAAGCTGTCTCAAGAAATAAATCCTAAGTATATTATTTTAATAAGCAAAGTTTGAAAAAAAATGTTTTATATACTATTTATTAAAAACAACACAATATGACAAAGAAAGCATTTACAAAGAAAATATGATATTTTTAAGTCCCAAATAGTTTGCATACAGTAAACAGTGTGTTTCAATCAAGGTAAATTCATGACCAATTAAACAAAAGTAGAGACACAATTTTTAAACAATTTTCTGTGAATTTTAGGGCATAATATACTATGTTTATTCAAGAGTTTTTGCAGCCCTCAAGATGATAATATATTCAAAGATACTGCTAGAACTCCAGTTGTATCAGGCCATACCTATAAATGAAATGAAAATATGACAAATGAAAATTTTTGTCAATTTTCCTCCATATTTGGAATGGAGAACTTTCTCACCGGGTTCCTATTTTATGAAGGACATCTTTCTGTTAAATTGAATTATGTTGATTCTTGATATTTGTAGTTTTCAAAATACACATTTTAATATTTTATAGACAAATTAAATATCAAACGAGTTGTTATTTTCTGAGGATTATGAAAATTACTGTAAATTCATTTACTGTAAAATCATTTAATTTCGTTTGGACGAAATTTCATGATTTTGATAAAAAAGACAATTTCGTTGGCACTTGAATTCGTGGAATTTGCATTTCAGTTAATAAAACAATGGCCAAAATCAATGTTCGTTGGGATTAAAGTTTGTGGTTGAAGTGAACCACAAAATCCACGAAATTTAATCCCCCACGAAAATTAATGATTTTACAGTAATTTCGATGGGACATATTTTGTGGTTGTTGTAATAAAAGACCATTTCGATGTGACGTTAATTTGTGGATTTTGCATTTCAGGTAATAAATACAAGGGTCAAAATAATAGTTTAGGATTTAATTTTGTGGTTTAAGACTTCAATCAAGTAACATCACTTTGTGTAAATTAAAAATATCTGTACTTTGTGTACATTGAACTTTGTGTTTGTAAACTATGTGCTTGTTATATCCATATGTGTGGACAAATAATTGTACATCGTTATCAGCATTAAATATATGAAATTGGTTAATTGGATTATCCTTTGTGATTGATTTAGCTATTACTTTGTGGACACTTTATGTATTATATCAACAACTGGAGTTCAAAGGCTATAACCAGGTTAGCCTACTCCTGAGACTACATGAATTGGCAACCATCAACTTGCACAACATACGAGGGCCCATCAATAATTTCGTGAACTAATTTTATGCTGCGAGTATAAATAACCTTACACTCTTTTAGCCTCTAGTCCTTATTAAAGTAACATCCCGGGCACAGTTTGCATTTATTTCATTGCTCGATCCATTACCGGAGCACATGTTACAGGCCGTCATGTGACATCTCCCGCAACCTTTTGTTTATGACGCACCCAACCTCTCTCGGGGCTTGTATTTCTAATCATGCAGGCTATTTTTAAGTTTTGGAAATGGCCCGAAGTAGCCAATAGTCTATTCTGGGTTATAGGATGGGTGCTGTAACAGTTGTATATTCAGGTCTTAGATTGTGTCCGAAACAACGCTGCGGCTACGGATTGGCGAATATTCATGGAAAATCAGAATTTCATACATTTGAAGTTGTATGTGCTTTCTTTTATTAGCCAATAACAACTGAGATTTAATTATTGCTTCAATAGTTTATAATAACAGTAGCTTTCGGAGAAACACAGTAATTCCAAGTTATTCTTTGTATGTCACAAAATATATTGGTCAATACACTTTACCGACCGCCAATTTTAACAACCAATGGCCGGCGAATATGCTTATCACTCTTTCCAGGATAAACTCAATGGTTAAATGAGTCCATCGCCATAATACATCAAAGCACCAATGGCACTGGAAGAACAGGGATTGTTCCTGTCGTCAGAAAAATATTTTTCCAGCCACAAAGCATATGAGGACATATGCCACCCCAACGCCATATGTATGTTCCAGCATCTAGTTAATACATTATTACCACTTAACTGCCCATACTACTCGCAGTTTTTAAACGTTGAGCGTGTATAACTGACCGTATGGTAACCTAGCTTACATAACATAATACAATCGCTGTCTCGATATATTTACCAAGCTTCCTACAATAAAGTGCTAAGTCATCATGCAACATTATAAACACTGTCTCTGCTAAAGATTAGGCGATAAAGTCCGAAGTCATCCCGCGGAATGCGCAATTCCATCTATTTTTAGCTTGCAATCTTCTTCAGTATATTTTTAACGCTTACACTGAACAGGGCGCTAAAGCTTCCTGTTCAAAAATGACCCTGCCCTCTGGTGTAACCAAAATTTTGCTTCAGTTATATTTGGGGAAACTGAAAATATTCTGAAATTGTAGCCTTCATTAAAACACTATCCCATTTTGAATTGGTTCATCGTTGTTGCTCTGAGTAACTGCTTTAAAACTCATACTGTAGTACACATTTCGCTAAAATTTCTTTCCCATTTTCAGGCTGTATTTACTAATACACCAGCTCTAGGAGTAAAAGCACTGCTTGTTGTCAATGCTTCACTCACCATCATGTTGAAGACTTGTAATTGTGGCACGCAGTTGGGAAAATAAAGAATTTTTCTGGCTGGCTTCACCCACCACATCAATTTGATGCTTAATTAAGTTAATAATATAATATAGATAAAGAGTTTGTTGGACATGCAGCTCGGACAAAAAATGCAATTTTTTCTCGCTCGCTGCGTTTGCCAAATGGTTTTAACGCTTTATAGAGACTGGATCATTGATACCATAAGACCACTATTCAAGTATATACGCAATAATTAGCGTCCTACTGACCATGCCACCAACACCAGGTTTTTGTGTGAGAGATCATTCAGCGCCTTGAAATGCATAAATAATAATTTAGGACAACTATCGGATCTGAAAGGTTATTTGCATCTTTCATATTCACAAAGACATGATTATAGATGTTGAGAATGTCATAAATACTTTTGCTTCAAGAAAATGTTGAAAACTCAACTTTTTCTAAACTCAAGCTGTATGAACGCCATAATGTATATTCATGCATAGATTGTTAAGCTGAAATAAAGTTAAGTTTTGTTTACCGATTGACACAAACTGTTGTAAATATTTTACTTTTCTTTGGAGCCTAAATTTTGGCCCAAGACCTACATTTTAGGCAAGCTACACCGCTGCCAGCGATTTCATGTCTGTTGTGAATCCTGTAATGTGAGGACAGGTGGCCTAGAGGGAGGGTGCATTACAGGATTTGAGAGGTCCCAAAGGTTTCAATCCCTTTGCTTGACCACTGCTTAATGTCTCCGTGCAAGAATAACCCACATTCTCTTATCTTCCAAGGTATGAATTGATACCTGTGAGGGCAGTTTCTGTACATGTTCGATACTCCTGGATGCTGTTCCTCGTTGTAAGCTGCTTTCTTGCGACCCACATGGATAATTTGAGAACCAGATTAATTTGTAGCCTTGTGAAATAAAGGCTTTAAGCCTAGGTCCCACTGAGCATTTTTTGCATCGGCGATGTTCTCTCAATTTTAATAGATTAGCTTTTTGAGGCATCGGGAACAGGGATTTCACAAATTTTCTAATGAATTCTTCAAAGTTTCCCCTAGACTATGAGGACCCTTTTCTCGATGCTTTACGATGCCTATTAAATTTGATTAATTCGGGTGTACATTGCCGAGGTAAAAATGCTCAGTTTGACCTAGGCATTACTTACTTACTTGCTTTCTTAAACTCAGCTGGTTGCCTCAGCAAAGTGCTACAGAGCACCTTCATTCAGCTATCTCCCGTTCATTTGAATATAGAAGGCATAGATTCGGACAGCAGTGGGGAAATAGTCACCAAGGGTGACACAAATGCTGGTTTCCTTAGGTAGCCCAGTATGATGACTATTATAGATGGGGCCTGTTGTTATCAAAAATGGAAAATCAGTTTCTGACAACGTTCCTTAGTCGAGAGTGGCTCCCGTCTTGCGGCGCTCTTGTTTTAAATACCTTAATGTAAGTCAACAAGAAGAAAACCATTTGATTATTTAATTAACTAATTTAATTGTACAATACATTGGTCATAAAAACATGCCGATTTGTCATACACCATACTTGCCAAGCTAGTTGTATCCAAAATAGGAGTGATAAAGCAAAACATGTCACAAGGTGCACTTCAATGTGATTTAAAAGGGATTTAGATGCATAAACGAGCAATGTATTAATGCTAGTGGTTATAAATATGTGCCAAAAGATCCTAAAATGAATCAAATGTATCTTTGTTTAAAGTTAGGTGAACTTTGAAAACCAGAAATAAACAAAGAAAATGGGAGTAACTCCACCTTTATAGGAGTACTTGGCAGGTATGCATAGTTACACTACAACACAAACTATCAATAATTAACTAAGCAATTACACTTGTATTATGATAAAGTACATATTTTTATCATAATTTGCATATTACTGTAAAATCATTTAATTTTGAACGGATAAACTTTTGTGATTTGGGTAAAAAAAAACTATTCGGTGAGATGCTAATTCATGGATTTTGCATCTTAGGTAATAAATACAAGAGTAAAATTATTGTTGGGTGGGATTAAATTTTGTGGTTGATATGAACCACCAAAATCCATGAAATTTAACTCCTTCCACAAAAATTAATGATTTTACAGTATGTTTGCATGCACTAGAATGTGTTCCAATTTATTTTGCCCTGGCATCTACTGATGCAGGAGGTCTATTGTGATTGTTCTTCCTTCAAATTATGTCCATCCATCCATGTCCGTCCATGTCCATTCATCCATGTCTATCCATCCATGTTCGTCCATCCATGTTAACCAAAACTTCAAAGTTGTTTAAATTCAAATATTTTTTTAATTCACCTAGGCATTGCTTTCAAACTTGGCATACTTTAGTACCCTATCATTAAAACCCATTGCCAAAGTCATGTAACACAGTCCAAATTTTTAGCAGAAATATGGACCCTGATTGACTCAGTTTGTTTGTATCATGGACAAGGCTTCAACCAGAGCATATTTAAGTGTTTATTAAACACAGCCTTGTATTTGGTTGGTCAGTCTGTTCATTGATAACTCTTTCTATTGATAACTCTTTCTATAGTATGTGTCTGTTTTCATGTCGTGTTTGTCTGAATCACTATATGCCGACCAAAAGATGCATGTTTGATTTTACGAAACTATTTTGCATAGTAGACATAGTTTCCATACTGCTGGCTTGTCCAATAGGATTTCAAGCCTGGGTACTCGTTTGATCTAATATGTTTGCAAATATTATACACCCTCTATCATCCACATATACAGTCAATATTGATATGATGGTTATATGTTATATACTAGAATGTTGTTGTCAAGTTTATCTTCACCGGTTGATCTACTGATGTATAGTTTGTGTCTTCTATCATCCACACATACAGCATGTGGACAGTCCACATCTTGTAATTCTCTACTACTGGAGGTACTACCTGATACTTGATGCACTCTATTACCTGCATAATCACAGACAAGTAGACTTCCATCATCTAACAGTGCCATCGCCCCTCTAGGACCTCCAACATCTGTAATCCTACCAGTAACCTCACCACTCCAGTTCAATATGATCACTTTACTACTATCACCATCTGCTACATAGATAGAGCTACTGTTAGCTTGAACATGATTTGGATCTACAAGTATATTTTCACCATTTGAATCTGTTGTCACTCTGTTGATCACTCTACCTCGCATGTCCAGTATCTCAAGTTTAGCAGGAAGCATGTATGTTACAATCAGTTTATCTTGATGACCGCATATAAACCAACACCGACCATCTGTTTGTATTGTGCGAGACTCACTCAGCTTGTTGTTAGATACTGTAATGAACTGTATATGTTGTCTACCTGGTACAGTTACAGCAACTTGTGTACTTGATGTAGATGTGATATCACAGGGTGCATCTTCAAGTCTGGTACCCATTGAGAGATGAGAGATGATAGATTTACTCTTCACAGCAACAAGTTTTATGGACCTGTTACGTTGGTCAACCAGGATCAGTCTGTCTGGAGGTAACAATGTCATACCTGAGATCCCACATATCCCCTTATCTTTTGATGACTTGACACTGAGTTCACCGAGACATGTTTGAGTGATGTTATCATCAGCTGTAGATGGTGGAATGTTGGCTGGTGAGGAGGACGCTGTTGGAGTGATGTTATCATCAGCTGTAGATGGTAGAATGTTGGCTGGTGAGGAGGACGCTGTTGGAGTGATGGTATCATCAGCTGTAGATAGTGGAATGTTGGTTGGTGAGGAGGAGGCTACACTTGTTTCATGATCTGCGAAAATGTCACCCAGCATTTTTTCTTTCTCAAGTGCATCAGTTATGGCTTTGCTTGGTAGAAAATTGTACCCATCTATGAAGTCTTCTGATGATAGGGAAGTGACACTTTCTTCGTACTCGTCTAGTTCTTTCTGGGCCCTTTTAACTTCTGTAAACAGTTGGTTGGCTTGTCTAGACCTGTTGAGTTGGTTTATGTTGTCTTGCGTGGATTTCACCAATTTCATAATGTCTTCACAAACTGTCTCTGCTGTCTTTAACTGTTGATCATTTTTTTGTTGTAGATCTTTTATCATGTCCTCGATTTTTTTTTGTAATTCATCAATCCTTGTGTTAATCTCTTGTCTGTATTTCTTTATTTTTTGCAATGCATTTTTCAGGGAGTCTTTTGATTTCTTGGCATCTTTGTCTGTTTCTTTTTTTATTGTTGTACATTTCTTCAGTAGTTTGTCCATTCTATCGATGGTATGTTTGTAGTCGCGACTGTCGATGATCTTGTCAGAAATGTCTGGTATGTAGTCAACATGGCAAGGTCTGTGCTCCAGGGCTACACATATACTGCATAGTAACACCTTATGATCATGGCAGTAAAGCTTGATCATTTCTTTCTTGTGATGTGGACAGGGTGTTGTTAGGTTGTCTGTGGAACCAGGATATACAACTGTATCAGTCAGTTGTTGAGTTGTTGGCATTGCATCTTTGTCTTGAAGTTTGTGATGACGGGAAGGCGTTGCTTTTTTGTGATAGTTATGGCAGCTACGACAGAGATGCTCTTGACAGTCTTTGCAAAATGCATAAGCTGGCATTGTTGTCCCGTCCCTGTGACAAGGGAGACAAATGATATTATAGTATTCATCTGATCCACCAGAAAATGATGATTTCTTATTTCCGGTTGCCATATCTGTAATAGAAAATTTAAATCAGGAATTTGTTTCAGTTTTGAAATACACTGCCACCTAAATAACAAAACCAATCAACCTATATCAGTTATTTTGCACTTTAAACATATTTAGGCAGTCATCTTGGTGGCCATCTTGGATTGTAAGCGATTGTTCATTTTCATTAAAAGTGGATTTTTTATCTTAAGACATTTAGCCATCAAATAAGACCAACTTATGTTTGGATAAAAATTTGTAAATGAGTCGACCTCTAAGCTCTTACGCTATTTGTTTCTTATAATAAGATAAGGATGAGATGTAATAATGAAACATCATATGTGTGGAATTAATATGATCATTTGGAGTGTTAGTGGCATTAATTGACATCTCTCGCCTTAAAGTAGGGCTGTAACTATTTGGTCAAATTGCTAAAAGGTTAACCGTTTAATCTTCCGAATGGTTAACCGAATAATGCATCATATATTTGCTCGACGTTATTCTGAAGTCCAACCGTTTCCCCCAACACGGCTAATATAAGTAATTGTGCAGAAGTTGAATATATTATTACGTAGCGTTCGTATAAAATTACATTATGAAATGATGAGAACTTAAGTTTTCTCAAAGCTGTTGCGTAAAATGCACAGGAGATTCCGAAGCAACATGCTCTCAAATCTTGTTTTGACATATTGGAGATTGAAGAGTTGGTAAAAGGGGAGAACACTCTCAACGCAAAGTGATTTACTTTGGTCCTAATTTTAAAGCTTAAAGTGCACAAGACATTTAGTGAAAGTTCAACAATCCTTTTTTTTTCGATTAAAGTATTATAAAGCATATATAACATCTAGTTAATGGTATTAATAATTATGTGACTGTGTAAATGAAATCGAAACGAAACATGTGAAAATATTGCGCGTCATCAATCTGTGGTCAACGAAGAAACCCGAGTACTTCGACTGTCATATTCAATTAACAAATTATTATACATGCCAAGCTGTTTATTGTGGATTATAAACAATGACCCACTTCAGACTTGGATTTTTATTCGATTTTCATTAACATTGAATGCGACCAGTATGTAACTTGACTGACATTGTTTTTTTGCGATTTTTTGTTTAGGCCTAATGAAAGTTCAGAATATTTTTTTCAATCCGATTGACCGGTTAGCGATTTTGCTACTGATAACCGAACATTCTAACGGTTAACCGATAACCATTGACATCCCTAATTAAAATTAATTTTCAAGTACTGCAATAAAATTAATTTTCAAGTACTGCAATAAATGCCTTCACAGACTCAGGGTACGTGTCACAGCCATTGTGACTGCAAATATAATTGTCTGACCGCAGGAACACACCATGTTCTTTCACCACACTCAGCGCTTTGATTTATCAAGATGCCCCTTTTTAATAATGTTGCCATATTTGAGAACAAGGTACAATATTATAATGATTATATAATGTATCAACAATAACTTGAAAAATGAGTTTAACTAACCTTAGTTGAAGGAATTATTAATCTCTTTTCACCAGGTTTTTAAAAGCACAACTAAAAACAAGTAACAAAAAGTGTGACAACTTATAAAATCTCCTCAACTTGTCTCCGAGTCTGTCAGACTGAAAACTGTATATAAAATCTCCTCAAACTTCCCCGTTGTCAAGGAGTGTTTGTTTTGTATTTGGTTAACATTCCGCGTATTTGAAAAAAAAAATCATTTTTTTATTTCCTTTAAGCGTGTCATTGTTTTTGTGAAAAACACTATGAATAGAAATACTGTGCAGGTTTGCTGTCATTTCTTTCAAATGGATCCTATTACAGCGATTTTTAACCAAACAAAGATAGATCTTTGAATGCACAAGGTTTAGTATACAAATTCACCAGACAAGTAATCGATTAAGTGGGGTATAATTGTAGGCCTTGGTATATTATGTTACATTTGTAAATACGGGGTATGCATGTTTTAGTCAAATAACATTCTTTAACTGCAATGTCATTGACATGTCACTGTGCAAATATAAAATGAAAAGATTTAGATATTTGACAATTTGAAAACCGATGAATAACAAAATTAAATCAATACACCAGGTCTTCTTATTAGTATTTTTTAAGTTTGAATAATCATTAGTAGAATTTTTCATGTTAAATTAAAGTTGAGTATGGATCATATTGCAGGTACTTAATAATAATAAATTGTTTGACATTGGTATAAATACCTTTATCTAGGCAGGTATATACCGGTAATCATGTTTTAAGTGCAGGTATTTTAAAGTTTTGCTGCGCAATAATATACTTCATACAGAATAATGACAGCTGTGTTGATCCATTAGGAGTTTGTGTAAGCCCTTAAATATTACCTTATTATCTCATGATTTATCCAAAATGATAAGACCCAAAGATGCCGCTAGAATTCTAGTGGTATCAGGCCATACACATACATAAATGAAATGAAAATATGACAAATGAAAAATGTCAATTTTCCTCCATATTTGGAGAATTGAAAATTTCCTGGGTCTCTTATTATTCACCGTAACCCTGTAAGACTGAAACTCAGACTTAAGACTTAAAAATTACAACATTTATAATCACTGCCATTTCTTTGAAATTAAATTTAACTAAAATTGTGATATTTAATTTGATTATTTATTTTTACCCACTGAACATGTATACCCATTTATATATCAAAATCAGTAGATTTATAACAACATGAGAGCGAAAATGAATATTTGAGAAAGTTAAGTCTGAGTCTGATTTTTAGATGATGTTCGTGAATAAGACCCATGGTTCCATTTAATTCATCAGTGGAATGATTATAAGACTTAGTGCTGGTTAGAATGCTTCAGACTTTCCAGGCAAAACATGGTTAGATGAGTCCATTGCCATAAACAACTTGATTAAAAATGGCATAAAAGTCGGTAAAATACAATATAGGGCTTGAGCTTAAGATAAAAAAATTATGCCCCTTAGGTCAAAATGACCCCGTCCTCTGGTAACGGTTTGCTTCAGTTAAAGGGGGAAACTGAAAATATTCTGAAATTGTAGCCTTCATTAAAACAGTTACACTATCACATTTGAATTGTTGCAGTGTAGTTGCTTTGAGTAACAGTTTTAAATTTTAAACAGAACAAATTTTGCTAAAATTCTCATATATTTTCAGGCTGAATTTACCAACACACCACCCTTAGGAGTAAAAACACTGCCAGTTATCAATGCTGCAAGGGAACTTCAATTTGATGAAGACCAATCAGATGAAAGAAATCTTGGTCATGTGACAAGAATCAGCCAATCAAAGGCAGAGCTTTCTAAACATGTGACAAAGGCTGACCAATCAGAGGCCTCCAATGTTGCTGAGAGCAGTGGCCAACCAACAGATAAGAGTTTTTCAAGAAGTGGATCAACTTCGGGATTCGAGAGTAGTTTAAATGGTGAGAAATTTTCATCATTGTTAAATTGTTTAGATATCATCTTTTCTTAAATTGTAAGGTTGACTTTTCGAAGAAGAAATTTGAGCTATTATTATGACATGATCGTGTGTGCGGGCGTGTGCGTCTGAGTGTAAGTTGGTTATGTTTATTGTCAGAGTCATTTTCTCAAAGACTCATCAACATATATTTAACCTTGATATTGCATATTTTACCTTGGCATTACAGATTTAACCTTGACATTACAGATTTAACCTTGACATTATATATTTAACCTTGCCTTACAGATTTAACCTTGATATTACATATTTAACCTTGAAATTGCATATTTACCTTGACATTACAGATTTAACCTTGGCATTACATATATAGCCTTGACCTTACAGATTTAACTTTGACATTACAGATTTAACCTTGACATAACCGATTTAACCTTGATGAAACAGATTTAGACCTGATATAACTGATTGAACTTGGGAATTACAGATTTACCTGTGACATCACAGATTTAACCTTGACATGACAGATTTAAAATTGCCATTACAGATTGGCCTGTGACATGACATATTTATCCTTGACATTATAAATTTAACCTTGAAATTGCAGATTAAACTTGTTATTACAGATTTAGCTGTAAATTTAGCGATTTTACCTTGACATTACTGATTTACATTGTCATTATAGAATTGACATTACAGATGTAACAACGACACTACAGATACAACCATGATATTACAGATTTACCTGTGACATTACAGATTTAGCCTTGACATTACAGATTTAACTTTTACATTACAGATAGCGTTCCAGTGGAAGTGAAAGCACGGGCTATGTCTGTAGGATCTGGTATATCAAAGAGTGATACTGTTTCAGTGGATACGATCTCTCAAGTGATTGAAGGGCTGGAACGTGAAACTAGTCAAGATGGTTTGTATATGAGCCGTTCTCCAGGAAAACCGGGCTTAATGACATTGCATTGTAATTATGCAATAAGATTTAGAAAAATGTCTAAAATGAGAAAAACATCGTGTCCTTTGATTTCATATTTAAGTAATTGGATAGTATATATATATCCATTAGCTTCAAGTTTTCCTTAAAATTTTGTTAAAATAACTTCTGTCGTTGCTATGGTGATCGTTTTCTAAGCAGTACTCATATCAAGGAAAACAAGGGTTAGGTGGCTAAAAACACTTCCTATTTTTCTCTGGGCGCAAATACTAACAAACTGGACACGTTTTATTAAAATAAGTATATGATTCTAAAATGTGCCACAATTTTAAAAGTTTACGTAAAAAATTAATCAGATACTGGATCATTGAAATGCCAGTCTATGTAACGCCAACAACGTAGATAATGACGTTCACGACGTCACTCATAAAGTAGGCAGTAGTGGTTGATTTAAAAAGTCTTTAACTTTGTAAGTCTTTGGAATAATTTGTTCAAATTTTCAGAAACTGTTCATAAGAGTCTCCTCTTTCTAACCATATAATTATCAACAATTTCACAATTTTGTCAATAAGCCCGGTTTTCCTGGAGAACGGCTCATAATTATGTTTGTTGACGATGTCCGGGTGTAAAAACTTTTTTTTAAATGTTGAGGACTGCATTTTAATCATTTTTATTCTATTGTATACCCATTAAGACAACTGCATGTGAATTTCAAAACACTTTTATTGTCATTTAAGAGAGTAATTACTATTTTTATTTCCCTACACCCAGCGTAAGAACGTACTGCACACACAAATGGAGTCAACTGCATGATAAATAAAATAAGTCCCCAACAGATGACACAATAAAAACAGGATAGTGTTTAAATCTGAGGATAATGATTATTTCTTCAATCAAAAGTGTAAATTGATGTTAGCTCAAATTATAAAGTAGATAAAAATAAAAATGTAACCCTACCCTCCTTGAAATTATTTGGTAAGGCATTTTTTGGCATATTGTCGATAATTAGTACCCTATAGATAAATGGCAATAAAATATGAACTAAACAATTGGCACCATTGAATTTTTTTCAGAAATAACTTCAATGTGTGCGTAATGATTTAACAAAATTTTGAAAAGTTTTACCGAGCGGTTTTGAAAATATACATTTCAGAAATCCATAGTAACCCGTTTTTTATCTATTTACCATATATTAATTCTTATAAAATTAAAGAAAAAAAAAAGATTTTTTTCCCCCAAATTACTCTTTAAAGTGATGTCACGAAGCCAAAACATTGTCTTGTAACTAAAAAATAAAGAAAAAAAAAGAATAAAAATATTTTGGCTCTAGCGGGGGTTGAACCCACGACCTATAGGAAATCAGTCAATTTGTCATAAAATTACCAAACATGAGAACTCTTCAAAAGGAGATTCTTTACTAGACCCGGATATCCTTAAATTCTGTATATTGGAATACTGTAAAATCATTAACTTTCGAAGGGACAAAACTTCGTGGTTTTGGTAAAAAAAATTCATTGGGACCATACCTCATGGATTTGGCATTTCAGGTGACAAATATAGGGTTAAAATTATCGTTCTATGGGATTTAATTTCATAGTTGAAGGTGAACCACGAAATTTAATTCCCCACAAAAATCAATGATTTTCAGTACAAGACTAACCCCAATTGTAAGTATCTAACGTTTCGACTTTTATAAGTTTTCTTCAGGGATACAAATTGTTATGATGTCATGAATTACCCCGCGACTTATGGAAGAGTTTACTACACTACTACCGATTTTGTCATACTACACTACTACCGATTTTGTCAGAAAATCATTACATTACTCCTGACTTTATCTGAAACTGACCGCATCTCCCTGACTTTAACTGAAAATGACCACATTCCCATCAACTTTGTTTGAAAATTACTACACTCCTCCATATTCTGTCTAAAAAAACCACATTCCTCCCAACTTTAGCTGAAAATGACCACATTTCCTTCGACACTTGACACTGAGCACATGATTTCAGCTTTCACAAAAATGGAAAACTATACATGCGACCTATGAAAGGGTTTAGACAAAAACCTTGATTTTTTATTCAAAAGTCCCCCTGCGACTTATGGCTGCATGCGACTTATGGCTGCGTATTTACGGTATGTGAAATACTGTGAAATCATGATTTTTGCAAATTTGATAGGTTGAGGAAATTTAATGCTGAAGTGAACTTAAACAATCAGTATGGCAGTAACATGCAAGATAGGGTCCTTTCTAAAGTGTATGATTTATGACCATATAACCTCACAAATGTACTGCTGTTACTTTAATACTTCTAAATTGGTGCCTAACGCAAAAGAGGAACTTGCTCAAACATGTGAATAAAAAAGTGTATGATTTATATTTCTATTTCACATATTAAAGGATAATTATAATATGCCCCTCACCCCAACTGTGATTAGGGGGTATATTGCTTCGCACATGTCTACCGACAAATGGTAGAATAAAATAGTTCCTGTTCAATAACTCAAGAATGCTTAGCCCTAGGATCTTCGAACTTTACATGGAGGTTGGCCATGAGCAACATTAGATGACCCTTATTGATTTTGAGGTGAGTATGTCAAAGGTCAAAGTCACTGTGACCTTTACCTTTTTTCGACGATGAGGCTGCCATAGGGGATACATACTTTTACAAACATCTCTTGTTTATCTATTTTACATATTTAAGGATTGTTATTTTACTTCCAGACGATAATGATGAAGAAGTGTCAGAGTTGACCTCCCATTCAAGGTCAAATTTAGGTCAGCCAATGACCTTGACCTCTGAATCAGTTAAAAAGTTCATGAAAAGTGTTAACCGTATAAGATTCAACAGTCTTACTGCTACAAACAGTGTAGAGCCGGAGCAATTAAAGTTCCGATACAAAAGGTCAAGGTCATGCCCTCAGTTGCCGAAAATAGAACCGATGCAAGAGGAAGAAGACGAGACGTTATCCAGGTCAGTGTCAGCGTCCTGCGAGGATTCAAGTCACTCGGAAATAAACTTTGCGACCGATGAAGCTATTGACCAATCAGAGAGCATCGTGAAACCAGCCCCCGTAGAGGCCAGCCAGAGTGACATCACCGTAACAACCACAAACAATACCATCACCATGAATACAAAGATAGAAACCACGGTGAAAATCACAACAACGCAATCAGTGGAAACCTCAACGTCGAGGTGTCCCGTCGGTGCCGGGAGACTCGATAGTACCGACAGTAACAATGACCTGTCGGATCTGATGCAAGTCATGAGACAGGTGCTGAATGTGTCCTCTTCCAATGTGTGTTCTAAATGTCAAGGACAGATGACTGAAGCACAGATGGGTAAGTGTACAAAGTTTTAAGTTAAGTTACCAATTATTTTCTAGGGTTCTTTTCTGCTGTTAAGTCGTGTAAGCACCTTTTGGCTTGTTAACTTCCCCTGGTCATTGAGCTACCTATGGAAAGCTATGTTCATGTCTCCCTTTGGAGACTATTTCTCTCTTGGGAGTGTGGCAGCCAACATCGAACTGCGGCGCCTGGGAATAGACACTGCCCTTCAGAGGTACCAATTTAATGGTTTAACCCTGGACATCTCGATCCTGAAGTGCACGTCCTACCTATAGGATACCCCTCCCCATGAGGTTAAGGTATTTACAATCAGTCCACATGATCAGAGCTTTATGCTACCTGATTTTCAATGGTGTTCCAAAGAACCAACCCTTTATGAGATTCACTGGTCTGACAGAATTCCAGATGTTTTGTTTAGCTGACTCAAAATTTTGTCAAAAGTCAGCTGTTAATGATGGCCTATTATTGAATTTGATTGGTCGGAAGGTTGAGGGGATAAATATGTTTTTATTAAGAATATCTTATCTAAATTTGTTGTTTGCAGGTACAACCAAGCCATTCTTCAGTAGGTTTTCCCCGCCTGAATTATTGGATCGTCATATAACTTTGGGACGAGATATTCATGCGAAGGAGTTAAGTAAACTTCCAATACCCGCTAACCAGGATGTGAACTGGACACATTTTGGAGGTAAACCATATTTTATGCATTGAATTGTACGAAAAAAATCAAGTGTAAATTTTGGCCTAAAAATAAATTAAAATTGCTGCTGGCCTAAGATCAAAATTATTGTTCAATGTGTTTTGATTTCGCAGTTAAAGGTGAACCACAAAACCCACAAAATTTAATCCCACACGAAAATTAATTATTTTACAGTATTTGTTGTTTACCATTGATGCAGGGATAAAGTTTTCAGTCTAAAAACTGATTACAGTATTTTAAAAAAAAGCACTATGAAATTTTTATGAAAATCCTCACATTCAGTATAATATTAAGCTGTTTTCATATCTTTTTAAATTTTGAACTTTTACCGATGGTTATGCAGGTGTCCCGCCAGCCGATGAGATGAGCATTGTACGGGGACAGCTGACACTATTACACAACCAGTTAATGTACGAGAGACATAAACGAGATCAACACGCCAAGAGAAATCGTAGGTTACTGAGAAAGATTGCTCATACTAAAACATTAGAAGAACAGAATCGCTCAATGGTACGTTATTATCTCCACCCCAACCAACACAGAGCCCCCCCCCCCCCCCAGTTAGTTTTGCAAACTTTCAAAAATACTCATACTAAAAGTAGAACTTTGGACAAACGAGAAATGATACAAAAAGAAGTGAAATCAATATCACTTATTTATATTTCCTGTGCCTCACTTGCCTAAATTACTAATTTGCCCTGCTAAAAGATCCTCTTACAAAGTATCAACATGTCAAAATCTAGAATTGATCGGCTAAACAATATTGTAGGTAACTTGGTATATAGCTATCGCTTCTATCAATGACAGCTCCAAGAACGCTATAATGCCAATACCAAGAACGCTATAATGCCAAGAATGCTATAATGCCAAGAACGCTATAATGCCAGTGCCAAGAACGCTATAATGCTAATGCCAAGAGCGCTATAATGCCAATGCCAAGAACGCTATAATGCCAATGCCATGAACGCTATAATGCCAATGCCAAGAAAGCTATAATGCCAAGAACGCTATAATACCAATGCCATGAACGCTATAATGCCAATGCCAAGAACACTATAATGCCAATGCCATGAACGCTATAATGCCAATGCCAAGAAAGCTATAATGCCAAGAACGCTATAATACCAATGCCATGAACGCTATAATGCCAATGCCAAGAAAGCTATAATGCCAAGAACGCTATAATACCAATGCCATGAACGCTATAATGCCAATGCCAAGAACACTATAATGCCAATGCCATGAACGCTATAATGCCAATGCCAAGAAAGCTATAATGCCAAGAACGCTATAATACCAATGCCATGAACGCTATAATGCCAATGCCAAGAATGCTATAATGCCAATGCCGAGAACGCTATAATGCCAAGAATGCTATAATGCCAATGCCAAGAATGCTATAATGCCAATGCCAAGAACGCTATAATGCCAATGCCATGAACGCTATAATACCAATGCCAAGAACGCTATAATGCCAATGCCAAGAATGCTATAATGCCAAGAACGCTATAATACCAATGCCATGAACGCTATAATGCCAATGCCAAGAACGCTATAATGCCAATGCCAAGAAAGCTATAATGCCAATGCCAAGAACGCTATAATGCCAATGCCAAGAATGCTATAATGCCAAGAACGCTATAATGCCAATGCCATGAACGCTATAATGTCAATGCCAAGAACGCTATAATGCCAATGCCAAGAACGCTATAATGCCAAGAATGCTATAATGCCAATGCCAAGAATGCTATAATGCCAAAGCCAAGAACGCTATAATGCCAATGCCAAGAATGCTATAATGCCAATGCCAAGAACGCGAAACCGAATTCTTGGCTTTATTGACATTATAAAACTGTAGATTAACAGCCAATTTTTGTGCATCAAATCTAGAAAAGAAATTTATCAATTTGAGTACAAACAGACCAAAACAGAGGATTCCAACTCTCAGTTAAAGATTAAAGTATTTATACAGACAATCAAACTTCAGTAAAAAGAGAAGGAAGGAGTAAAACAAAGCTAGAAAAAAATGAAATGAACAACATTGCTAAATGATTGGTTAATGGTGAATGTCGGCCAAGGGTATTGTGGTTGTCACATGACTTAGTACCAGTGTAACGGTCAGTTTTATCACCCTTCCAGTTTATCCCCTGAGGCCTTTTCTCCCCCCCCTAGGCCTTTTCTTCCACCACCCCAGGCCTATTCTTCCCCCACCCCAGGCCTATTCTTCCCCCACCTAAACAATGTATATTTTAAGGTATTACTGATTATAATGCTACTTTTGATTAAATTAATATTGTTTCAACTTGAAAATATGGCTTATATTTGTTCTTTATATTGTTGTACAATATAGGGGGGAAACACAGATAATTTCTGATGGTCTGATTTCACACAGATTTATCTAAATCTTTCAGATATGTATCAGTCTTTTAAGGTCGTAAGTAGTAGTTATGACCTTCTCGCTCTAAGCCAGGAACTTGTACAATTTTTCAGACAGAGGTTGTTAAACAGCAGGAGGAAGATATACTAAAACTGAAGGACTCGGTTAAAGTTTTAGAGGGAAAGAATCGCAAGTTACAAGAGACACAAGATACCGAGGAGTATGGCAAACTCGTCCAACTCAAGTACGTAAAATACTGTAAAGTTCACTTAATGTCGATGGGACAAAATTTCGTGGCTTTGGTAAAAACACCCATTTTGATGGGGCCTTAATTCGTGGATTTTTAAGTGATAAACAGAAGAGTTAAAATTATTGTTCGTTGGGATTTGCTTTCATGGTTGAAAGTGAACCTCTAAATTCCACAAAATTTAATCCCTTATGAAAATTAATTATTTTACAGCATACCTCTCCGCAACTCAGTGGTAAGAGCGCTTGCTAGGTTTCAAATATTGATGGAGGCACTCATATATCTGCCATATCTCAGCACAAAGCTGAACCCTTGGAGTCATTGACGCCGAGTTCTGTCACACTAGGGGTTTGGAATTTTATCAATTACAGTAACTCGTATAAAATACAGGAGATTGTCAGACATGGGAATGCATCACTCAATTGAACCAGCCGAGCAGAAAAAACATAAAAAAAACATCACATACCGTAACGCAAATACCCAGTTCAATTAATGCTCATCATTACCGAACAAAAAAACAAAATGCCCAATTCCCTGAGCTGTCAAAAATCTGAGTTACGTTATCCATGTCTCTGGTTAAAATCTGACTACTCAAGTGATCTACTACGAGTTTACTTTTGAGATCAACATTTCTTAAATGAGTCTAGAAAAAAAAGTTAATAACTTCATTTTTCGTGACGAAAACGAGTGTTAGATTCTTTTTATCCCATTAAAATATGTTTATTTTACCAAATATAAGTGACTGGATACAGAGTTCGGTGAAAATCTCCACCGAAGAACACCTTCTTAAAATTAAATGTTTCCTCTTAAAAAGTAGTCATCCACTTGCTTTATGCATATAGACACTAAAACGACGCTTCAAGCTGTAAACAATTAACAATTATACACATTATGGTGATTAAAATGTTTCTACATATTATTTTCATTCCATAAAGAACATATTTCATAACTAAATCAGTGATTTGTGCGTATGAATGTAGGATTGAATTATGCAACTTTTTGTTATCACACATGTTTGAGAACATTGTTCTTCAATTTGTTATCACATGACTTTCCTTAGTTGGCCAGTATTTATATTATTATACTACACATGTGCAGTATAACTTTATACTACATTGGTGTGTTTTTCCAGTAGAATGATGTGTATTTTGCGTTTTTTGCGTCATATGATATAAAGAATCTATAACTCATTTTTATATTAAACTTGTTTGGGAAATATGATTAAGCTTGCCAAAGGTTTGCTTAATAAAATGTCCAGAACTCGTTTAATATAAATTTATATCAATTGACAACTCATGATAGATCCTCTATTTAAAGTGTATAGAGCTATATCGGAAGATTTTTTTTTTAAAGTTTCAAAAACTGAAAAACAATTATGCTTTCATATCTATTAGATCATTTTTCGCTTCAGTTTTAACAGAAACTCTCTCTGATTTATTGGACATGCAAACTGTTCATTTTCATATTAAAGTGTTCTAGAACACCCTATGAAACTATTAGAATCGTCTATTTTTCGACCATTGAATCAAAGTACACGGAACCCATCCAAAGTTTTGATTTGCAATGAAGGTATAGTCTAGTATCATACTAAAAACGATGCAAGTAATTATTTTGACATTGAATGACTTTTAAAATATAGCTCTATACACTTTAAGTACTTGCTGTACTAAACTGAGCTGAATACAAGGATAATCATATGATATATAGAATCTATCACTCGTAATTGCTTAATAAATTTTCCAGAACTCGTTTTATATAACTTAATATCAATTGACAACTTATGAGGTATTCTTATCCTTCACAGAAGCTCATAATGGATATAAAACTATAGAATATACATTCTTCTGTGCTTCAGGTCTTGTTTAGTGGAAAATGAAGATTTGAAGAATGTGAAGAAGGAGTTAAACATGATGTTGATAAAACAAAGAGAAGAACAAGATCAGCTCACTAAGGTATTCTTCTTCCTGTTCTTCTTCCCATTCTTCTTTTATTCTCGTTCTTCTTCTTCTCGTTCACTGTCTACTCTGTTTCATGCTCTGTTGTTGGGTCTGACACACCACTACAGCAGCATTTTGGTTATATTATGTTAATTATTATACACTTTCTGTCTATTGGTCCTTTGTTCTGTCTATAGACAACCAGTCTTGGTCCAGTAGTGCTGGATTTTTTACCTCAGAGTCAGTCAGCCAGCCAGCCAGCCAGCCAGCCAGCCAGTCAAATAGTTTTCAAGCTAGATTTATGAAACTTGTTAATAATATGTGGATAGGGACCAATAAGGAGATTATGCACATCTAATTTTTCGGATTCAGACAAAAAATGTTGTTGTCATGGCAAACAGAAACGAAATAGCAGAAACATTGAAAACCTGAACACCAGGTAGGGGGCTTCTGTATTGCTTGCAATTTCTAATTACTTGTTCTTATTGTAGAAATTGAAGACGGTGGAGGCGGGATTATTTAACAAAGAGAAGGAGGTGGAAACGATGCAGGATGTAGCAGCTGTGAATATAAAAATGAAAGATCAGGTATTCATAAAATTCTACACTTGAAAGTTTTCTCTGAATGGCCTTATCTGTGAAGTGCTCTTCCCATTGATCATTTTAATTAGCATAGAATGAAATGCCAAGCATAGCCTTGATTTGCGAGTCAGCTTCCTGCTGAAATATGGCAGCCATACGAGTGTCTCCACCCCGATTTGAACACAGGTTGCCTTACGAGGCAGCAAACACGCTAACCATTTAGCTACGGTCCGAGGCACTATCTGAGATAGGCAGGATGCTCGTGTTATCTATGCTCGACATAACAAAGTTTTACTGTATATTAAAAACATGACTTTTGGTGCTATATACTGTGTTCTTTAAAGAATCATGGGATTGAATCGCTAAGAGCTAGGGTAACACAAATATAATCCTTGACTATTCAATACAGGGTATCCTATAATATTTGTTACCACATAGTTTGCTCAGGTCTTGAAAAGTACTGGAATTTGATGCTAAGTACAATTTGATGCTAAGTACTTGAAAAGTACTATGAATTAAAACTGCCAAAACGTCTTTGAAAAGTTTTTGATTTTGAAAATATAGCTAAATCTTTGGTTAATTATTGAACAAATGAGATATAAAATGACAAAAAGGACCAGAGGATCAAGCCAAGTCTATGCACAACTAGATTGACTATCATCTTTTTTCTGAACTGATACAACTGGATATTACCATTGAATTTTATTTTGGAAGTTTTGTATGAACCATTGTACTGTATAATCATTAGTTTTCGTGAGGGATAAAATTATGTGGTTCATCTTCTACCATGAAATCTAATTCCATCGAACAATAATTTTGACCCTTGTATTTATTACTTGAAATGCAAAATCCACCAACTAACGAAATGGTCTTGTTTACCCAAACCACGAAATTCTTTCCCATCGAAATGATTTTGCAGTAAGTGAATTTCAAGTGAAATTGCTTAATCTCATATAACAGTAGGACCCCTATAATATTTACGTTTTTTGTCTCAGATTTTACAGCTGCAGAAAGAAGTGTTATTGATGGGTGAACTACAGCAGAGATGTAACGATAAACTTCTATCTACCAAGATCTCCCGAGCAACAAAACTAGAGCATAATAAAATTGTAGCAACTCTAGAAAAGGAGCTGAAAGGTTGGTACAATAAAACCTCTGTAGAGCATCAACCTTTGGGAGCTGTGAATATTGAGTTGTGTCCATTTGAAATTTCATCAGCTGAATTACAACGATCATTTTGTCCCCATCTTTAATGTGGTGGTAGACTGCTTTGCACATGATGGTTGGTCAGCCAAAAGGTTTCTGTTCAATCACTCAAGAAATATTTACCCTAGGATCTTCATGGGGGCATCCCTTGTTTGAATTCTGTTTTGGTGACACTCCCAAACCGATGTGCACCTTGCATTATGCCTCAGTAGAACCTTCGATCTTATTACAGTGAAGTTCCGCTAATATTTAAGACCAGTCAAAAAATTGTCTTAATAATAAGAGAATCAGTCTTAATAGCGGACCTTTTTTGTTCTTAATTTAATACTTTGGGACCACAACATTGCAAACATCTGTATGATTTCGCAATAATTGAAGTGGTACTATTACTGTATTGAGTTTGGGCATTTATTAGAGGTTTATTAGAGGTTTTTAGCTCACCTGACCACAATGTGGTCATGGTGAGGTTTTGTCTGAGATGTCCGTCATGCGGCATGCGGCGTGCGTCATGCGTCCGTCAACAATTTCTTCAAACGACTTCTCCTCCTAAACCGCTTGGCCAAATTTGATAAAACTTAACAGGAATGTTCCTTGGGTGGACCTCTACCAAAGTTGTTAAAAAAATTCCAGTCCGTCGCATAACTAGGTCTCACAGGCTAAAAATAGATTTTCAAAAAGGAAACTTCAAAAATATTCTTTTCTGAAACCGTAAGGCCTAGAGCTTTCATATTTGGTATGTAGCATCACCTTGGGGTCCTCTACAAAGATTGTTCAAATTATGTCCCTTGGGTCAAAATTGGCCCTGCCCCGGGGGCCCTTAGTTTTACATAGAGTTATATGGGGAAAACCTTAAAAAATCTTCTTCTCCGAAACGGCTTGGTCCAGGGCTTTCATATTTAGTATATAGAATCAGCTAGAGGTTCTCTACAAACATTGTTAAAATTATTCCCCTCGGGTCAAAATTGGCCCCGCCCTGGGGGTCACCATTTTACATAGACTTCTTTAGGGAAATCATATAAAAATCTTCTTGTCTAAAACAACAATGCCTAGAGCTTTGATATTTGGTATGTAGCATCATCTAGTGGTCCCCTACCAAGATTGTTCAAATTATACCCCTGGGTTCAAAATTGGCCCCGCCCAGGGGGTCACCAGTTTTACATTGACTTATACAGGTAAAACATATTAAAATCTTCTTGTCTAAAACTACAATGCCTAGGGCTTTGATATTTGGTATGTAGCATCATCTAGTGGTCCCCGAACAAGATTGGGCAAATTATGCCCCTGGGGTCAAAATTTGCACCGCCCCGGGGGTCACCAGTTTTACATAGACTTATAGGGAAAACATAAAAAAAAAAAATTTCTTGTCAAAAACTACGATACCTAGAGCTTTGATATTTGGTATGAAGCATCATCTAGTGGTCCCCTACCAAGATTGTTCAAATTATGCCCCTGGGGTCAAAATTGGCCCCGCCCTGGGTCACCGTTTTACATAGACTTATGAAGGGAAAACATATAAAAATCTTCTTATCTAAAACTACACTGCATAGAGCTTTGATATTTGGTACGTAGCATCATTTAGTGGTCCTCTACCAAGACTTTTCAAATTATGCCCCTGGGGTCAAAATTGGGGGGGGGGGGGGGGGGGTCACCGTTTTAAATAGCCTTATATAGGGAAAACTTGTGGTTTTCTACCAAGATGTTCAAATTATTCCCTTGGGTGAAAACTGTATATAAACATGTATAATCAGGTGAGCGATATTGGGCCATCATGGCCCTCTTGTATTATAAATATAATCAACAGAAGCAAGACAGGACCGTGATACTAAGACGGTATTGTTAGATAGTTGTCAACAACAGTTGAAGGAGTTACAGGAACTGATGTCCAATAAAGAAATAGCTCTGACAGAAATCAAAGCAATGATGGAAAAGATCAAGACTAGTCACAGTGACGAAATTAAGGTAATGAGGATACTTAAAATTAAATCATTAATTTTCGTGGGAGATTAAATTTCGTGATTTCATGGTTCCCAAATCGACCACGAAATCAAATCCCATCAAGCAATTATTTTGATCCTTGTATGCATTACCTTAAATGCAAAAACCACGAATTTACGTCCCATCGAAATTAAATTATTTTACAGTATATTGCTTAAAAATAATAGGAAAAATGGACATAGGAGACAGCACTCAAGATGCAAGCACAGAAAATAGAAAAACATTATGTACCACAATTGCATGGCACAACCCTGAGCACGCCACTGAAAGAGATAAAAAAAACTTAACAGCTGAATGACCAAGCTTCACCTGTCACAAAGTAAAAAGACATAATTTTAGCTGTAAAAAAGTTGAATGACCTAGTTTCAGCTATAAAAAAGCTGAATGACCTAGTTTCAGCTATAAAAAAGCTGAATGACCTAGTTTCAGCTATAAAAAAGCTGAATGACCTAGTTTCAGCTATAAAAAAGCTGAATGACCTAGTTTCAGCTATAAAAAAGACCTAGTTTCAGCCTTATCTAGTTTCAGTTATAAAAAATAAATGACTTTATTACTAAGTTTCAGCTGTATAAAAGGCTAAAAGACATGGTTTTAGCTGTCCTAAAAAGTTTTAAAATATCAGTGAATGTTAAATCCCTGCTGTTGCACAAATAATTATTTTGTTTTAATTTTTTCAGAGTGTTGAAGACAAGTGTTTGGCAGCATTAAGGGTTAATCAGACATTAGAAGCTCATATATTACAACTTCATATGGAACTAGAAACAGAGAAATCCAAACATTTCAAAGGTATAGTTAACCTTGATAACATGGATCAAATAGGACTTGAAACGTACTTGAATTTGATGCCTAGTTCTTCAAAAAGGACTGGAATTGACATTGCCAAAAAGTCCTATTGATAAACAGATTAATATAACAAATAGCAAATAGATAAGAGTTGATTTATAAAGTATAGATGGTGAACTAAAATGAACACATTTGCATTGACCCATCATATTTGTGAATAGATACAGATGCAAAGGACTCCAGTGACTTGGACCATTTGATTATTTAAGAATTGTCAATATTTTTCTTTTAATTCAGGTCATTTATTTCTTGTTTTCCTTCAAAACCCCATTTTTAGGCTGGCGATTTGCGCCAGACTATTGCAATCCTAAAAAATGAAATCCACTAAGATGAATTTACTCCCGAAACTGACAACACAGAATCTATACACTAGATGCAAATAGTTCCTCCTCGTTAATCAGTTTTGCAAGATAAGAACTATCAACTTTCCTTGTTTCATTTATTCTGTTCGATTGTAATATATTAGTTTCTTCTTGAAATGGAAGGGAATTGTATGAAATTAAAAGAAAAGGTGTTTAAAGACGTTGATAATTATTACTACGCGTTACGAACGCAATATAACGCGCGCATAAATGATTTTATTATGTTAAATTATTTAGGTCAATATTCTCCAACGAGATCGTGGTCGAGTGGATGAGCAACTCGCTTAGTAATTTTCTGATGCTAAGGTCCAGCGATCGAATCACGGCGGCTCCAAAAAAAAAATTTTATTAATTTTTTTTTTTTGTTGAGTCCAGCACTTACCTCTCTTTCGACTTAGAAAACCACTTGATGTTATATTACTTGAAAAGCTATTGTTCCTTAGCAGTTCGCCAGCCTGTCAGTACTTTCAGTACTTTGATTAGTCCTTGAAAGTGGACAACCAGACAGTCAAGTGTTTATTTTACTGATTTGTTGGTATTGATTATAAATTTATATATTAGATATTTATGCTTACTAGATACTGGTATGTTGTAAGCATGCTGTTCTTGATTCCTATGATAAGCTCAATACTTCTAATTGTTCTTAAATATTCAAAGCACGTTTAAAAACCTTGGTTGTGTTACTAAGTACTATCACTTCTATAAAAAGGAGGGATGCATATTTCTTGTACTTGTTGGTATGTTGGCCAAACTTTTGCAAGACCAAATAGGATAGGTTAATTATTAGTCAACCCACGAGGCAACAGCCTTCAAACCATAATCGGTTAATTATTAGTCAACCCATGAAGCAACATCCTTAAAACTTGAATATAAGATTGGTCTTGTTCTGTAGATCAACCATTTTGCCTTCGAGGTCATCTAAGGTTGTAGTGACCATAATTGCAGAATGAATTAATTTTAAAGTTTTTGAAGGCATAATGGGAGCAGGTAGTACTATATTGTTTTACCATACCTGCCAAGCTAGTTCAATAAAAAATAGGAGTGATAATGCAAAACATGTCACAAAATGTGCTTAAATACATGTGATTTAAAAGGGATGTAGATGCATAAACAAGGAATGTATTAATTCTAATGGTTATAAATATGGGGCAGAAGATCATAAATCGAATCAAATGTGCCTTTGTTGAAAGTTAGGTGAACTTGGAAAACCAGAAATTATCAACGAAAATAGGAGTAACTCCACTTTAATAGGAGTACTTGGCAGGTATGGTTTCATGAGCATATCTTGCTGGGTGGCCACAGACTCTGGAAAACAGGGAAAACAGGGAAAATGACCAAAATAAATTCCCTGCAGGGAAAAATCAGGGAATTTCAAAATTGGGCAAAAATCAGGGAATTATGAGGGAATTTACAAATTGGAGTACCTGTTATAATCTTGTAATAGGTAATTTGCCTTTTGTTCTCGGTGAAAAAGTATGAACATCAGAAATGTGTATTTTCGGGTTGCTACGCTCGCAAAATAAATATAATCTTTATAAACATTATATCATGTGACTGTTCGAAAAGCTTTATGATCACTGGAGAAAGAAATTATAAGATAAAGTTTGCACCAGGTCCTATATTACCTTCAGGCAGACATTTGTCATCTCCTAATATTGAAGATTCTCCTACACCCATTGTTGCGAACACCGCATGCAATCATGGAAAATATCCTTTTAGTCAGGGGAAAATCAGGGAATTATCAGGGAATTTTATTCTTCATTTTCTGTGGCCACCCTGTCTTGTAAATGCTGCACTCTGACTTCAGGTGGTATGAGGACTACCGTCTCTCGGGAAATATCTCCCGCCGGGACAAAACTTGACGAGCCGCCGGAAGAGTTCCGTGAGCGTACAAACTCTGATCCCCTTCAGAAAAGTCCCCCGAAGAAAAAGTTAACTCGAATGACAAGTTTACCTGTATCGTCCATGTCCAGTATCCAACCGTCAAGGTCACTGGAAAATTCACAAAGGTCAATGGAATTTGCCGAATATCACTCTTCATTAAAGGAGGAAGATTTTGAAGTACTAGAAGCTAAACCCAACGGTTCTGATAGAAGTGAAACGTCACCTGATCGACCAAAAGAATAAAGTGATTTCTGTATAGTATTCTAACTTACTTATGTTTACTGATATATCGCTGGCTTAAAATGAGAAAGTATAAGCTACTACTTACGACCTTATAAGACTGATAAGTATTTGAAATATGCATCATAAGGCGCTTCATATGAGCCTATTTTCATGAAAATCGAAACTTGTCATGATTACCAAAATGAAGATGCACAAGCTTGATTTACCATAATATTATGTAATTTAAAGAAATTTCAGACAGTTTTTTCTTGTTTTCTCGAAATATAGATATTGTACTTACGACCTTCTCATTTTAAGCCAGTTATATAGCTACATGTTTCACTCTGTACCTGACAATTCCTTACTGTATGTATAACCTTGCTATGAAATCATAACCAAATGATATATTGAAACTTGTCTCTAAAATGTCTAAGTACACTTCTATGGCAATAAATTCTTAAGACTTCAGGCTGGTTATATGCAGTGGGGGAGACTTGTGTTGATATAGTGCGCCCAGGAAAATGTGCTATTCACAAACATTGACCTGAGTTGCCTACTGTTGAAAAGTTGGTTTCTTAAGTAAACACATCATTTTATAAGGTCAATTCTATACTAAAATAACTCCGATAAATGTGCACACTTGGTTAAACCACCTATGTGGGTTATACCAAATTTTCCTGCCTTTTACGTCAGTCTGGGCACACTTTATCATGCCTAGTTGTGAACATTATCAGGAATGTTAGGTTGGAGGAGCGTTTTAAGTAGCGTAACTTCCCTTTGTGGGAGAGACGAACATTTTTTTCGTCAAGAAACTGTTTAAGTTGCTGTCTGTCTTCTTACAGAGCTTGTGAGGTCATCACATTATAGAGATCTCAGAAAAGTGCTAGATCATCAATAGATATTGTGAGCGTCATATATCATTTACATCATTGGCCATACTAGATTCTACTTTATTATATTACATAGATATTATAATATTATGCTGAATGATTTATGAAATAAACAATATACTTGTCTTTCATTTTACCCCCCCCCACAAGACTTGCAGTTTGGGCATAAATTTGCCCTTGTTTAATCAGGATCAAGTTGCACAAGCAAGGCACTATCAGGGGCTCAGTAGCGCTATGGTAAGAAACGGGTTGCTTCAAGAAAGTGCTACCTAGCAGAACATCTTTTAATATAATTATGTTAATAACATACAATATATTATTAATAAATACATTTGAAACCAAGTTATGCTCTTTCATTCAAATTTGTGAAATTGACAATTTGGATCATCCCAATATTTGTCATGAAAAAATATTCTGCCATATTTTAATGAAAAATGTTGCATGTCTTTTGTCATTTAGTATGTTATACAAAGGTTGTGAAATAAAGTATTTTCTCAGAACTACCACGGAAATCTAGTATATATTTCCGTGGAACTAAATGTCTTACCTTTGTGTCGATGTTGTGCACTTAATAAAATAATTTGATACAAACTTATTTTTTTGTCCGTGTATTAAATGTAAAGGTAATGTCATTGTTTGTAGGCTTCAGTTATGATTTTTGAATAGAAGTAATTTTTGACACAAAAAATAGATTGAAAAATACTGACCGTATGACAGATGTTTTACATATGTGAATCATAAACTAGGGTCCATACAGAAGAATGCATTAATGTTGATATTTAAGCCTCATACAACTTGATTTACGCCCAAGCAATAATGCATGCTAGCTGCATCCATATGTGCCAAGTTAGTTAAATCCAAAATAGGAGTGATAAAGAAAAACATGTCACAAGATGCACTTAAAAGTGATTTAAAATGGATTTAGATGCATAAACGAGGAAGGTATTAAGTCTACTAGTTATACGAATGGGATAGAAGATCATAAATTGAATCAAATGTACCTTTGTGCAAATTGTTAGGTGAACTTGGAAAACCAGAATTTATCAACGAAAATAATAGTAAATCCACTTTAATAGGAATACTAGGCAAGCATGGCTACATCTATTCTGAATTAAGGTTGATTACAATGGAAAATGCACAATTATTTTGTGAAATCAATATTTGTACACATATATACCAGTAGTTGTTTGTTATGTGCTGTTGCTGTATGGAGGGCCACTCTGGAGAGATCACACTCGCACAGTTTATGAAAATGTTTAGTTTTTTACGTCCACAAAGAATTAATGACAGCAATGTTCCTACCAAAATGGACTACTTAAATGGACCTCTGGTTGATAAGTGTGGACACAACAACAACACATGTATAATGAAAGTTAGTAATCTTATGGAATAGTTACTTTGAGTATCCTTCTTTCCTACAATTTCGTGAATTCCTATGGTTTCGTGAACCCTGTTTGACATATTTCTGCTAAACCTGCAGGTCAAAAATTATTGACAAATGAACAAGTTCAAAAAATGATTTTCCCTAAAAATTTTGAGCATACGTCCCTTTAAAACAAATTTTAATGGAAAAATTATAAAATACCCCTAAAATTCAGTTAGACAGAGAAGCAGAAGACCCCATGTCTATAATTTTGTCATTTATGTGCCTCAGAACCATCACACAGCCACCATTTTGTGAATACACATGCTAGAAGAACCCCCAATGGAATTCCGCTGTGAACCAATAAAAACAGAGTTCCAGAATGTTTTTTACTGATCAGCCAATCAGAATTCACGAATCTTTAGGAAACTTGTCTTCTGATTGAAGAGTTGGAGTCCACTCAGCAAGATGGCTGCTACTTGGAAAATACGATGATTTCTCATCATGTTTTGTATTTAACTTGTAAAAATGGGTTCAGGCACTAGTTTCATCGTAGAAAAATGTTTATAAATCAACAAACAATTGAGCATTCTCCAAAATCAAGTCTTATGTTCACGAAATCACAGGAAAGCAGGCTACAGTAACTGAGCAAACAAGAGTATTTATAAATGCTAAGACTAATGTTTTCAGCAGTCATCATTGTGCTTTATACTGTGCTATATTTCTTTTAAGGCCAAAGTAAATAAATTTTTAGTTTATCGTCCCTCATTTTACCAGTTTTCATCCTATACCTCAAGTTGTATGATCAAATGTCTTCAGTACTAGCTTTGTAGAGCAATACCCATTTGGGAGTTGTTAATATCGACTGTCATACAGAGGTTGTTCCTGTACAGAGGTTAATTATATATAATGCTAAGGGCAATTTGAAGGTGTCTGGATTCTACATTTCAACGTGACCTCTTACCAAATGTTGTCAGATCTAAAGGATCAGAGCATATCATATGTAAGGATCTGATTATAATAAGATCGAAATTCCGTTCACGAATCTTGTATCATTTTCGTGTGCTATAAAGGTGGAAGATCAGTTAAATTTGTTCCAACTGAGTATCAGATTTTAAAACATTGGTATATCATAGAATTATAAACTAACAATTTATTTAATTTGTACTTGTCTTATAAAACTGTTTTGTTATTATTTTATTGTGATATTAAAGAAATTGATTCTAAAATAAATGTTTTATTATAGAAATTTTTGTCATGGTTTCTTTTTCTTTGAACTTTTTTTGTTCAGATCTGTCAAGAGTTCTCTTCAAGTATTAGAGGTCTTTGGTTCAATTGTGAGAGGTCTAGGGTTCATTCCCAGGCTGCAACATACTGAAATTGTTCAGATTCTCCCTTGCCTGTCGCTATAGCAGCTTAGTTTGTAGTTAGTTCCATGTAATGACTGGCCCCGATCTCCCGAAACATCTCACTTTTGAGATAAATCTTATCTCGAATATTGCCATGTGTCGTTTGGATAAATTCCAATTGAGGATGGATTAAAAATTAGCATCAAAAGCAGCAAATGCTATTTTTGTTTATTTCAGTCATTTTCAATGAGTTCTAACTTCAGATTTATTAGAAATTCAGACTCTGATTTTGGCAGAATCTAAATTTGAGATGAGATTTCTGCTTGAGAGGCTTCGGGAGATCGGAGCTTGGTTCACCCAGGGTCATGATAATGTGACTGGGAAAACTTAATATGACTGAAATAACCTCCACGTAATGGTAAAGATCCTACGGCAAAGCGTTCTATAGTAACTGTTACAAGAGTTCCACTGGGCGGCACATTACACGCCTGAAGCAAAAACGATGACACAACAGCTGAACACGGAATATAAATGGAAAACTTTAAAGTCCCCCTGTGACCTTGGCCTTTCACCAAGGGACCTGGGTCATGTGCATGAAACATCGCCTCCATGTGGTAATCATTTGCGCCAAGTTATTTTAAAATCCTACCGTTAGTAAGGAAGATACAGCCCGGACACAGAATAGCAGTGCAAAATTTCGAAGTCCCCCTGTGACCTTTCACCAAGGGACCTGGGTCATGCACATGAAACATCATCTCCATTTGAGCCAAGTTATTTTAAAATCCCATCACAAGTGAGGAAGATACAGCCTGGACGCTGAATTGCTAACAGACGGATAGACGATGGAGATCATAACATTATACGACCCTTTGGGCATATAATAAAAAGGAAACCATTTGGTTGACAGACAGAATGACCAACCCGTGCAAAGCAATATACTCCCTCAAAAATGACAGGAATAATATCAAAATTCAACTTGTATCATTTACTGCTATTGAAAGCACATGTAAAATCTGATAACTGTACTCATTATTGCAATTGCCGGAGAGTGGATGTTTATACAAAAGTGAGACTATGGAAACCATTGAGATAGATTTAAAAGTTTATTTATTACTATAATAGTATCATAAAACATGTATATATCAAGAACAAATGTATTTACATAACAAACCCAACAGTACCCCAGAACAACTTGCAGGCTTAGACTGAGAAGGTTGTAAGTACAAAATCGATATTTTGAGAAAAGAAGAAAAAATTGCCTGAAAATTGAGAAAAAAGAAAAGTAGATGAAGAGGTACACAGTTTTTGTGGAGCCTGCCGATGTAGGGTCTCTAATATTTTTGCATTTTTTCTAAGGCAACACTAAATTGAAGAACTTTTCAAGGATGAATACTAATTCAAGGTCTGTGTGAACCTTGAAACTTCAAACTATTATACATTTAATGAGATTAAAAGAAATTCCTGGACTTTTCAAGGACTATGCATCAAGTTCAAGGACTTTACAAGACCTGAGTGAACCTTGGATTAAACCAAGGAGCAAAATTACTTTGGTTTACAGACATTTCACTGGTAATTGATAATGAATTACTGGCCCTAAAACAGAATAAATTTCCAGGGCTAGTACAGAATATACTTTTTTTAATGGGAACCCAATTCTTTCAAATGTTTGGATCTCTTAGATGGTATTAATTCAAAAATAACTACATACAAGTTATCCATGATAAAAAGGGCAGACAATTTGAGTGCACCGCTGATTGGATGTTGATTATCCCCATTGAAGAGTGCTGTTCATTTTTGTATAAATGAAAAATGAACAAAAATGAGATTTAAAAAATGACAGCTTAACATGGTCGAACTGCCCGGTTTTACCAGAGCCCATCACAAACTCACAATTATGTATCAGTTCTATTTCATTGTGTCTATATGTGCTCATCACGTCTCCATGTCATCTATGTTGTACACTTCGTCACCTGACACGTCATCACCCATGGCAACATCATCCGTCTTCTTCCCCTTCTTACCACTTGTACTTCCACTTACAGTTTCAACTGAAAGATACAACAACACATGGAGTTTAGATACAGCTTTAATAATGCCAAGCTTAGCCTTTATTTGCAAGTCAGCTTTCTGCTGAAATATGACATGTATTTAATTATATGCGCATCCACCCTGATTTGAACATGGGTAGCAAGATTAGACGACCAGCACACTAACCACTGAGCTACGGGGACACATCTGCTGATCTGTGTTGTCTATATTATACTAAACAAGATATGATTGTAAAACATGTATGCTCCCATAGCAGCCTACTACAGACCTCAAATTGCTGGCCAACAAGATCCTTAGTCAAATATACCTTAAATGTTCCACAAACTCCCATAACAAGTTAAATACCAATATGATACATGAACTTATTTTGCAGGGAGGTTTCGAGGGGATCAAATTTTGTTCATTTCATGGTTCACCCTCAACCACAAAATCAAATCCCATTGAACAACAATTTTGAAAGGCAAAATCCACAAATTAAAGTTTTGAAATGGTCTTTTTGCCAAAACCATGAACTCTCATCCCATGATTTTACAGTATTAAATAACCTGTAACAATAAAGCTCCGTAACTTATATTTTTCAACTTACCGTCCATTTGGTTCTTGTCTTTCTCTGCATGCTTCAAACGTTTCAACATCTTCCTCTTTCTTTTACCAGACACTCGGATGTTATTGGTCGGCTGTTTTCTGAATATAAGATACCAAGGAAAACATGATCATGTTGTGTACATATTTTATGCATTATGTTTGGGGGATTCTTATTTGTCGTTGTTCGTTTATTTATTAGCTGCAAAATGAACGCTATATGTTACCATATATGTTTAGTGTAGACATTAATTTTTTTTGCCAAGAGTATATAAGCCATATTTATCTGATATGAATATTCAATGAGCTGTAATTGTTATTGAACTAAATGATGAAATCAATGATTTATACTGAATATGATTTAATATCAGGTGAACAGTAGGTACAAAGTAGGCTACTCCCAATCTTGAGAATATAAATTATTGAAATTGAATTTTTTTTCCTCCACTCCAGGGGCAAGTAGATTTAGTCTTCGGGCAAGTGTATTTTTCAGTACAACTTTACCATGGGCTGGTGAAAAATTTGAGGATTTCCACACCCCTGAGGACAAATTATTCTCAAATAAAACAAATTTAATTCTTACGCCACTTTCTTTAACTGTTCTCTGCTCAACAACTCAGAATCCTCGATGATAGTTCTCTTGGCATGTTCCTCTTTGCTTTTTTTCTGTCTGTTAGTTTTTCTTGTCACCTTACGACTGCGTGCTCCCTGAAATATGACATTTTCTTGAATAATGGCTCTAGTTATTATATTCAATATAATAATGTCTTTAAGTGACTACTGGTAACCCCAAAACACTACACTCCTTGTCGAATAGGCTTAGAGCTGACATTCCAGAGTCAGATGCAACCAGACTAAATTGTCACTTGAGGTATTTTCATAGCTATTTTCCCCTGATTTTTGGTGTGACACAAAGCAGCACACTTAAAGGAAATTGTGCACCTGTAATTAAGTTGCATCCACTGACCCCCTACCCCCAAGCCAGGGAAGTGGCCATGATTAATGATGATTTAACATTCCCGCCTTCCCGCAATGTCCGGGGTCCCGGGGAAATGTTAGGGATTTTTTCTCCAAACCAATACCCGGGGTACAATATTTAGTTGTCAGGGGCTGGGGAAATACAGAGATTTTACCATCAGCTGTCTCTGGCAAGGCGTGATGGCATGGGGTTTTGAGTATTTTGGCACCCCGAAAGTAAAAATCCCCGCCCATCCCAACGGGTTGAAGGTCATGGATGCAACTGACTGGTGCATTACCTTACAATGCAGTGCAGAAACATTGGACAGTTCCCCAGCTATACCCTTCCTCACGAACAGGAGGGGGCCTGAGGTTAACAGCCAACATGCCAAATACCTGTTTGGTCACATGGTTTCAGTTTTCTGGTGCATTACCTCATCAATCAACAAGAAATGCAGGTGGATATGGTAGTCTTGCCATCAACACATGGAAAAGCTATCGTATAAGATATTGACTTTCTTCTTCTTCTTCCACTTTCCGGCCACCATCAACAGGTTGAGGATTTTGCCAGTGTTTGCGCAAAAGGAAAAGAACTAGTATAGAAATATAGGTAAAAGTATGAAATAAGAAAAAGATTTTAAAAATAGGTTAAAAACAAGGCTATTTAGGAGATTAGAAACAGTGTTGGGCCAGTCGTTCCTTGAGGGCATCGACTGACCCGACTGACTGGATGTCTGGTGGTAACTTGTTCCAGTCCCTGATCGTTCTTGGGAAGAAGGAGTTAAGTCTGTACTGAGTTCGACACTGTGGTAGTTGGAATGATGTTTCAGGATCTGTTTGTCTAGAGTTTCTGGTAACCGGAATGAAGTATGATGATGAGTTGGTGAAGTAAATTTGTTCATTGTAGATCTTGTAGAGCATGGTGAGGCGGGTTTCTTTACGACGGTCTTCAAGGGATCTCCAGTTGAGTTTAGCTATCATGTCTGTTACACTTGAGCGGTTGTGATAGTTGTTTCTGACAAAGCGAGCTGATCTTCTTTGTATCATCTCGAGCTTGTTTATTTGACCTTTCTTGTATGGATCCCATACTGAGCTTGCATATTCTATGGATGGTCTAATGATGGCCTTATAAGCTGTTTCTTTGGCTGTAGTGGAGGCAACATTTAGGTTTCTGCGAAGGAATTTCAGTTTCTGGTTAGCTTTGTTGGTGATGTTGTTAATGTGTTCCCCCCATTCCATATTGTCGTTGATTGTACATCCCAGGTATTTGGCAGATTTTACGTGTTCTAAAGTGTGTCCATGGAGTTTGTAGTCATGAATGATGTTACTTTGATTACATGATTTGTGTTAGGACCTAGGTGAACTCAACTTTTAGCCTCTTCTGCCCTTTACCGTACCACTAGTCCCTTACACCACGAATATTTCCTTAGAAAAATGATCAAACAATAACATTTATTTGTGTATTAATCAATTAATTGGCTATTTAATTGAATATTTTACTTACCTTCATTTTTGCAAAATTCTCACGTGTGTTTACAAAGGGGAGGTTACTGTGATTCTCTACGAGGGGAGTAAATGCCGTACGTAACCGTCAACACGGAACAGTCTATCAAAACTCTGGGTATTGTCAGAGATCTTGTATAAATATATACTAGATGATTGATCATTGTCTTGTAAAATTGAAACGAAGAAAATAATTTTTTCAAGGAAAAATTAATCTTTAATTAATAGAATATTGTAAATTTTACTATGCTGATCAAGACTACAGGTAACTGTATCGTTGAAAAAGAAAACAAAAACGAAAAAAAAATGTTTTTTTGAAAATTTATATTTTTCTATCAAGGTCAATTTGCACAGAAATCCATGAGCCGGTTCGAGAGGTGCAGTTTATATAAATATAAATTTTCAAAAAAAACCATTTTTTTCGTGTTTTTTTTTTCGTTTTCAACGATACAGTTACCTGTGATCAAGACATCAAATTGTTAAAACATTAAAAAGCTTGGTATCTGATGGATGGGCGTATAGGAACTTTTAGCGTGAACACTGTGGCTCAAAATGCGTTATTGATCAACACAAGCAATTTGCAAACTTTAGTTAATATAAATTTCTTCAAAGCTTAAGAATTAGTTAGAATTATGTGATGCTTATAGCTATGGAAGTGAACTTAGTTGGCACATCAACCTCATTCTCGTTTAACCAGCGTGTTTTTCCTCCGTAATATAGTTTAGGGACTTGACTATACACTGATTCATGAGAATGATCAACCTACGGTTCATCAAGTTACAGTTACAGGGGCGTAGCTGGGCATATTTTCAGTGTACCCACGTGATGAATGCAGAATTCCTAGGGGGTCCGGTCTACGAAGCCGTACGTGCATTCTGGCGCGGTTTCAGACCATATAATTGTGTAATAAAAATTACAAAAATTATATGGCATGATAAACTCTGATTGTATTTTTTTTAAATAAAACATATGATTTCGTTTTATACTCTAGTAGGCTTAGTTTAGGATTATGCTCTAAGATTATGCATAAGAAACCGTGATACTGCTTGGCATTAAATATGAAACTAATGGGCACTTCTTTATTAAAGTAGCTTAAGCTTATTTTGTAGCGTTAAATGCCAATAAAAGATACGTCAGTTGCATCCACGTCACGGCCACATACCCGGGATTTTTACTTTGGGGTTTTACAAAACCACCACCCTTCCACGGCCTGTGGGGACAGCTGATGGTAAGATCTGCGGTATTTCCCGGTACCTGACAACTTAATATTGTCCCCGGTGTATTGGTTCGTAGAAAAAATCCCAAAATTTACCCGGGCCTGCGGGGGGAAGCTGCAAAGTTAAAACACGACCCATCCACGACTATCCCCGTGGATCCCCAGGGTGGGGTCGTGGATCCAACACATTTGCATTTAAAGTAAACGTCGGTACAAAACTCTAGTCACTAACATGAACATCTCGACTTTTGACGTTAGGTACGAACAATTTTGCGACCAATGTGGTCATTAAGTTCATTTTTATATCTGTATGGACTAACCGGAGTCGTCCGTGCCTTGTCGTGCCATCTCGACAGTCCGGTGACATATGTCAGACCCCGTTATATCAACGAGCATAACTGCAGAGGTTCGACTGTCCCCAGACCTCGCACGGCGGTTACACTGATTACACGTGCACATACTGTGTTGATCCGAGATTATCCGTGTCCTCGTCCGAGTTATTCCGTTGCTCTGAAGTGCCTATCCGGGACATTCCTTGGTCATCCCAATAGGGAAATTGTAGATTGTGTGTGTTTATTGTTTTTTCGGCACAAGCTCGCCCGTGTTGCATTGTCACCACCGCAACGATGGTCGCAAAAGTGAAGGAGACGAAAGGGTTTAATGGAGGGGGCGTTTAGAGTACCCATACTTCTAACGGAGGATGTGACTCACAAGAGTATGGTAAAACACAATATATTTGAGGGACTGAGCTCAGAGGCACACACAAAAATTAAATACAATGTCATATAGTGAGGAACTTTGCTGACTCGCCTACATGTATCCATAGACACATGCACGTATGTATGTCCATGATTTATCACACAAAATTAATCTCTACTTGATAACTTACAACAATAAATGCATTGTGCGAGCGAAGCGTACAAGAAAAAAGCATTAATTACCGAATATGCTTTTAATAGTTTTCTTTATAAATTACATTTTATCACATGAAAAATATGCCTCACCCGAGTACATGTAGTATAGCAACATTATTCGGCGATAATTCGATAATTGCAATATGCCCGCTTTAAGCAGTGAACCGTGAATTTTCAAATTATGAAAAATCCACGTGCAAAACAAAGGTTATAGATCATATATTAGCTTTATCAAAGACGTTTAAACGTCTTTGGATTTATAAACAAATTAGTACAAGGGGGCGATAGCGACCACAGTACTAATTTGTTTATAATTCTAATATGTGATCTATAACCGGCTTATAGTTTACCCGCCCACTTTCAGTGACCCTTTGTATGCAAACAATAGCATGCCCATTTATGGAATAATGAGAGTGCAATTGCACAAAATTACAAAATTGCTTGTATGATTGCTGATAGAATAACAGTAAAATTAAAAGGGTAGGCAGGTCTTGTTTTCCATATTTGGAATCGGCAAAATTGTCCTAATAAACAGATTTACTAAATAGTTATTATGCCCATTGCAAAAATAAATAAATAAGTGGTCCCAAAATTTGAAAATCCTTGGCTTTTGATTTGACAAAGAAGTAGGGTAAACTATAAGGATTAATACAACGATTTATAGTTCACCCTACTTCTTTGTCCAATCAAAAGCCAGGGATTTTCAATTTTTTGGACCGCTTATTCATTTATTTGTGCAATGGACATAATAAATATTTAGTAAATCCATTTATTAGGACAATTTGGCTGTTTCCTAATATGGAAAACTAGACCCGCCTACTCTCACAATTTTACTGTTATTCTATCAGCAATTTATAATCTGCTTATGAGGGACGATCAATATATAACGGGAAAATGCTTATAACCTTTTTATTATCCGTCTGATTTTACTCAAACTTTAGCCGAGTGTAGCGACATGTATTAGCAATGAATCAGTAAATAATCAGGATCATAGCAACAATAAACTGAAATCTACGGTTGCTAAGGCAACCCTCAATACGCGTAGGCGGGGCATTTTTTGGAATTTTCACCGTTTTCTCTCATATTCAAACCATAACAGTTTTCATATTAGCAATTAAAGTACCTTGCTGAAATTTGGCACTTATAGTCACATAAGACTTACAATACTGTTGGTGACAACATTAAAATGTTCTGTGTTTAAATGTTACGTCACGCACGTGAGACCGTTCCGCGTTAGCAAAAATCGCGGAAGACTAAATACTTCCGATAAAATATTTAGTTTTAAAGAATATCAGTAACAATCAAGTTGCTTGTGTAATTAAGTGATCATTTCGTGATAATGTCACGCCAAAAGCTTTGATTTATCTATAGTATGACATATTTAACGTGGATGGCAAAACGCATGTGATCTAACGCTACGTTACGTTTTCTGTGCAAAATGACGTTGCCCCGCCTACCGGTTTCATTGGTCGATAAAAATGTTCTAAAATATAGCACATGTATCTGCAACCAAATAAAATATGTTCAGACAATAACATTCATTATCACAGTTATAGGTATTTCCCATTATATATTGATCATCCCTCGTACATACTTTTTCACTCTCATTACTCCGTAAATGGTGATGCTATTGTTTGCATACAAAAGCATCGGAAAGCTCACCAAAAGTGGGCGGGTAAACTATAAGCCGGTTATAGATCACATATTAGAATTATAAACAAATTAGAGCGTCGGTCGCTAGCGCTCCCTTGCTCTAATTTGTTTATAAATCTAATATATGATCTATAACCTATACTACTATAGTCGTAAGCTAAGCGTGTAACCATGTTGGTATTATAATGTGTAAAATTGAAAGTACATGAAATGTGAGAGGTAAATAATACTTATTTTATCGTAATTATAATCCAGTGGATTTAACCCGAGCCACGAATTTTAATACTCATGTTATTAATTAAATGGCTGATATCATGTCAATATTTATTCCCTGGTTGCTGTGTTTTCATAAGCATGGAGTACAATTAAGACACTCGATGTGAAATATTAACACAATTCTAAAAAGACGATATTACAGGATTAGCTTGTGGAACTTTGTATTCAACAGGATTGCCCTGTAGTATATACATGTATATAAAAGATCTGGATCAGGTCAAATTCCCCGTGCTATAGTGGTATCAAATATCGACAAATACTGTCGATTCAATAAGTAATACTAATGAGGGAACCATCCCATTCGACTACCGTTAACTCAGGTATACTCAGTTAACCATCTATGGATAAACATAGTTTACCTCACGGACGAGGTCATATTTACAACCGTTATCAATTAACATTGAAAGGACTTAGCCATAATATCAACGATTCTCCCATATTGTCTTGGTAGGATTTAGTGTGAAGACCAAATTAAAGAAGAACAACTGAACATGGTAGGTGTGACAAAATATCTTTATGCGTGAGTTGAATTTTATAGTAATCCAATTAGTCATACAGTGGTCAGTTATTACACGTGATTTCAATAGCAATAAATGATACAAGTTGAATTTTATAGTAATCCGATAACTCATACAGTGTTTTGATTTATACTCCGATATCATAAAACAATTTGCATAAACAACTAAGTTGAAATATGCTTAATTATTGAGTCTATGCTACACTCAAATAATATCAAATAACAACAAATAACACTATTTGCTTGGCCAGACCTGCGTTTATTCAGTCAGCTAGTATGCGAAAAGCAGAGCATGAATGGCATGTATACATACGTAAGGTAATGTGAAATTACGATGTTGTAACTTGGCATATGCAAAAATACAAGTAATATAACATGCCCAAAATATGCGTTATTTAAATAACCATATATCACGTTATATATCTCTATATTTATTAATATAAATCAGACGTAAAAGAAATGCGAATCGACTCGCTCAGGAAAAACCAGAGATAAAAAACCTTTTTTATAAGGAAAAGCACTCTGGAAACCTGTGTCCGTTTGTCCCATACAAATGTATAAATACATGTGGTGTCGATCGCTGAATGTTGGACCTCATTCTCATCACAAACACAAACAATAATATAAAACAATATTGCAAAACTCAATTTGTTTACAAATGAATCCGAAATGTGTGCAAAAACTCGACATTTGTAATAAAAGTATTATCATTATTTGCTCTGAAATTTCCACTTGAGCTTTCATCGTACGCCAACGACTAATTATGTTGCAAGCTATACATTTCACCATTTAATTGGGTTATCAAATTAAACAAGACGTGACCTGACTGACTGAAATCGTCTGGTAGAATGACCAAAACTTCATATCAATACACATTTTTCAACACAGAAAAATCCCGTGAAAATCAACCGACCAATACCATAATCACTCTATTAGAATCCGTTACGCGTTTAGACAAATATTTCACGCTATTACTATCGAAACGCGTGAAATAAATAGTCTATGCTACACTCAAATAATATCAAATAACAACAAATAACACTATTTGCTTGGCCAGACCTGCGTTTAGACTTACAAAAGAAGGGGCTGGAGCTGAGCTACGTTGTATTTCCAGAAAACAAATTTGTCTATGTGATATACGAATCCGTACTCGACGACGTCATAAGACTTACGAATGCAACATATGCACGCTTCAGACCTCTAGTCTATTGCAAAACCGCCAAATATTGAAATATAGCGAGTCTACTTTCTGTAGAATAAGGAACAGAACCCTCTTAACCGTTTTCGCCCTTCCACCGACCGTGTCTTTTCCGACACCGGTCATTCACACCGAAGTGTCTGCGGCACTGACATCGCAGTATCTCAAGTAATGTAAGTCTGTGTTTAACTCGCCGACCGTTTCTCTGAGCATAAACAGTTAAGATCACCTGGTCCTTAAATTAAATTAAGGTATTATATCATTATAAAAGACTACTTTGCCCCGTGATCTAATCAAATTTTAAACAACACTTTCCACTGTTTGTTCCGAAAAAATGAAATAGCACTGAAGCATGATATACGGTCATACAGACATACCTTCGACACCACGACTTTATTACCGATACGGTATTGGTCAGTTTTACAACTATTACGAATGAATATGCTAAAACAAGAACTTTGCAACTTGACATCAAAGAAATATTCAAAGAAACCAATGTTTCTAATTCCATCATATCTTTAAAAAAAAAAAACTGAATTACCCAAAAGAATCAAGCATAAAAATCTGATGATAAAAAGTAAAAACATCATTGATGTTGACATATTCATCACACAAATCAATCAACATTTGACTGGACACGATGTCATTTTGTTTACAGGTTTAAGAATAACTTTTTTCACAAATAAATTGTCAGTTAGATCTGGACGATTCCTGAGAGAATACTTGTATGTCAATTTTGACCGTACACTGTCGACGAAATGACGTTATCCTATGATTTCTTGTCGACAAGTTCAGCTAATTAAAGACATACCAAAATTGATATAACTGGTAACGACTGTCCACCGACTGTCCAATGAAATAACGAAATGCCCCCACTGTTTGAAATAGCGTCAATACTTCTTGTTCTCGAGTTCACTAAATATCCGGCCATTTTCTGGTTGAAACCACGTACTAAACGACCTATCTCAAACATCGGTCATCTCAAATTCTTCAGCAGTACATTTCTGCAAACTCTAGCCTTTGTCCCGTTCTGTAAACTTTACGGGCTCTAAATAATCAACATATGCGATAAATTTAACCGTATATCCACCGTAAAACAAAATATTGCCAAATATGGTGCTGATGTACAGTGTGGTACTAAAACAGCACATACATATTTTGTCAGCAATAATTTTGATATGATAATACTCGCCAAGCCAGATTTGGCGCTGGAACTATTCAATACTTTGACCCCGATGAACTTTTCTTAAATACATCAACACAATCGGTGCCGATGTAGGCTCATGTATCTAGATTTAAATTTGAGCAGTTTCTATTGTAATGATATGCAAAACTGTCCATTGTGTATGGAGCCCATTTCATATCTAAAACCTGAAATTCTACATGTATGATAAACCAGTCGTCACTATCGGAACAACCATTAATATAGTTTGTTTCAAAGTTATCTCCCCTTGGCAACCACCTAAGATTTAAATATCAGTATTATTATCAGAACAAATGTCATCCATCTTCAATAAAATGTGACTATCATGTAAATGAGGCTTCCAACTATCAGTTGTCAGAGTTGATCTAGCATTTTTAGTCGGTATTTTCTATGACATTTCTTTTGCAATTTTAAACGTGGCTTTGCATCACAATATAGACATATTCAATTTCGCTCTACGTTGAGATAAACGTGATTTTATAGATACACCAACTACAGGTTTCTAAAACATATCAACATTTTTCATTATAATTATCGTAACCAGGTTCACTTGCGTCAACAAAGACGTTTACATATTTTTCTAACCCAAATCCACTGGCGTCAACAGAGACGTTGGCATATTTTACTAATCCAGCTCCACTGGCGTCAACAGAGACGTTGGCATATTTTACTAATCCAGCTCCACTGGCGTCCACAAAGACGAATGCCCGACTAACAGAATATCATATTTTTTATATATATAACGCACTTTCTTCACATAATTATTTGTTTTTACTATGCATATACGTTCACTTTAAAAATACAATTTATCAGAACCGCGGCATACCAGCTGTCTCCTTGAACTACACATTTTTGTAATTCTATTCATACTTGTAAGCTAATTTTCTTAACGGAATCAGAACAAAACAGTTACTGACTTGCTACAGACATTCCATGTGACTTAGTCATTGTTTTTGGACATTTATTTATACCTTCGGCCAAGTGCCGTCCATATCCTGAACATACTGCATATATAACAAAGTTTCTTGCAACATTATTCTCATGCTAAAAGCCAAATGAAAATCATATTTTTTTTTTTTTTTTTTTTTTTTTTTTTTTATTTTTTTTTTTTTATTTTTTTTTTTTTTTGACAGCGTACACAAACAGTATCGTAACAGAGCAACCTCTTTAAAATGTCGCCAAATATTCTAAATTTGAACCAACCAGCATTGTTTAACAACATGTAACATTTTTCTTCAAAGTCAGTCGAATGTTCTAATAATATCATAATATAATGGTACAACGCCTTAATTTTTTTTTTTTTTTTTTTTTTTTTTTTTTTTTTTTTTTTTTTTTTTTTTTTTTTTTTTTACTAAACATGCACATTCCAAAACAGTACTTTAGCAGCCTGTTCATAGTCCGAAATTGCTTTCTAGCAATATTTTCTATTTCTCATGTAGACGAAAAGTAATGTGTTATATAAAAGGGCAGCACTGAAAACTGTTTAATTAGCAGTTTCACCTCTTATTCTATTTCTATACCTTTTGAAACCAGCAATATTAAAGCTACTAACAAAATTTAGTCGGATGTCATGAAACATAGTGATACAGTGCTACAATTGAACCTATAATATCAAATTCAACAAGCAATCTCCTTATGATAAAACGTATCTCAACTTACTGAGTATCAAAACAGCTTTAAAAACCACACACTGAATTATACTGTCTATATTCATTACGGTTGGTGGTATCTAGCTTTATGAATCACACTTCGTCAGTAAACTTGCACATACTGCATTACCATGTGTTATTATTATTATTATTATCTAATAACGATTTTCAAATCAACATTCTTAGGCCATTTATGTAATGATGACTGACAAACCATGACCAAACATTTTGCATATTGTATCTTATTGCATCTAAGATGTACGCACCTGTAACCCGTGTTACCACAAGCTAATGCTTTACACACCAGTCGGCTGTGTCACCACAAGCTAATGCTTTACACACTAGTAACCTGTGTCACCACAAGCTTATGCTTTACACACCAGTAAACTGTGTCACCACAAGCTAATGCTTTACATCTCAGCAACCTGTGTCACCACAAGCTAATGCTTTACACACCGGTAACCTGTGTTACCGCAAACTCATGCTTTACACACCGGTAACCTGTGTTACCACAAACTCATGCTTTACATACCGGTAACCTGTGCTACCACAAACTCATGTTTCCACACCGATAACCTGTGTTACCGCAAACTCGTGCTTTACACACCGGTAACCTGTGTTACCACAGACTTATGCTTTACACACCAGTAACATGTGTTACCACAAGCTAATGCTTTAAGCATGAACTGAGTTTACTGAAATTCTCTTTTACAAAATAATTTATCTAAATAACTAGTTCACCCACTGGAACCGAGCACTACTTTTACAATAAATATCAATACTACTTATCTGAACTTTCTGTCTGTGACACACAACATGGAGCCCACCATGGGGCCTTCCAGTCAACAATGACCTGACTTTCTCTGTTATTCGGGTATATTTGCAGTCCTCGTTGAATCATCTGGCGAATCATTGAATCATTCTCGTGTTGTTTGCATTTGTGCAAATTGTCTTCTCATCGACGGAATTCTCTCTCCATGGATGTGTTCATCAAACGCTTTAAATTTACGTTGAATTATAATCGCTAAATGTTATAGTAAAGCTTCTGCGCGTTAACATTGTTCTAGAGTCCAGTATCAAGCTTAGAACAAGACGTGACCTGACTGACTGAAATCGTCTGGTAGAATGACCAAAACTTCATATCAATACACATTTTTCAACACAGAAAAATCCCGTGAAAATCAACCGACCAATACCATAATCACTCTATTAGAATCCGTTACGCGTTTAGACAAATATTTCACGCTATTACTATCGAAACGCGTGAAATAAATAATATATTGATTTTATTTGCACTAAATGATTGAACAATGGAATAAATATCTCTTCATGTACACTTATAAAAGGATTGTTGGACCGAATAACTTAAGAAAACTAATGTACAAATAATGTACTTCTCAATAGGTGAAAACTGCTGAACGAATAAAACTGTATGTATACCACAAGACCGTCGTTGTGTTAAGGACGTTACGACAAAGCAATCTGCTTCGCATGTTATCTTTCTTTTTGAGTCTTTGCTTAACATGGTTTGCCACATTGTCTTATGCACTTTGAATGTGGCATTTGGTGGCATTTATAGTCATTGGGATGTGGCTAGTTAGTTTTGATTTCAGACCATTGCTTGGTTGTATAGTTTGAATTATTATGTCCATTTATGTTCAAGCTTAAATTAGTGATGAATTGTTGATTTTTAAACGGTCCATACATGTACTTGGTTATTTTTTACCCATTTCGTTTTAACTAGCATTTTTTATCAATTGCATTTTGTTTTCTTTTGTCTAAAGTGTGATGATTGTACAGCACTTTTGAACGTGTAATTTACATGAAAAGAATGGCTATATACAGTCCAGTTAGGGTCTGGATAAAGTGAACAATCGACTATCACGGTGTAAAAACAAGTAAAAAGGCTTATACCAACAGTTCAATACTAAACTCAACTCTACCTGTTAAAGCAATGGTTTTAATCATTTGGGTACACAAAAAAGATGACATCACTGCCATAATATCCTATCCTAACTTGACTATAAATATGGTATAATAAATAATAATGTAGTTTAAGAATGGAGCTATAACTCTAACGCGGTATTGGGACCTGTGTCACCTAAAGTAAACAGGTAAACCAGGTATAACAACATCAGGGTATTGGAAAAGGGATTATCTTTTCAATGTGAACCGTAATTTTAATTTACTTGGTGAATAAAAGTGAGCAGGTAAATAAACTTCTTCACTCCCTTAATCAATGTATTGTACAATGATTTCTGTTTATATTGACATTGCAGTATATCGTGTTAGAGTTATACTCACTTTTGTCTTTCGTTTTCAGGCGGAACAGCTTACCGAAAAACAGCTTACAGGTAATTGCTTACTATCGAATCCAAATGGTTCCGGGCACAGAGGCATGTATTCAAATACAATACTCGAGCACAGAAAACGTAATACAAACACCGACCATTTAATATGAAATATAGCGTTCGCCTTAACAGACTTAAAACCAAAAGTCCTGGTGCCAAATCATAATATTCTATAAAAATATAAAACCCTAATTAGGAGATTGTAAGTCCTACGTAGGAGATAAAAAGCCTAATTAGGAGATTGGAAGCCCTACGTAGGAGATAAAAAAAGCCTAATTAGGAGATTATAAGCCCTTCGTAGGAGATAAAAAGCCTAATTAGGAGATTGTAAGCCCTACGTAGGAGATAAAAAGCCTACTTTTAGAGATTTTAAGCCCTACGCAGGAGATAAAAAGCCTAATTTGGAGATTTTAAGCCCTACGTAGGAGATAAAAAGCCTAATTTGGAGATTTTAAGCCCTACGTAGGAGATAAAAACCGAATTATGAGATTGTAAGTCCTACGTAGGAGATGTAAAAACCGAATTAGGAGATAGAAAATCTAATTAGGAGTTGTTTAAAATACTTGGTTGGTTTCTACAAGGGCCCCAACCGGAGAAATAAAGAAAGTAACAAATTGAACAAGGAAGGCAGTACTGATTCAATGAACATTTACATTTTGTAGTTTAAAATTCTACACCGTATTAATACGGTATAGAATTTTGGAGGTAAAATACTTAAATTATTACAATATTCTAATGTTTCACAAGTTATTTTTATATCAGCGTGCTTGTTTATGTGATATACAAGCATCTATGCTCAAATATAATGAATATTTAACAATTTTATTTGATTTTTGCTATACACTGTAACTTGACACGACCCCTTTAATGCCCTAAGTCTTTTTAAATCACCTGCTTTATTTTTGCAATTTCACAGAGCTCAAGCAAGCGTTCAGCATGTTTGATAAAGACGGGGATGGAACTGTCACCACCAAAGAATTAGGAACAGTAATGCGATCTCTAGGGCAGAATCCGACAGAATCAGAGCTTCAAGATATGATTAAAGATGTCGATAAAGATGGTAAAATACCTTCTTCTGATAGTATATTATAGATTGGCGAATTTGTTTGACACGATCCTGATCTTTTGATTAGCATAATTTAACAGTGTTTTGATTTTTAACAAAGTCAGAAAGTTATTTTAAAGTCAAAACATTTCAAAGAATGGATGAATGAGGGTATTTATACCTGAAACTTTTTCACTTGTTCCTGATTCGATAGGGATATGGCACTCGGTGAGCGATATTGAGTCAAGATGGTCTCGGCATATTTATATTTACCCGTTTACCATGTATAAAAATATGAAAACATCTAACAAGGAATGCAGCACTCAACATAACCAGCCGAGAACAGAAAATATGAAAACATAAAAAGGTCACAAAACACTACACAATGCCCCATATTGAGACCCACATGGAAGATAGGAAAACCGAATGTGTCAGCCTCGACCTCGTTCAATAAAGCCGTTAAATTACTTACTACTTACTTTAACATAAACGAACGAGAAAATGAAATTCCATTGTGCCAGTTGTCCAACAGCTGAGTATTCATCAGTTTTAAACAAATGTTTTGCAATTCTGTAAGTGATATCCACCATTTCTTGCAGGTACTGGAACTATGTGCCTACCTGAGTTCACATCAATGATGGCAAAGAAAATGAAAAACCCTAACGTTTTGGAAGATGAAATGATACAATCATTTAAAATATTTGACCGAGATAGTAACGGTTATATTGATGCTGAAGAACTACGTCACGTGATGACAAATCTCGGAGAAAAACTCACAGACGTGGAAGTCAACGAGATGATACGAGAAGCTGATGTTGATGGTGATGGCTTGATAAATTACTCAGGTAGGTATTAATGAAGCATAGATGTCGCTGGCTTAGAATGAGAAGGGCGTAAGTACAAAATCGATATTCTGAGAAACAAAACGAGAAAAAACTGTCAACAGATTACTCTTGCAAGAACAAGATTTTTAAACTTCAGTTTGCAGTCTATTGGTCAAGATGAAAAGTTCCGATTTTCTTGAAAATTATACTCGTATAGGCTCATATCTCTGTCAAATATGTACCAGTCTTATTAAACAATACTTACGAACTTCTCATTCTAAACCAGCCTTACTCTGTAACTAGAATGCCTACTTTATCACAAAATATGAAATAAATAAAAATTGCATTACTTAAGGACGCCAACTGTGATGCCTATTTATCAATTACATTGCAATTTATGCCTTGTTCCCACTGAGTATTTTTACATCGACAATGTACTCCCGATTTGATAAATGGGTATCGGAAGGCATCGGGAAAAGGGTCTTCCTGATTTAGGAGACTCTTCAGGTAAGTCATTAAAACATTTGTGATATCATGGGCGCGATGCCCCCCCCCCCCCCCCCCGAAGTAATTGGGTTTACATCGCCCACGCAAAAAATGCTCAGTTGGAACTTGGCTTATACTTACAAAATGTATACAGTATGCACTTAGTCTATTGTATTTCTTCCGATTTCTCTTTCAGAATTCTCAAAGATGATAATGAACATGTAAAGTAGTGTAAGAAACTGATATTCTACGTTCAAATATGTTGTTATTGCAGAGAAAACTTACACATGTATAGACATTATATATATATATATATAAGTTTTATGCTTCGGCTTCTACTGATGCGGAGGCGTTTAGCGGTACAACGTCAGTAACAAACTGTTGAGAGCCAAATTATTTTTAAGTCCATCAATGCATTGCTTTCGAAACTGGCGTACTTGTTTACCATCATAAACGCAAGACAGTACCAAAGCCATGTAACACTATTAATCATTTCAACAGAATTATAACCCTAGAATGACTTAGCTTTTATGGACAATGCTTCCACGGGGCTTTTAGCGTTTTCTGAACGCAGTCTGGTTTCTGGAACTAGTTGAACGTCTTAACTGGGATATTTGTTCTAAAAATTGTCAGTTTTTAAACACAATTATCGTATTTTGACCAAATTAACGACTTTTTCTATATTGTCTAACCATGTGCAAGATTTCATTGCGATATCAGAAGGTAAAGATTTTTTACAAAATACACTGCAACAGTATAGTTTCTTTTTGGACACCCAGTATAAAGATGCATATGATAAGATAACGTGCTACAAAATAATTCAATAACGTAACAACTTTGAGGGGTCGAACTTCTACGCAATAAGGAAACCAGGAACGAATTCGAGAGGTCGATCAACCGACATGTGCAGTTGATCAAGTTCAACCCAAGAATCACAAAGATTTATCATCTATATATGGATGCAAAGTGTGATTATAAAATTACAAACAGTTTTACAATATGTTATGCACACTGGTCAGATACTGCCAGAAGTCTATCAGTGAAATAAATCCTGTATCATTCACATACGTAGGACGAGACTTCATTCAACTACTTTTCTGATTGGTCACATTTCAATAATCAACATTTCTGTTTAACTCTGACCATATTTTTATGATATTTGAACACACAAGTTTTCAGAATCATTTTCATATTTTGTCATGTAATGTGGGACTTTTTATCGAATAAGTTACCTTAAAGGTTTGTGTGCAAAATATCACAAGAAATATGCTAACAGTGAAAAGCATTTCGAAGTATAAAATTGACCAATTAGAAAAGTGGTTCAATATATACAAGATTAGGTTCACGAGATGTTATTTGGTGTCCTTGATGATCAAAGGCATTTCACATGCCGCTTATAACAATAAACATGTAAACTGATGAAATGGGTTTTATATTAAAACAAAAATATATTTTCATAAAGATTAAAGGGACGTTTTAGACGTTTTAAACACAAAACTATGTTTTACGAATGCCTAAAGTATTATTACAACTTACATTACGATCAAAGGCGCAATTAATGAAAAACTTCCGAGCATGTTTTACCGTCCGTTAATTAGGCCACGGGTTTTCTCGGCATTTATACACTACATACGCTGTCACAATGTTGAATATATATTTTACTGCGTTAGTCACGCAATAGAGTTTATGGGTTTAAAAGGTAATAAATCTACGTTATGCGATTATTTTTCTTCTAGATGAATAAGTCCAGATTCGTATATAAATGTATTTGGTCGGTGCACATGAAGCCAAAACATGCGATTTAAGATTGCTTTTTGATACATTTTGCAATTTACCAACTGCAGTTGAGTCCCTTTAAAGTTTTGCAGAAAGTTTTGCAGAAAAATCACAGATAACGGTGTAAGAAGTTGATGCGATATATTATTTCTTATTCAAGTGATGCTGAATGAAACAGTATTGACCGAGGTATTCCAAATCAATGTTAATAGAATGTCCGAGATGTTCAGAATGACGTTCGGTGTAAGACTGGTTCCACTTTCCGCGTACTTTAGACGGTGCTGTAAAATGATACAGTTGGAACCCGTCTATGGGACTTTGTTCCGTAAATAGCTCCAAGTCTTTCCAAATGATCCCCGTTATCACTTTACAAATGGACACACTAAGTCTTTACTAGTTGTAGAACTACCTGTCAACTTCTTCATGAAAGGGTTTGTATCAACATACACATCCACTGATTCAATCTTCAATTTGTCATTGACACGTGCTACTGAGCATCCAAACATCTCCAGTATCTCTCCTGTAGGGGACGTGTCCTTATAATCACCTTCAAACTTACCCCAGTGTCGCCAGGTAAACGCCACAACTGGCGGGCCTAGAATATACAAACAGTAGAAAAACCTTATCTGGTTTAAACGATACATATCACTGGCTTATTATGAGAAGGTATAGCTTGGCTATTTTGACCTGAACCAGATCTTTATGCAAGAATGTAACACAAGGTTCTTGCTTTGAATATATCAATTTCCGCAAGCAAAACTTGCGATAACGGTATTTTAAATTTGTGTTTCTATTACATCTCGAGCGTCTTCGTGGTACTCCCCTATTATGAAAACACACAATCGGTGTTGTATCGTAGGTAATATATCGACTGTTAAATTATGCTAATCAAAAGGTCAGGCTCGTGTCAAATTAGCCAAGGTATAGTAGTATCAATATTTTGAGAAAACTGCCAGAAAATTACCCTTTATTCTTGGTACAACCAGCTGTTTTAACGTCAGTTTGGTCAACATGACAAGTTCTGATTTTCATGAAAATGGTCAAATAAGAAGCGCCTTGTGATGCCTATTAGGTATCAGTCAGATAAGGTCTTCTTATTCTAAACCATCGATGTAAAGACAAGTTATAATTTGCTGATGAAAGCATGTACTAGGAAAATTTAAAATTACCACATTATTGAAGGATACATTATTTGTTACTTTCACGCGAAGGTTGCTGGACTTATAAAGCAGACTCACCACTTTGGTGTATTCTAGAACGTTACATTGTATACGAGATTTTTTACCGGAGACAAACGGTAATGACCGGTACAAGATCTACCGTATTTGAAATAAATGGACACGTTAACATTCGGATTTATTAACTTTTACTAAGAAAGATGGTGTAAATTTGGCAGACTGAAACAATCCATACGTAAACAAAGCGATACATAGTCAATATGTTATAAGAGTGACTTGAGCCTTCACAATTGTTCTAACGTAAATGACATTTAATTACCTGAATAAACTTCTAATACTTCCCATGGAAAGCCACTTTTAAATACATTCTGAAACAGCTCGGTAGAGGAGATCATAGTTTCCTTCGTAGCATCGTAATACGGACTATCCTCTAGCAAGGCATTGTAGTATCCGGTCTCCATATATTCCTCTAGAGAGAGTCTTTTCCCACCATTTGCGCCTATGTTGAACAACTTCTGGTCTACTGTCTGCCAATCCTATACATATTTAGTAAAGCGTCACATGATAACGATATACATGTATACGATTTAATGAAACTTTTCAGTATAATCAGAGCCCTCATACAATGTCCGTGAACAATTGTCTCAAACGTGTATTTTCTCTAATATATTGTCGAAAATGTGTATTTTCTCAAATAAGTTGTCGGAAATAAGTATTTTCTCTAATATATTGTCGAAAATGTGCATTTTCTCGAATAAGTTGTTGGAAATAAGTATTTTCTCTAATATATTGTCGAAAATGTGCATTTTCTCTAATAAGTTGTTGGAAATAAGTATTTTCTCTAATATATTGTCGAAAATGTGCATTTTATCTAATAAGTTGTTGGAAATAAGTATTTTCTCTAATATATTGTCGAACTGTGCATTTTATCTAATAAGTTGTTGGAACCGTGTATTTTCTCTAATATATTGTCGAACTGTGCATTTTATCTAATAAATTGTTGGAACCGTGTATTTTCTCTAATATATTGCCGCAAGTGTGTATTTTCTCCAATAATTATATTGTAGGAAATGTGTTTTTTCTTTAATACTAGTACTTTGTAGGAAATTGGTATTTTTTTTCTCTAATATATTGTTGGTAACGTGTAGCTATAAAATTAACGCAATTACTATTTGATTAAAACTATTCTATTTACTTAAAACTTTCCAAAATATTAAATGTATTTATAACATCAAAATGAAGAGAATGTACATTATAAGGGATGCTCGCAAAGGTCCGAGTCAAGGACCGTAATTAATCGTCTATGTATGATAATATCAGTATGCGAATAACATGTCATGCAGCTATTAATTTAGCAATAAATCTCACAGTATTTAGTAACGTCATTTAAAGAGGCATTCCATATAACTAGCATATTTTTCTCTAGTATGACATTAAATGGGCTAAATGTACAAAGCACTATCAATTATCATAACTTGTCAGAAGAAAGTATGCGCACATATGTCCCTCAAATGTTAAACAATATATTTAAATCACCAGTAGTAATTTATCACATCCCGTGATTTATTATTATGTGGTCAAAGGGAAACAACTAGTGACTATTTTGGCTCGTTACGGAAATATATTTTCATGTTTTCTCGGTAATTGGTGGGTACTTTTTTATTGAATATTTGAAGAGTTTAGGCAATAAGGATCTCATTTAATGTATAATATTCCTGAATCGATTTAAACGATCAAAGTTATAGGAAACGTCTCTTTAATAAAGACATAAAAATATTTCATTACTCGTCGCGAAACTTTTCAACACCCTTGTACTTACAAGTATACTCTTAGCATTTTTATGCTCCTAGAACAGTTATGTTATAGATACAGTACTAGTTTTTGATCAAAAGTGTCCTCTTACAAGCGTTATAGGATAGCTTTGTTAGGACAACAAGAAATAGTCCAAGGCGAAGCTGTGACGTTTATTTAACTGCTCATGAATGTAATCATGCAAATCTGAAATAGTTTGAAGCTTAAACTGACCAATCATTTTCTGAGTAAATGTCACACAAAGTGTATTCTTACAGAAATAATGTACACTTTTTGGAAGGAGTCAGTGAGCGTGTCGGAGTATAACATACGCATTGTAACATGTTGTAAGTTTGCTTATAATAAAAAGGTGAACAAATACAGGAAACACTGTATGCCATTGAGTTTTAATCTCTCTTTACCTTTGTCCGTATTTTATGAGTCAATTCCATTTCCCAGGTTTTCACCAAATTTTGTACAATATACTCTAATGAATTGTTTGCATGTATTTTAGTCCTGCCCTCCATGAACGCTTGATTGACGGTATCATAGTTTGGTATTCCGTCCCTCCAAACTGTGCTTGGGTCATCCGTGTGTTCTCTATATGGAAACCCTTCTGTGGTGTCAGTCATGTTTACTGTAAAAGTGTTGAAAACGATAAAAGCAAGACTGCGTTCAGAAAAATGCTTATACCCCAGTGGAAGCCTTGTCCATAAACAGGGCTATTTCATTTAGGGGTCATAATTTTTTTGTAATGTTGAATAGAGCTGCATGGCTTTGACAATGTAATTTGTGTGTTTGATGGTAAACAAGTATGCTCAATTTGAAACCAATGCATTGCATGATGGACTTTAAAAATATTTGAGTTGACGAATGAACGAACGGAGAGACGGACGAACGAATGGACGGACATGGACCTGTGTCTCGCTATATATAATGTACCTCGCATCGGTAGATGCTGGGGCATTAAAATAATGCTAGTAACAAAGTGGACAGGGAATATAACGCACGACAGAAACTACAGAGCATATAACTGACGAAATGCAAAAAAGACATGACACAAAAAGACATGACACAAAAAGACATGACACAAAAAGACATGACACAAAAATGACATTAAAGTCAATATCAATAGCCCCAAACATGAACATGTGTGTCACTATTTTTATATCTCAGATAAATTGCATTATACGAGAAAGCATTTGCAGTTGATTGTGCATCCTTGTATTCCATTTATTGTTTTAAGCAAAAAAAAAACCAACATCTAAAACCCAATAACGCAACGCTCTGGGGCCTAATTCACCAACGGTATAAGTCTAAAACTCAGACTTAGACTTTATATTGCCAAATGTTCTATTCGCTCTCATGTTGTTATTAATGTACCGATTTTGATATAAATTGATATACATGTTCAGTGTGTGTAACAAACATGTAATCAGATAAAAATTACACTTGGTTAAATCTAATGGTAAAAAATGGCAGTGATTATGAATGTTGTCAATTTTAAGTCTAAGTCCTAGTTTTTTACTTATAACGTTGGCGAATAAGGCTCCTGGTGAATAAAGAAGTTCTGCACCAACTGTATCTAATAGAAGATGCTTTCATATTTTTTGCGCTATATAAATGATATATATTTGTATTCGTCTAGAGGAACTGTCGCGTGATGAACAGTGGTTATGTACGAATCGAAACAATTTTTTTTCTTTTTCTATAAAATTAAAGAAAAAGAAAAAAACGTTTCTCCAAATTACACTATAAAGTCATGTTATGAAGCCAAAACATTGTCTTATAACTAAAAATTAAAGATGTTAAAATTAGGAAATCGTCAATTTGCCGTAACATAACTGCACTTGAGAACTCTTCAAGAGGAGATTCTTTATTACACCCGGGTATCCGTTTCCTTTATTCAACCATATACACGGCGATTTCCTGGACTGTACCCTTACCACTACGGGTACACTACATCATTCCACGAGGTACAAATACATCACCACATGTGGAAAAAAATCGAATAACTATCAGTTATTAAATTTTCATGGTAGGCTATGGCCTGTTGTGAACGGAAGTCACGACCGGTAATCGAACCCGTATAGCCGGTTTATCAATCAATTGCTCTATGCACTTGGGCACGGTCACGATCGCAACTCCAATACGAATACGATAATCCACAGGTACACGAAGCCATCGATTTAATAAACTTGCATGAAAAAAAGTTCAACGTAGATCTAGGAAAGGCAAGATAGATATACGTCGACTTTTTTCATGCAAGTTTATTAAATCGATGACACCGTGTGCCTGTGCGATAACCGAATAAAACTACAAAAAAATGTATCTAATAAGTAATACCCTTACCTTGAGTCTTCTTGCAGCTGCAGATGCAATTGTATATAACTAAGCTTCCCGTAGCCCCCATGTTGATCCCAACTTGACACACCAACCTACAAAAGTAAAACCGAAAAGTATGTACCCGCCTAATTTACGTAAACTGTGTTGTTTCTTCTTCTTTTTGATGTCCTAATAATTGTTTAGTTCAGCATAACACGCTTCGTGATTTTTTTAGTTTTCTTTGATTTTTGTTTTTATCAATAGTTTACATCTCGCCATAAATAGTTAATGTTACAAAATATGTTTTAAATAACCATCAAATATGTATACAACTAAAATATTTTTTTGTTTATATGTTTATCGACAACGTTTCGCCTATACCGGCTTCATCAAGCGGTAAAATAAACATTTTTGTCTTAATTTAGTTACAATATAGGGAAATAATTGTTCTGTACTCATTCATCGCATTGAAATTTGAGGCTGACTGGTTAATTTAACTATACATTTTGTATTGTGTATCTCCCTCGTAAGTACTACAGGCCTAAGAAATTATACCACAAAAAACCGACTTTAATATCGCCAAATGTTCACTCCTTCATAAGATAAAGACCAGGGTTAAAACCTCTCTGTCCGCCCATACATGAATATACCATTTAATGCATAAACGGGCCAGAAACTGGTTTTGGTCGGCACTAATTATGTCTCTAAAATACAAAACAATTAAACTGTATACCTTTAGTCGTGTTTGAGTTACAATATCATATACTTTCGACGATGTGCCGTTCCGGATTAGAAGCCATTGTCACGTTGTTTTGATATTGACAATGGAACCCAACCCGAAACGTTACAAACCTGTCAAATATACTTATAAAATGGGTGAAACTTACGGAAGTAAAAACTATAGTTTGTGGTACATTTTTTAGACCTGTGTACGGACGTTACGCAAATACTCGTATTATTAACCTTTCACATATGATCAACCTGAATGTGCAGATGACCTTAAAGGAAGGGATTTCTGCTGTTTTGATTTTTACCAGAGTTATAGCCCTTTGTTACATTTAGTATTTATTAAGTTGTATAGTGAAAAACCTTGTGTGTTGAACTCTTCACAAATCATTGGGTGGGTATTTTTCAACTTTCACAGATGATCAACCTCGATGCGTAGTTGGTCGTAAAGGAAGAAAATTTTGCTACAGCAAGTTTTACATCAGTTATGACCCTTAGTTACTATACTACTGTATCTACCCCACAATGAAACATATTTCCTCTCCTTAACCATTTCAATGATATGTGCTATAATAGGGGCACCCGTGTCTCATGAACACATTTCTAGTTTTCTTTAGGGTTTAAGTCCTTTTATACCGTTCTTTTGTCATTCATTTGCAAGGGACATTGACGAATTGACGAAACAAGTTTATTCTAAAAAACTAGTAAGCAGCCTACATGTGCATCTTGCAATACATACTTTGAACTTCTTCAATTTTTCAATATAAGAGGCATGGGAAGTTTATCGAAGCACTTACGAAAATATTAACTGATGGTAAAAGTTTTTAACAAGACACATATTTAGGTATTTTAATGGGGAAAAATAGAATGAAAATGTTTAGTAAGTAAGTAAGTAAGTCTTAATTCTAGAAGGCTATAATCCATTTACAAGTATGCAATTTTCAATATGGTCCTCAACATATAATAAACAAAGGGTACATTACATGATATATAAGTATACAACTATAATTAACAAAGTTACTGTAACAGTTACAAACTTTAAGGTAAGATGTATTAACAGGATGAGTCTGTTTTATGTCAATGTTTGTTTCTCGGGTATTGTAATTTGATGTGTGCATATTTATAATTTATTTCTTGAGTCTGATTCTCGTACTGCGTTTGGTATTTCATTCCATAGTTTTGGTCCTGAGTAGGCAAGAGATTTTCTGGAGAATTCAAAATTTGCTGATGGTACATAAAGTTCTTCATTAGTTACAGTTCTGAGATTACATGAATGAAATTTGTTTATTTTTGTAAATTTTTGTTGCTTGTATTTTGGAAATTGGTTGTCTTTGAGTGTTTGTACTCTAGAATTGATTTCTTACATTCAACTCTTTTGTCAAATTTTATCCGCTGAAGCTTGAACAGAACATCTGAGGAAGTGTCAAAGTATTTTACATTAGGAATGATGTGTGCTGTCCTTTTTTGGAATTTAATGATTTCATTGATTATCTTTTTGTTTGTATTGGCCCAAATTGAACAGCAATAATCTAGGTTTGGGAGGATGTAAGCAATAATAACTTATTTTCTTGTTGGCATATCTAAGTATTGTTCGATTCGCATGAGGAACTAAAGTTGTGTATTACATTATTTTCATTGTTTTGTCAATATGCCGGGGTTTTCCATTTTAGTGTGTTATTTTTATTAATTCCAAGAAGTCTTTCATTTTCTGAAAGTTCAATATCATGGTTCTGTAATTTTAATTCGATGTATGGGATGCTCGGTTTGTTTGTTGGCCTTGTAATATACATAGGACTTAATTACAGTAAGTCGTTTATATAATCGAGAAACATCAGTGGTCCCAAGACTGAGCCTTAGGGAACACATGAAGCTATTTCTGTGGGGCCTGAAAACACACACTTTCTGTGTTCTGATTGATAGATAAGAATTTATCTGTGATATGATGTTTGATGACAAATGGTACAATTTGAGCTTGTCTGTAAGAATCTAGTGTTTGACAATGTCTAATGCTTTGGTAAAGTATAGAAGTAATGTACCAGCAAATTGTCCGTCATTGACGCACTAATCCAGTTATCTACTATATTTGTAAGTGCAGTTTCACAGGAGTGTTTGGCTCTAAAGCCTGACTGTGATGTGTACAACAGGGAGTGTCTTTCAAGAAAATATTTGAGTACGTAAGAGATGTGTTTCTCAAACAGTTTGGAGATGACTGGCAGACTTGAAATATGACGTTCATTACTTTTATCTGATTTTTGCACTTTTTGAATATTGGAATCATGTTTTATTCTTTTAGTGATGTTGGAAATGTTCTAGCAATTATGCTCATGTTTATGATGGATGCAAGAGGTTTGCTATTATTGAAGATGCTGTTTCCGGGAATGTTGAACTTATATCGTCTAGACCACATTTTGTGATGTCTAACTCTTATTTGACTAATTGCTTTTTTTACATGTACATATTGTTCTGTAACATGGTGTATAACAAAGTTTGGCGTGTCACTGGGTATTTGTCTTGTGTCATATTCTTATGGACTGGTGAAGTTGTATCATCGAAACCCTATGTGTTAGTGACTGTCTCGAAAATATTAGTGAAGTATATATTGAATACTTCTGCCGATTCGCTAGAGTATGTGTTTGGTACACCGTTATCAACATTAATGTAATCTGGTTTGGTGGCTTTTAGTTTTGCCAGATATATCTCTTACATTTTTACATACATTTTGTAGTTTCTTTGGTGGTTTGCTGTTTTTTGAATTTCATTGTGAATTCATTTTTCCATTGTGTATAAGTGATCTTATTGTAATTAATTAGTTAAACTACAGTCCCCAACACTTTACATTCAGTCCCCCCTAAAACCCATTTTTGGTGTGAAAAAAAACCCGAACATATATGACATCATTAATATATTAAAAAATCTTTTAATTAACTACTATAATGAACAAAAAATACATAAATTTCGTAAGAAACAAAATTCATAAACGTATCTTACCAATATATGCACGCATACACCAACAGATAACATGCTTACTGTTCTTCTCATTACTGAGATAAATGTATATGTTGATATTGTTGTAATTAAACAAATTAAAAAATAAACGGGCTGACATTGGTCGGTTCCAAAAACAAAATACAGCCCCCAACACTTCATTTAACGCGAGTTAAACATTAACTTCATGTTACATATTTCTTCATTTGGCTGAATCATGGTGTGAGCGTAAAGTTTAACAAATAGGAACAACTTAACCCTCAATTGCAATTATAGTAATAAAACAACGCGACTGTCACGTACACGAGCATAATTTAGAAAAATAATTGCAGTTCATGAGTACTGAGTTTTACTATTGATAGTCAATGAAGTAGATATAAACGCTCTAATTCAAATACTTCACAACCTGGAACGTGAATTTTTTAATTTCAAAAGTTGACGATTTTAAATGAAAAAGCCATGCAGTTGACACCGTAGATTTTGACATGTTTCAGTAACATATTTTTTATTATACAATGTACATATTTTAGCGAATTACTGAAATTCGTGCATTAATACATATTTTAACGAAATTGTTCACGATTTCAATTTCACCGTTGAAGAATTGTGAATTTTAGTGTCACCATCGGTCTTTTATACGTTTGTACAATGTGACCGAAGTTTTCCGAACTACATACAAAGTTTGTCTGTGAATTGCACATTGAATGTATTTCCGTGATAGCCCGATGTTTTCAGAACCACATTCAAGGTATTTCCGTGATTGGTCGATACTTTCAGAACCACATTCAATACTTTTCCGTGATTGGACTATGTTTTCCGAACCATATTCAACGTTTTTCTGTGAATGGCAGATGTTTTCCAAATCACATTCAACGTTTTTCCCTGAATGGCCGATGTTCTCAGAGCCATAGGAAAGGCTGCTCAGTGAATGACTGGGGTAACGCAACATGGTCCGCTAAAATTGTCGCAGAATTTACATCACAGTACAAACACATGAACGTTTATGCAATTCTTCAGAAGTTGTATTGTTTGGAAGTATGTCGAACACATGTATCATTTGGTTGTCATCAATGACCACAATATGAGATGAATTATATCTAGATATTGCAATATTTTGTGGTTGATAAATTTCATATTTTGTTGACTCCAATCTACCACAAAATTCACCTTTTCCTTTGAACATATCTATTGAAGACGTGAGCTCTCTTGCCACGAGTAGATTCCCTCCATAAACAGCCACCGTTCCCGCGTCATATACAAGCCGCTCCCAATTCAGACTGCCGTCCAATCGGAAGCATTTCACAAGCCCCGCCTCTCTGTCAGTGACGTAAACAAGTCTTGTCATTGGGCAAATCGCAACTTGACGCGGGCATTTAAATTTCAGCCTACCTCCTTTAAGATTTACAATGTCCCCTAATATACCAATCTGTTTTAGGTAGCACAGTTGGCACACCTCATCCCCATCTCCACTGACCAACACAGCGATCCTGTTATCCAGTATATCCATTCCGTAACATTTCTTAGTGAAATATAGGTCATTAGCAAACGTCTGTTCAACCAGATCGTAGACCTTCATGCAAGCGTCTGTTGGTACTGTCATATATAGGATGGAGTGGAGAACAACTATATCGTACACGTTCTTCTGTTTTACAGCAGCCACGAGGGTCATTTCGGCATTATAAGTTTGAATTTCTTCCAGACCTTAAATACAAACAATGTGGTTTTGGTTAATGATCAAGGTGGTTAGTAAATTGTACCTACCAAAAATATCTACATGTATGTCATGCTCTATGATTTTATTAGGGTTCTACGATGCTTCTCAACAGTTGTTACGTTACATATTACGTTGGCTGATTCACAGTTTTCTCCAGCATGTATTCTAACCAGTATATACTGGTCAACAAATCGGGCAGGGAGTGCAACACTTGAAACAGTAACTACACAGAACAAATTGCACAAAAGGAACATCACTCGTATACAACACGGGATAATGGAGATAACTATGAAATAGACAGACATGAATTTCAATGGTTGTTATAACTAGTTGAACAGTGGCCTTTTCACATTGCAAGTCTAAACCTCAGACTTAGACTTTACATTGTCAAATGTTCTGTTCACTCTCATGTTCTTATAAATGTACCGATTTTGATATATATGGGAATTCGTGTTTAGTGAGTAACAACAAATATTCAGACAAAAGTTCACACGGTTAAATATAATTGTAAAGAAAAGTTGGGGACTATAAATGTTGTCAATTGTAAGTCTAAATCTGAGTTTCGGGCTTACAATGTTCGTGAATATACTAAAGGCTCATGGGTACTGTTTTATCAACGTATTTACGGAAATCGTTAACTTACGTTCATATTTTAGGTCTGTACTTACAATTCCTAAAAAACTGAAAATTGGGAACAGAAGTGTTTTTGTAGGAGTATTAAAGCTCAAAGTACACGTTTTAAAGTTGTAAAAATATTATAACGAATTGAATTTGATCGTAAGTTTAAGATTTCCGTCATTGCTTTGATAAAACAGTACCCTGGAAAGGAGTGTGCACGAAACACCAAATTGCTAGCTCTCTATAACTTACCATTGTCATAAACAATGACCATATCGGCGTAGAATGTTACAGCCGTGATTTCACTTTGTACCTCACCACGCGACCAAACCCTGTCCATCTCCTCCCCCTCCTCCGATTCCTCGTCATCATTTGTACCTTCACCATTGTCTGCTTTCACTTCCTTCACAGTTTCTGGTGTAATGGCAAATATGTAACAATTCCGGAGACGTTTGAATGGGTTTAGTCCACGGTTAAGTAGATAGGATTTTGGGTAGGTGGATATTTTCCAATCTAGAATCCACTTGGATCCCGTTTCAGTGTCTGAAAATGACAGATAAAATCACAAGATATTGATTTATTTTTGTAAATCTATTAACTGAGAAACCTTTTTGGTGTTTGCTCCGACTAAAACATCAAAGTAATGACAAAAAACATCAGTACGGTATTTGGTATACCTCACATTCAAAATGGCATAACATCAAGCAACAGATAAAACATCCAATTCTTCTGTCTAAAGTACTCGATCTTCCTTACGGCAAGCGTAACGGGTTTGAGGATATGAGATTAATCAGATTGACAAAATATCCTAATTCCAAATGTTTTGTCAATCACATAGCCCGATAGTCATTTTACAGATCCTAATTCCAAATGTTGTGTCAATCACATAGCCCGATAGTCATTTTACAGATCCTAATTCCAAATGTTTTGTCAATCAGATAGCCCGATAGTCATTTTACAGATCCTAATTCCAAATGTTTTGTCAATCACATAGCCCGATAGTCATTTTACACATCCTAATTCCAAATGTTTTGTCAATCACATAGCCCGATAGTCATTTTACAGATACTAATTCCAAATGTTTTGTCAATCACATAGCCCGATAGTCATTTTACAGATCCTAAATCCAAATGTTTTGTGAATCACATAGCCCGATAGTCATTTTACAGATCCTAATTCCAAATGTTTTGTCAATCACATAGCCCGATAGTCATTTTACAGATCCTAATTCCAAATGTTTTGTCAATCTCATAGCCCGATAGTCATTTTACAGATCCTAATTCCAAATGTTTTGTCAATCACATAGCCCGATAGTCATTGTACAGATCCTAATTCCAAATGTTTGTCAATCACATAGCCCGATAGTCCTTTTACAGATCCTAATTTCAAATGTTTTGTCAATCACATAGCCCGATAGTCATTTTACAGATCCTAATTCCAAATGTTTTGTCAATCACATAGCCCGATAGTCATTTTACAGATCCTAATTCCAAATGTTTTGTCAATCATATAGCCCGATAGTCATTTTACAGATCCTAATTCCAAATGTTTTGTCAATCACATAGCCCGATAGTCATTTTACAGATCCTAATTCCAAATGTTTTGTCAATCACATAGCCCGATAGTCATTTTACAGTGGAAAAAAGGTGAGGTATAAAAGTTGGATATCATATATCTCCCCCTGGTGATGGATACTTAGTGTGGAAGAGTGTCACTTCAATATCGAGGACCAACCAGACACCAACTTCTTTCTGCATTTTTACTTTCCAACATATATCTTTTATATGTAAGACAAAAGCAAAAAATATAAAGGTCCTGTCCACACACCAATCGGACTTTACCAATCAGACAGACATATGTAATATAACGGACCATTGCAGTGTGTCTGAACCCTTGACCGACGTTTTCGAAGGAAGATGCATTAACAACTTGCTTTTAACTTTACTTAGTGTCATGATTCCGAACCGCCCAAAGTACTCAACAAAGCATGTACATCACCGTCGTAGTTTTCAGAGATTTTGGCTTCAATTTAGGAAAAACATACAAATACAACAATGGAATACATTTACCCTTTTCCGCTTCACTGAATGGTTGTTTGTAAGTCACGGAGCAATCTGATTGGTCAACTCTTTCAGGAAATCTATAATCGGACGGCACGTGGCATGCCCATTGATCACGTGTCATAGAATAGTTGATCATCTAAATAAAGGATAAATAAAACGCATGATGAACACTTAAATTGTACATTTAATTTAGAAAATATTTAACGCGTGACTTTTTATATGAAATTTATCAAATGCGTTGAATAAATGATTCCAATTACACTGTCTTAAACATATTTTCTCATGTCAATAAACAATACGCTTTCTATCATACACATGATTTAAACATGGGCATGTGGTATGCATGGTTGAAGCGTCAAGTCACCGAAGTGCTAAAACTTATCTTTTTTTCAACTGCATGTACATGATGTAGTCAAGGACTTCACTGTGGACAGTCATAAATGTATTCTGTGTTATATACACTGTTTATCACCGTGGCACGATTTCTATCCCGAGTAATGCATACGAGGGGTGATCAATATATTCGAGGACTTTCCTTCTCAATTTTGAAATATTGAAACTAGAGTAATGAAATTCCACGCTGGTGTAGATCAATCAATTATCTCGCGTTTTGTTTAATTTACTTTATGATAACGTCATTATTTACTTGATGACGTCACTTTTTGTAACCATGGTGAAGCACGCACCGTCGAGCATCTCGGACGTCGCGTTATTTCTGAGAAACGACATGCTATGAAAATTTACGCGAAACTAGTAAAATCCTCGCGACATCTCCAAAATGACTTGACTAAATTGTGCATGGACTCTTTGCGCTCCCAATTGGCCATTTTCATCAATTCCGGTGTTTATGTGATTGTTGGGTTTCTGTCAAACGGTTGAGTCGATAAAATAAGGATAAACAGCAAAAATAACACCGAGTTAGGGGCATTTTCCGTTAAATTCTGCGAAATAAGACGCACAGATCTCAACCAAATGTAACTGGCGAAAACGAAGACTAGTATAGGCTACAAAACATTAAATCGTTGACCCCAAATCAAAAGGGTTATTCGATATTGCGTCCTTAACCTGATTGGTCGTACTTCATTCTTAATTGGAATGATCAAATTTTGTAAAGTCAACAGCCATTTCCCGAGTTTTGTTTCCCATAACGCATAAATACTATTTTTATTCCATCTCACATTCAAGAATTGGCTACTAACTACATATTTCAGTAGTAAAAGAAATCTAGTCTCATACATGGGACCGGGTATCAGTCAAGAAAGGAGCTATGTGTTGCTCCGACGGTGACGCTTGGAATGACGTCACGTGACGTCCAACGTCACGCGCTCCTTGTATGAATCAAATAATTTTATTATTGCATTCGGTCAGAGACATCTTACTGCGAATGATGTTAAATGGCTTTGAGAATTGCTGCCAATATGAAATTGCTAGATGAAAAGTCCTCGAATATATTGATCACCCCTCGTATATATGCTATTATTATAAACACGTCCACATCATAAAATTTACATCAATACTTATGAAATTGTGAATTAAATGATAAATAAACTACAGGGTGTCCCATGTGCCACATTACAACCGAACGCCATGAAGAAATGCTTGATCTCATATTAAATAACAACTTGTGTTCGTTTTATTTTCATATGAGGGCAACATTTGTAGACCTCTTTTGATTTTTCTGTCAATTTAGGTCGACATTTGTGACCCTTATTTGCTCGTTTTGGGCACTCAAAAAGGGAATTTGTGTTTTTTTTCCTTTTTGAATAGTTGTCCGGTAACGGTGAAATACCAATGGAAAGCCTTAAAGACTTATAACATGTTTTTTGTCAGTGATCATATCACTTTCAAAATAACACGACACGATTCTTGCTAAATATGTTTTCGATAAATTCCAAAATGGTGTAATTCTTAAAATTAAGATTGAACCAGAGTTCGCCGCAAATGAGGTCTACAACAGCTAAATCCAAACGTTTATGAAAAAATACTGTGATAAAGGTATAGCTTACCTTTGTGAAATATCCACAGAGAGCACAATGGAAACCTCTATCACGATGTTTATTACCACAGTAAGCGTCCGTCTGATCAATGGTCAGCTGTAAGCATGCACGACAAAACGTATGCTTGCAAGCCAGTGTACGGGGATCGGAGAATTCTTTCAGACATATTTGACAATGGCTGACTTCCCAGCATTCGTCAGCACTTCCGGTTGAAGATTTTAATCTCCGGAAGTCATCTGTGAGATTCGTCACCGTTGTATATTGATAGCGTTTAGTTTGTTCGTCCATTTTTTAATCCAATTTTCAACTACTTGTATACCAAACTGTCAGTATGTTACATGTTAACACTGCCGTCATAGTTTATTATAAGAAACTGACGTATGGTATTCAGAATATTGCGTCGATGATGACGTCACCTCTGGTGTCACCATAGCAATTGTTACATACTATCCATAATTCGATAGAGCGATTTCAACAGTTCAAAACAATAGATGGCTACGGTAGGCTAGGTGCACTATTTTTACATTCAAGCATATTTTTATAGTTTAAAGTTTTAAACCGCTAATTTGTGAAAATAATTACATAATTATTATATTTCTTATGAAAAAATAATCTAGCTTATAAGCCATCGAATAATCGTATCAAGATGAATTCACTTTCTACCACAAAGTAAACTAATTATGTATTCAATATTGAATTTTTTTTCACTAAATATCTCATAAATTAAATCCGTATCGTGTGAATAAATCGTTTATATTCTTAAACAAAATACAATTTTTGTTCTAAACCATAATTTTGTAAACTGCATTTTACACCGACATGAAAAAAGGTAGAAGAAAAATAATCATTATAAAAGACTATTGCGTGGTTAATAACTGAATAGTAATTAGAACATGTAAATCCATTGTTATTTATTTAACCCATATACCAAATAGGCAATATGATATTGCATAAGAAGTTCTCCATGTCCATATATCTAGTCATTCGTTTGATTGAGCTTTTAATTAGCCTCACATATGATTGAGTTGTAAATCAGGTCACATTAAATTATTTACTGACTATTTTCATTGTATTCTATAAGCGAGTTAAAAAATACTTACTGTTTTGATTCTCTCCCTTTATTTAAACACTACAGCTCTTTATTTATGTATAGTTCAGCTATTAGGGTAAGAAAACAGTGACACAGTGGTAGAATCCACTGTTATAATCGATTCAATAAGTAATACTAATGAGTGACCTATCTCATTCGAAAGAATGGCGGGTTTTTATCGTTAACTCAGGTATACCTAGTTCAACCTAAACAAACATTACTTACCTGACAGAAGACTCGATGTTGACAAACGATTCTCATGTAATTTTGAAAGATCTGTACGGTGTTAAACGATTTATATAGGCTTATACAAGTTAACATGTTTGTATTATTGAAATGGGAAACCTACAGAACTCTACCTGTTCTGGCAATGGTTGCAATATTTTGTCACATGATATACATAATCGGCTACGTCACTTGCAAGATATCCTAACTGGACTGTATGTATGCCTATAACAACCCGAACCAATCGTAACTACTCGGATATTTTCGCCACATCCATGTACGTTTCTTTAGTTGTAGTAATGCTGAAAATGTTCTTGTAAATGCTATATAGTAATACAAAATGTAGTAGTTAGTGTGCTGGACATGCACATGGACGACCCGTTTTGAATCCCATTCAAAGACAATTTTAAATCATGCTGATGTGGAAAAACTGCCGACTCCTTATGGAAGGAAAAGTTTTGGCACATGTAAGACTTACAATCAACAATAAACCAACGAACAAATGACCAAGGAAGCGAGTTTGTGATCATGCGGAGGGACAAACGAAAGGACGAAGTCTTAAGTAAGCTAATTGGCTCGCAATTTAAAACTTAAAACACAAAACAAAATTGATTTAATTCACATTTTAATACAATTTAAGTTTATTTAACACAGTATGACATTGTAGCCGTGAGTCATCGAACCATCAACCAACGATACTGCCGAGATCAAAGTCCCTGTAAGTATATCAAATACATGTACAGTGCCCACCAAAAATAAGTATGCAGAGGTTATTTCTCCATTTACTTGCCTGTATAAGACTATTTGCAGAACAGAAAGGCAACAATTTTTTTGAAGACCAGAAATCTTTTTTTGTTCATTAAGTGTTAAGACAATACATTGAGTGTTACCCTATATGTATTTTTTTATTTCTTTGTCTGACTTTTGAGGTAACAGTCAGCCCCTTTGACCCTATGGTTATTTTAATTTTAAACATTTTCATTTTTATTTCTATGTCATGTTTTACTCATTTAGTAACTGTAGTTTCAGAAATTACTATAGTTTTGCCCATCTGATAAACAGATATTTGAATCAATTATAATTCTGCATCTGTCAAAAAGTGTATACTTATTAAAGGTTGGCATTGTATATCAACGATAACATAAGTATAGCTTGGAGAATTTGACACGGTATTGACCGTTTAACAGCCGATATAGTGTCTGGATCTGTAATACCATATTAGAGATGTGCACACCTAGACCTATATGGACATCTGTAAATTTTAAGCGTTAAAACCGAGGGGTTGTCTCAAATGAATTTGGATATAATATAAAGCCTGCTTCTGACTGACGAATTTAATCATATGTAGTGATTGTACAAGTAGAAGTCATACATAACTTTGAGAAAACCCCTAGTACATTTACCTTAATGATATAGCCATTCACATCTGTTCATGTGTGCACATCTCCATTTGGGGAGTATCACAAAGACACTCGCGGTGTAATACAAACACAAATCAGATATTGCACGATTTGCTTACGGAAATTGATACATTCAAAGCAAGAACATTGTAATATATTTATGGATATGGATCAGGATCATCTCAAATTCCCCAAGCTATATAACTGGTAATTACCTTCAGTTAAAGTCACATTAAGTTTTAAACTGCTATCTTTATAAGTTATAACTTGGTAAACTCTCTGCAGAATGATGCAATTTTAGCATTTTAGTTGATTCCCAAATGTGGAAAACACCATAAGATGGAAGAAAATGTAATAAAACATACAGATGGTTTGTTGACAAAATGTCAATTTATAAATAATTAAATGCATGATTTAAAGTCTAGAGGGATCAACTGTTGCAAAATGAGTATTTTGTTCACCATACAATTTCCTAAATACGACATTTGGTCTACTATTTCGACAGAAATAGTTAACATTCTATCGTCGAGTATTGGTCATTTGTTAAGAAACAGCCTAATAATTCCATAATACATTGTACGTGTATGTAATGGATGATCAAAAAAAGAAAAAAAGTTATGGGAGCAATAATGTGACTTTAAAGACGTGTCAAGTGATTCAGAAATAAAATCTATTGATTGCTGACCCGAAGGTGATCCCGTAACTAGCCCAAATAAAAACAAACAAACAGAAACATGTTTGAAGTGTTTCCCAACCGAAGCACTAACTTCACTAAAAGTATATGTATATGATCCTTTACACCAGGCACGCTAAAACATGCATTTAGATTCTGGTTATATCATGCAATATACCCTCAAAATCAAAATGACTACCCTCTTCTTCGTCCATATAGATCAAACACAGGCACCCGTATCATTGTATCACAAAAAAAACCACGAAAACAGTTTGATTTTTGTAAAATTTATATTTTTCTTTCTTACAGAAACATATAAAAACATTAAAATAGTCTTTATCAATGATACAGTTACTTGTGGTGTCAAGGACACCAAATGTAAGTAACAGCTGACTTGCGACTCAACACTCAGAATGAGTATGACAGTCAGAAGGACGGACGCATGCTCGAAAGCAGACTTTCATTTGGCGTTTCATACAAATACAAATACATGTCATTTGTATAGCGCAAAAAATATGAAATCATATTCTATTGCGCTTCACACTTATATACATTCACTTAAAAAAACATTCAATTTAAAACCTGGATTCTAGAATTCCAAGCCATTTAGCACCCAGGATAATGTGATATTTACAAACATTGACTGGAGTTACCTACTGTGGAAAATTAAACATGTATGGTCAATTCAATACTAAATTAACACTGATACATCATGCACACTAGGTTAAACTACCAATGTGGGCTATACCAAAGTTTCCACCATTTGCATTGCCTGGGTGCACTATACATGTACTTACTCAACTTCACAAATATAGAATTCCTTGGCCTCACAGTTTTGATCATTCCATTCAAACTGAAGGTGCGGGAAGTAGACTAAACAATCCTCGACGCCAGGTTGACCAGCACTGCTAGGCTCACCAGGTGCCTAGTATGTTGTTGTTATCCTGAGAAATAATAAATACATAATAATAGAATCCGTCATTAGTTGTCTTTGGAGATTAACATTTCTCAAACGTGTCTAGAAAACACAAGTCAATTAGCGAGTCTTAGGCGAGCTTGAGGATTTTCTTTCATGGCGAGTTTAAGAAATGTTGATATCAAAGATAACGAACGACGGATTATTTTTATCACATTACCATAGTAATCGAGTCAAGACAACGTCAGAAATAACGAATGTAAGACTTTTCGCACAGAAAATCTTGTGACGTCACGCATTTGTTATCACACGTGTTGGAGTACATTGTATCACATGGCATATTTACGTTATTTATGTGATCAAATGATATTTGGTGTATAAGTATAGTGAATATACAATTTTCAAATTAGTTATATAGTAGCATTTGAGATACGTCTTGTAAAACAACGATATGGTCTCCATACTGTCGACATATCCCAAATGCTACTGTACTGTATTTATATACATATCGCTGTAGCCCGAGTGCCAGTATCAAGAAACGGGGATATTATCACTCAATGCCACAGCGCGCCGCCCAGTTATCACACTGGTCGAATGTTCTAAGTACACACTTTTATTTTTTCTGCAAAAATATAACACCGATAACTGAACCGAATACACCATTGGAATCAGGGAACTATTTGCTATCATATGCAGTAAATTACCACCCTTAAATATAATATCAATGTTTTACAAAATGGCCATTTATTTCATAGCTCAAAACAACAAAGTCGCACATCAATATCTGACATGACCATCACATGCCGAATGACATTTTTACATCTCCGGTTCATTAAATTCATACAGTTGTACGGGAGTGTCATTTCTTTTAGAAGAGTATTCGATGACGTTTCCGAGTAAAACAGAACTACTTACGGGTTTGGTATTTCGCCCCAATTCCATTTATCCTCCATTAATATATCATTTCCAAATGTCCAGAACATGTCATCAGGAGCTGCTCATAAAATAAATACATTCCCTGAATAGAAACATGTCGTATTACTATACTTACTCACATAGTCTACACATAATCACTGTATCATTTATTGTGGTTGTACATAAATCAACTTGTATGCCTTATTGCGAGCAAAATTATCTCAAGTCGATGAGGATTAGAATTGCCACGTGATACTTTTATGCAAAAGGTCTGATGTTGTGCCTGGAAGCGTAACTAGACAATTGAGTCCGTTTTGGGCAAATCCGAAATCGAGCCTAGATATGTTGATCCAGTGTTCCGTATCGTTAAAGTCACATAACGTCTTAAAATGATATCTTATTAAGCTATAACTTGGTAACCTCTCTACAGATTGATGCAAATTGACCACTTTAGTTGATTCCCAAATATGGAAAACACCATAAGATGGAAGTAAATGTAATAAATCATCCTGAAAGTTTGTTGACAAAATGACAATTTGTAAACAATAAATGCACGATTTAAAATCTAAGGGAACAACTCTTGCAAAATGAGTATTTTGTTTACCGTACACTTACCAATTAAATATGATATTTGGTCTACTTTTTGACAGATGTAATTAACATTCTATCGTCGAGTATTGGTCATATGTTAAGAAATTGTTCCATAATTTATTTCTTTTCAGTATAATATTTTTTTATAACATTTTTCTACTACCAAAGCAATTTTGATTTCGATTTTGGCTTACATTTGGTATATGAAGACATCAGATGAGATTATGCATGTATGTTTAATCATTACAATCGTTTGTAATGGGGACTGATATTATGAAACACCCTGTATATTACTGACAAGCAGAACTCATAAACAACATAAATTGTATTTCTCATGCCTATGATTTTGTTCCCATCAAGCATAAATTAACGATAATAATAATAAGTATTTAATATGTGCGAACTATGGAACGCCAAAATGGTCTAAATAATTATGACGAATAACTAGACCGGTACCTGAAGTCACTAGTGCGTAATGCATGTCTAGAAGACAGCCTGCTATGGTCTCTGTCAGACGTTATCTTGACAATGTTTCTTTACGACATTGGATAGGGTTAAAAGGTTTAACAGGTATTTTCCCTTATTCTCTTGTTTTTCAGGAAGCAAAGTTCATGTGTAACTTTATATGATAATCTAATGTATCGGTATACCCTTAAGCATTATAAACGCTGTCAAACTGGTTTATATTTTCATTTTGAATCGTTTTTAGTATGCCGTAATAAGGGGAAATATAATATCTATAAATTAAGGTTTGCAGGTGAATTTGCGTCATATATGATACTTAGCATTTGAATAGCCGAAGTAATTCCTTAAAGTGACATAATTGTAATACCTTGCAAAATACTTACATCATTATCAATATATTCCAAAAATAGAATTCAGACGTGTTATGGTCTCCATTGGTATATGAAGATATCAGATGAGTGTTATGATCTATAAACGAAGTCCTAATACGGAGTCATGATCTCTAAACGAAAATAATACAAAAAAATGATTTCTTTCGAAATCGATAGGAACAGAAGATGGTAATGCATTTTCCGGTCATTTTAACTTGAATATGAATATTTTATTTAAGTTTTGATGAGCATGTTACACAAATTCAGTGTATATATTCATGTGAATAAATTTTCGTTTGTGTGTTATGTTTATTCCATCGCCGGTGCCTTGGAGGTTAGTATTTCCTATCAGATTTCAAAAACTGGGCTACTTTAGGTATAAATTTACACTAAATAAATATACGTCGAATAATTTTTTTTTCGCATTATCAAATAGATTATATACCATTCACTACAACACATTATATTAACTTTACTTCCAGAAAAACATGATGATAAGTGAAACAACATGTTAAACCTCTTTGACCCTACCAAAAGTCGTAAAGAAAACGTTGTATTACGTCTGGCAGAGTCCATAGCATGATGTCGTGTAGACATGCATTACGCTTTGACATCGCTCCGTACCAGTGGAAGTAATTTCCGATAGATGTCTCTTGATGAAGTTATGTTCGACCTTTGTTTCCACGGTTACGAGGTGAGACTCATTCAATGCACATGCTTGCTGAAGATATAACACAGAAAATGACGTCAGTGATCACTGGTGGTGTACGGTTAAACCTTGGTCTGGAGTATAATAAAAAAAATAATAATAACAATAATAATACGAGGGGTGCTTCAGAAATAATGCAACTTTGGTTGTAAAATTTATTTGCGGTCTATTATTGTAGTTTCGTCAATTGATATGTGTTAAGCAAACTTTCTAGTTTTAGTTGACAAATGTGTAGGCATTTCGACCAAATATTAAGGTAGTTATGGTGCATTTTATAGACCTCAGTTAAAAGGCCACTGTACATGCCTAAACAATTATTATAGTGTAGATTTCCGGCATAAAATAATAATGAATTCGCATTATTCAGAGACGTTCATTAATCACATAAGCTATATCGCTGGCTAAAAATGAAACTACAAATTCAATATTGTGAGAAAACGAGAACAAAACTATCTAAAAACTCTTTACCTATGGAAAAACAAGCTTTTACAACTTTATTTTGGTCAACATGACACGTTCCGATTTTCATGAAAATAGGCTGATAAGAAGCGCAATTCGGTCAGCCATGGTACGCGAGAGACGGGAACGAGCCAATAACCTTCGGATCAGCGCTTACATGGACAACATAGAAACAAAGAGAATGAGTAAGCAGGGAGGTATATAAATATATTTACCACTGCGTGATGCCAGGTGGCCCTTTCCGCTGGTAGATGAGCGAAATAATAACACGAATCATCATATCGAACCCAGTCATTCAGACAGACGCTTGTTACTGAAACAGGTAAAAATGTCATTCATGCAGTCGCTGACGCTGATTAACAAAGCTTTAATATCATTCATACAGACGCTTGATACTGGTAAACAAAGTACTAATGTCATTCATACAGACGCTTGATACTGGTAAACAAAGTACTAATGTCATTCATACAGACGCTTGATACTGGTAAACAAAGTAATAATGTCATTCATACAGACGCTTGATACTGGTAAACAAAGTAATTATGTCATTCATACAGATATACAAAACACCATAAAATAAATACAATTACCTGCATAGAAGAGAGTCGAAAAAATGAATATATTCTGCAACATCATGACATTGTGTTAGTATGTCGTCTGTGATTCACCGAATTGCTAAAGATATGCGACAGGTCACTTAGTGGAATTATGATCCTAATATAGCCATAACATTTTATATGGGACGCCGTATGTATCATCGGTCGTATTTTACTTAGTATGTATAATGTGATTATATGGGACGCCACAGGTACCATCGATCGTGTTATACTTGAAGTAATGCTCGTAAAATGCTTGAAGTATCCAGTGAGCGCATGGGTATGACATTTCGCAAGAGTAAATGAAATACTATTATAATACTTAATCTGCATACAAATCTCAGCAGCATAGATTAATTTTAAGAAACGTTGTATTTAAGGATGGCAACGAATACCAAAATTGGTATCCGGATATCCGGAAAGGTATCCGAACGGATATCCGGATATCCGTATCAAATTGAATGTTGTTAAAATCGTGTTGGAATAAAGCTAATGCTATGCGACAATGTAACATAATTTCGCGACCACCATCGTCTTTGTGTACCAGACAGACTTACATTAAATGCCTCAATGCGGATATTCTGCTATTGTTACATCCATACCTACGAGTCCAAATATTTTATCTGACCTCTAAGCTTTAATCTTAAGAAACCTGTAAGTTGTTAACATTTTGTGTTTACATTTTGTGTTTATCGCGAGTGTGACTTTTGATATAAGGGTACGTAACTCCATCTGAATTATTTCTACTTTCGTTTTGACAAGCTGCTACACAGTGATCTCCCTTGACGATATACACGTGGAACTTATTGGGTTCCTGATGCTTTTTTATGTTCAGGTTTACTTTCTGCATCAAACATAAATTAATTGAATAAATAACTGATAACATAATTGGGCATTTTTAGTTTTTATTTCCAATCATAACCAATCGATAGTTTTGATACACTTTGAGTTATATTTAATTAGAAATGGGCGTTGCAGGGTCAAAGCCAATGATAAACGTCGACGCATATTAATTGTAAGTTATTTGCCGACAGTTACGTTCAGATTAACCAAAACTTCATAGCTTAGCTTGATTTTAATTAGCTGCCGATGAGAAAAGAATGTTTGTAACGTACGGCTACATAAGACAAATACCAAATTCGTAACCCCTTTAATCACCATTAGCACCTTTCGTCGACCCCCGCAATTAATCGAAACTGGTCTTATTTTTAAAATTACTAATTGAGTAGACAACTTGTTAAAATCGGGATAATTACTAACAAACACCTAGTATAATCTTATAATTGTCCGGCAAAAACAGACTTTAAGATACACCTCAGTGATTATCACGTAAAAGCAAATCTAACGGAGACCCCGTGTCAAAGAAATAAACAGACCCCAATAAACAATGTGTCACCGACATCAAATGTATTCTATGAGTGTAGGATAAAAGCCCCTACAGACAAAAGCCCCTACGCTCATTTTTATACATGAGGACATAAGCCCCTACAGATTTTTTTACACTAGGACATAAGCCCCTACATACTTTTTTACACTAGGACATAAGCCCCTATGCATGTTTGTTTGCAATATGAACAACTCAGTTATGCACCAGTGTCTACAAGTTCAAATTTTTAAGTTGTAATTAAACATCAAACGAGACACAACATAATAATTAATAATTATTGTATTTATAACAAGTTTCTATGATCAAATGAGTGTTTTGAGGCATGTTACAAACAGATAGTCACTACAATACATGATAATTGATCTTATTGAGTATTTTGCAGACTAATTATCTTTCAATTTACTAATTTTATACCCGAAATTAATGCATATTTGTAAAAAATAAACAGTAGATACAATAGAACAGTTTGTACAATAATTGTTTCTTAATTAACCATTTAATATTAGAAGAAAACATAGAACAGTACAAACAAAACATGTATAGGGGCTTATGTCCTAGTGTAAAAATATGCGTAGGGGCTTATGTCCTAGTGTAAAAAAAATGCGTAGGGGCTTATGTCCTTATGTATAAAAATGAGCGTAGGGGCTTATGGTCGTAGGGGCTTATGTCCGTCCCCCCTATTCTATTGTTCTAGGTGTCAATTGATGTTTTCCGTCGTAAAGTTATGAGAAAATTTTTTTTATTGAATTTTATAACGGATATTCGGATCCCAATTTACTATTCGGATACTTGGAACGCGATACGAATATCCGGATATCCGGATATCCGTTGCCATCTTTAGTTGTATTAATTGTATTTATAAGGTTCTATATAAGATACATCAACTTCACATTACATGTGATATGCCCACATTGGTTATGCATGCAGTATGGTTCGGACCACAGGTCTGTGCAAAATGTCCTGTGTGACCTATATATTAATAAGCGCCTTGGACACTTTTCACGGACCTGTGGTTCGAACCAATAATCTTATAAAGGGCATCGATTGTTTTGGATTTAATTTTTAATGATAACGTCTGTTTCCTGGTAGCAGTGTTAACGATACCGTATGGTGTTTCACCAGAACTTAACTCTCTTCGAAGTCTTGACAAATAATGCGCACAACACGTAGCTTAAAACACTAAGGATGTTATGCGCTTTTGTATATACCATTAGAACGAATAGTAATTTGTGTGACAAATACGAACATGTTAGTGGTACCAAAGTTTAAATGGAGTATCCATTTTTTGTGTGGCGATAAGCCACACAATGTAATAACTATCTTTCAATCTTTCAGCTTTATATATACTACCAAGTTAACGCCTTTATGCCTACATCAATAAATAGTTCTATGATTTGCACAATATTACAAGCATGCTACACAGGTTACACGTATCATTGAACCCGATTTGTTTACATTACGAACATTTATTAATATTAAGACCAACAATTATATCAGACTTTTATTGTTAGAGGATATTTATAGCAAATTATTCCGCATGGACTATATTCCTACTACCAAAGCATGTTTTCACTGGTGGCGGGAAGCTGAAATAGTTCTACGTAGATTCGGTTCACGGTACGACGAATAGACCGCTACGGTACGGAGTTTATCCATTCTTCAGTTACAATGAAGAAAAATATGAATCATTCGCTTGACATTACTAATCAATTAAACGAACGGACGTCAATATTTTTTAGATTTAATTACTAGTGCGACATCTCAGAAGCAATATTGTGTTTGTTATCAACGAGCGTGGAAAGTGACAGGACGATCGCGGCCATATTGGTTATGCAGAATGGCTAAAGCCCGTTCAGGACCGTACCATACGAATCCGGACCGAATATACGTTCAGAATAGTGAAATAAATACGGACAAATCTCGTAAAATTAATTGACAGCTCATAGAATGGAAATGTTTATTATGTTCGAAAAAGAACTTTAAAGAAACAATAATAACTTAATCAGTGAAACTAAAGGTGACAGTTGTGGGCTATAATGGGGATCTTCTAAACTTCATAAGACCCTTACATACAGTATATAGGGACTTGACTGTGCAGTATTGGGGAATTATTTTTTTAAGTGAACTTCATTTGTTGGTAAAAGTAATTGCTTTTAATAGGTATTTTTGTAAGAGAAGACGTCTTATAAAATGTCTGCCTGTTTATATAAGGAAAAAAGCCTTTATGGGTGTAATATCAAAAGTTTCAACAGTGAACATACTCATTATACAGTCTTAATGAAAAACTATAATGTGTATCGTAATACGTATCGTATCATAAGGTCTGTATCGTGATACGTATCGTATCGTGAGATGAGCGTATCGTTACACCCCTACTAGTCCTGTTTCTATAGCAGGGGGATGGCCATCTCGTTTGTTGTGTTTTAATTTCCACTGTATTCAGTTGTATGTAGACTACCCAGTCACTCATCTTGACACCGGCGCTTGGTGTCTTGAGAGCAGCACAAACATTCGAGTGAGTCTGGGCTTTTAGAGCTCTGACACAGCATGTTGATGCAGCCTTTATTTGATTGGTTATAATGACATCAGTACGCCACACATCAGTACTTTCAGTGCTTTGATTCTAACAAAGATCTGAGTATCTTCATGAGACTACAGTCATTCACCTACTATTTTCTTACCATAGCTAATGTTGTGTTAACTAGTTTGTTCAGATCATTGCTAGTTGATTTTTGTGATATGTATCACAAATCTACATAATATGACTGAATGTAGTGTACTGAATCGGGAGAACAACGTCTGCGGTACGTTTTGCCGTTCCCAATGAAAACTCTCTGTTTACATGATGGACTTTACTAGCTCAATGGCTGGCTAATCGGACACAAAACAAAACTGAATTCAGTTATAGAGTTGCGTTTAATTCAATTAAAATGCCGGTCGACACAATAAGGCATAGAGGGTCGAGCTGTTTAACCATTAACCGATGATGCCACCGCCAACATAGTCCCTGTAAGAATATTAAATTACATTTTAATTTATTACACGATGGAAGATTCAAATAAACTTGCAGCTTGGTGAAACACGCAGCATACCTACCAAGCAGGTTAATTCCGAACCAGGAGTGATAAAGCAATCATGTCAAAAGATGCACTTAAATGTGATTTAAATAGTATTCGATACATGAACAAGGAATGTATTGATTCCAGTGGTTATACATATCGGACAGAATGTCATAAATTGAATCAAATATACCTTTGGTCGAAGTTGGAAAACAGACATTAACAACAAAAGTAGGAGTAACTCCACATTTATAGGGGCACTTGTCAGCTATGCATACAGGGTGACCCATTATATATGTTACCATTACGATTGAATATCATACGAAAATGGTTTTAATCTCATACGACATGTTAATATATCCATGGGACATTTCAAAGTCATTCATACATAACATGGTCATAACACTATCAACACTATCAATTGCAAGACTCAAGTCAAGATTCTTGTAGAAAGTCGTTTGTTTCGACTTTTCTCATGTCATTCGGTTGTACTGGCAAAATATATTATGGGACGCCATGTACAACATTCTCATATTGAAAACCACTGTGTTGTTAAAGACCTTTGCATAATAAAATATAAGAACTAATTATTTATCAATTTACATAAAGATATAGACAAATAAATGATCTAGTGGTTACATTTAGCTTGAAAGGAAAGTTGCAGATTCGATCCCGGACTGCCATTGCTCTTGTGTGCGATGATATAGGGCAAAAAATGTCATTTCCACTACCAGCTTTGAAATGAATAGGGTCGGTAGGTAGGGAATATTATCTATTTTATTTTTGTTAGAAAAACATCCACTTTGATATTTAGAATAATCACACAGTTTTTACACATTATTTCTGATAAAGAAATACAGAAAGAACCAACATCCCCTGAAGGCCTGATAGAATAGGTCAAATTCAAAGAGTAGGAGGGGGCAAAACATAGGGTCGGTAGGTGTAGCGGAGAGGAGCAATGTTTTATCCTAGTTCTAGAATGTTTAGCCAAATGTCACGACCACGTACCTTGGTAATATTCATTGACATGAAATCATGTTAGAGGAAGTTTAACGGTGTTTGTTTATGTCTACTGCGATATTTAGTGAGTGGTCATCCGGGTTTCCCAAGCTGGGTTGGACAATCTTCTCCGCGATTGTATGGAAAGCGATAGTTGTAAAAACTATGAATTAAGGTTAGTTATACTTATTCCGAATTCTATCTTTGGTTCTTAAACTTGGCTGTTGTAAAGCTCCGATACGCAGAAACACGCTCTATGTTATTTAAAAATCATATTCAGTTGGGTAGGAAAATTAAAAAAGTGGTGAAGAACATACAAAGTGTCCTGGTCGAGGATCGAACAAGATACCCTTTCACCCGTAGTTAATTGGCTTTGTCTCGACAACCATGACGCTTTTGATTATGATACAAACGAAAGAAACTTACAACACTTCACAAATGAAGTATTCAGGTTGGTGACATACTTCGTCATTCCAGGCAAAATGAAGTTTAGTGTAGTACGCTAGACAGTCTTCACCACCATGGATATCGTTTGGCTCACCAGGACCCCAAAACGTCGGTGTAATACTTATAAGCATAATGAACATTACATAATATATACATGTAAAAGCATTAAAAGATATATACGTATATTATTTCAATAAAATACGACACAAGCGGTTTAAATGAAATAAGACACTAACAGTTTCAATTACATAAGACACTTAACAGTTTCATTAAAATAAGACACAAACCATTTAATTTAAATAAGACGCCAAAGTGTTAACCGAATAATAAAAACGGGACACTTACTAGTCCAGCAATAATGTCCAATAAACATTAATTTTTGGAGAAAGTTACCAAACTTGGTACAACTGTTCCTTGGTCCATTTGAAACATTTTTTTCATCAGACCCACTTAAAATATGTTCTTTGGTTGCCATAGCAACGGTTTTCAAAATGGCCGCCAAAATGATCAAATGGCGGTTTCCGCCCAATAACTTCAGTTTAGAATTACACATCGTGATGAAACTTGGTGTATAAGTAGCTTGACTCAATACGCCACTAAAAATATAAAGTTGGATTGATGGGGTCAATATCTAGGTCACTGTTACAAAAATAGAAAATCGGTTTTTGCTCAATAACTTCCGTTAAGAATGAGATATTTGGATAAAACTTGCTATATACGTTGCTTGTAGGATGATACACGTTGGGATAAAAATTTGGACATTTGGGGTCAAGGTCACAGTAACTAATAGAAAATCGGTTTCCGCTGACTATATTATGTCTGGAATGACATATATGAATGAAACGTGGTCAATATATAGCTTCCGCGAAGATACTTTCCATCAAAATAAGTGTAAATGGGGCCAAGGTCGACGTTGATAAAATAAAAAGCCAGTTTCTGCTGAATAATAACAATTAATTACGAATTACAAGCAATATATAAGCACTCTGTTTGATTTTCTATATTTTTGTTACCATGGCAACCACAATTATTGTCTGAATAAAACACAAATTAACACGAATAATCTGCTTATTAATCTGTATCCACATACCAAGTTTCATTAATCTAGCTTCAAAATTGTTTAAGCTATGACCGGATCTAGATTTTATGAAAAGACAAAACCTTGAGTTTACTATGTTATATATATAAGCCAGTCTCCAGGAAAACCTGCTATTTTGACAAGAAACATTTTTTATGTGTTTCATAGTTATAAAGACTAATGCCAATGAAGCATGATTCAAAAGAAATTGTGTAAATATCTTAAGTGTTGAGGAAGTTACAGCTGTTTTTGTAAAGTCAATATTCCGAGTTTTTTTTGCCTGACGTCGCGAACGTCATTCAAACGTCAGTTTACTGTAAAAAGTATTTATATAATTACACCACATGATTAATTCTTGACATAACATGTTCAAAATAGTGTCACATTTTAGAATTATGTTCTGATTTTTAAAATACATATCATAGTAGAAACGTGTTGCATTTAGAGAAAGTTTACTCTGAGTTTTTCTAAATTGAAGTATTTTTCCGAAATTGGTAACCATGGCAACAAAGTATATAGTTTCAACATAATTTATGAGGAAATTTAAAGCTAAGATATAGTACTATATGGATAAATTACTTAAAGTAGAATCAACAGATATATACATTTTTTCACTTATTTTAGAGCCTTTTCAAAACCTTGTTTTATACAGTAATTACATGATGTCAAGTCAGCAGGTTTTCCTGGATTACGGCTCATATTTAAGTGGAGCATTAGGGGTCAACGCCACAGTTACTTTAAAAGAGTATCAGTTTACTATCAAATTACTTTGAATGAGATATTATGATGGCAGTTGCTGCAAATGTAGCTTGTCTGAAGAATGTATAGCGTATTTTGCGCCAGATTATTTGGCCGACATGAAAACATGATTTTCAATTTTTCATGGAATTTCATAATTTCTTGTTGTGGAACTACAGTGTTTTTTTTCAAATATTTCAAACAATACAACGTTAACAAGAATATATGAGATGGTGACCTAAGAGTGTAACACTTAACGAATTTTGTAACAGTAATCAAGGAAATGGGGCCCACTTGTAGTGTTAACCTCATTTGATTAGCAGACTTGAAGCCCTGTATAATTTCGAAAATTTCCAGGCCACACCAGGTACTAGTATTTGAAAATATGACCAGGCAACGCCATCTCAAACCATATGATCTACTCAAAATACAATATGCAGAGATTCCATACCTGTGAGGTATTCATCATTATGCCTAGGTCTCACTGAACATTTTATCCTGACAATAAAGATACATAGTTTGGTCGGGCACAGCAATTCCTCGTCAGAAATTCCTTTCTTGACGACACGTTGTGTTAGCAATGCTTTTGGTAGATAACGGCTCTTTGTGGTAAACATCATTGCCTGATACATAATTGCTTGGAGTAGGTTGTTTCATTTACATTTTTTGTGTTTTATTCAAAAGAATTGCATTTTACACAAGTCATTTCATACATAAATGTTTTGATGTATTAAGCAAATTGTTACTACCAACCAAATGCAGTGAGTTATTAACGAATACGATGCTTAATAATTGTGTGGTCTTCTGATTCCAAAAATACTTAATTACCGTTTATAGTTAGTAATGTTTTACCCAAGAAAGATAACATAACATATGAACAACTTTTAGAACAGATTATAAATTTATTAATATGCGAAAAGACAACATGTGCCTATCGTAGTGATTAATTATGAAATAGCACAGTATGTGGCGTTATGACATTGTGATCATTAGATTCCAAAAATCCTCACTTTTATTAATTTTATATTTTTGAAACTGTTACACCCCAAATACATCACAAGAAGCCAGTCATTTTGAAACTAGATTATTAATATCTTAATAGGAAAAACTGCATATGTCTATCTTAGCAATTTATAACTAAATAATGCGATAGGTGCCATTGTAGTAAACCTATTTCAAAAATCACCATTTTAGTTTATATTTTGTACGATTTTACCCCAAAATATCATTCAGTTATCATAAATGATAATATATTATTTGATATACTAAACTTTAAGTTACTACAAACGAATTGCAGTTGTTTTATGAATAATAAGATTTTAAATGCCATCGTGGCCAATCGATGCCTAAAATCCTCACTTTTGTTTATATTTCCAATGTTTTTGCCCCAAAAATGTCTTAAAATACATAACATTTAGGCACCAGATTAGCAATATAATAAGCACGAAGACAATATGTGTCCATCCTATTGATTTATAATCAAATGCCATAATAAATGACATTACAGTAAACTTCATGATTCCAAAAATCATCATTTTTGTTTTCATTTTGTAGTATTTTACCCCAAAATATCGTATCTTGACCAATAGCCGATAATTTCGTATGATATATAATACTATAAGATACTACACTTATATTGCAGGGGTTTTCAATAAAATACTACTATAAATGACATTGTGGTCTGCCAATTCCAAAAATCCTCACTTTTGTTTGTAGTTTCTCATATTTTACCCCAAAAATAGAGGTCTCAAGTGTTAGTATAGAACTCCACATTAAGTATGTTACAAGGTCACAATTATGTGGCAGGATATGACATAAAACATTTATATGCATTTTGTGCCCTGTTCTGAAATTCGTAGAAAAGGGTGACGTAACTTAAAAACTCAATTTTCTCAATTTCATGTCATGTCATTAAGGGCCCTTTTCTCAGATCGAGGCTTATCTATATTAAAATTTACGTCCCTAGAATAAAATATCTGCTTTATCCACTAATTAATAATTAAACTAGAATACATTTAACCAGTTTTTTTCAGAACTATCAGTATAAATGTTAAAAATATAGTATCAGTATACCTAAAGACTATTATATAACATATTTCAAATTTGGCGGCCATTTTGTTGGCTATTTTGGATATTTCAAAACGATTTTTCGGTTAAAGGTATAAGTTAGATGTTAGTTAAGTTATTTCTAATAAAAATACTTTACAATTACTCATTATAACGTTGTTATCAGGCGTTATATAAGATATACACCGATTTTTCGTTTCTGGTGGCCATCTTTAAAAATGGTTGCCATGGCAACCATAATGGCAGATACGAGATTGGGTCTCATGAAAAAAATGTTCCAATATATTTGCCCAATGTATATACCAAGTTTGGCAACTTTCTCCAAAAATTAATGATTACACGATTTTTGGAGACATTATTGCTGGACTATACGGTTTATAATCCGGCAGATAAACAGCATATTTTGGGGTAACCGTGCAATGTCTTCTATACAAAATGTTTTTGCATTTTCTTGTTCTCTGGACCATACCATAACAGAATCCGAGTGATGCCACCTTGTCATCATTGAGCAATTCTCAGAATGAGGCCCCATAGGGGGTATATGAATTTTCATGAATTAATCGGTATAAATACATTATTATTTTATCAAATATACAGAAAAACACAATAAATGATATTTATAGTTTGACAAATAATGTGTTTATTAAATCTATAAACATTTGTGATAGTAATTTGTGAAAATGAGGCCCCACTCGTGGTTTACACTTACAACGAGGCCCGCTATTAGACAAGCAAATGGTTTATATTAGTTATGCTGCATGTTAAACAAATGTTTCACTATATCTATTATTCAAATTGAATTCAGTGATATTGGTTAGTACAAACATTGAATTAATTTACTTGAGGCCCCGTCATCATTTGTCAAATGAGGCCCCAAAGGTGGTATATGAATACAGTTACATAAGGCTTTTATCGAAATAATCAGCTCAAACACATATTATTTATTATATTCAATCAAATTATAAATTATACCTTAACCATAGTAAATTGTTGAATTTAGGCCCCCCTTGTGGTCGACATCTATTATGTGTCCCGGCAGTAGACCTACACAGAATATTGTATACGTGTACGTGCGAAACACATGCTTCATGTGCGAATAACACAAACTCAAAAATATAGATGAATACATTTGTACAACAACTTAAATTAGCTTTGATTTATTACTTTAATTAATGGCATTAAGGCCCTAATAAGGGTAAATCAAAATTTGAAAAGATATATTATCATTTGAAAATCAATTGGTCATGAAACACTTTTGTATAGGAGATAACTTGAAGTTATGAAAGTTTGAATGAAATATACAGGCATCAAATTTTGAAATACCGGTAATAAATTGAGAAAATGATGCCCTGCTTGAGTGAAAAACTATAAATAAAGAATGCACTAGGAATATGGCGATAAGTTCATTACTCGGGTATGGAATATACTATTCAAATGAATTCAGTAGCGTCGATAAGTAATAATAACCTCAATTACATACTTCATTACCCCAATTATATTTTCCTTTGCATATGTTCACATATAATCCTACATGGTGTCTATATAATTGCTGTACTGTGCATAACTATACACATAACATGTGCCTCAGTATCAACTTCATAGCCATAAGATTTGCATAACTATACATATTTTCCTCTATGTTCAATGTTACCGTAATATTCCTGTAGTTGCATAATAATGCATTGTTCTCACTCATGTTACCTAAACAGTCCTGTATCTTAACAACTATCATCTATGCATAATTTCATTCATGTTACCATATTATTTCCGTACTTTGTATAGTTCTCAATTTGTTAACACTTTGTATCCGTAGTATCCTGAGTAGTACTTAACTTATTGTCAATCTCAAAATGTTACATAATATGTTTTTCATATCTAGTGTTAGATTTCTACTTTAAGTCTTGTTAAAATCTGTGTTCAGTTCCTTAGAATAACTATGCATTTCGAAACAATATTCATGTACATGCATAAGCATACGTATCTTCTATAAATATGAACCAATAGTACGTACTTCTTGCACAACTATCTTACTGCATGGTACCAAATTAGATATGTGCCTTGCTTATTCAATATTGGGATATTTCATTCGTTTTCATACATTTGTATATACATGTACTCATCTTAAATAACTGTGAAATTATATAATATGTTTTTCAAACACATGCCTTTGCACAATTACTTATTCTCAATCTGATATACCTACTCTCTCTACTTAAGCCTTCCCGTTCTAATCCATGCACTCATTTTTCTCTATCTCACTATTTCTTTTACCTATTGTCGGTACTCTTATTACCAACATTTGCTTCTCATCCCATTGCATATCTTGTTGTCACGTGGATACTCTTGGACCTGTTTTGAATACCCTACTGATTGACATGACGGCCTCCCATTTGTTCATGATCGCATTGCTGTCAATAACATGAAAACTCACTCATTTCCCGTCATGTCAGTGTATAAATATCGAGGGTTTTTACCGCTGGTCATACATATGTTTCTGCTAATATATCTGAAGAGTAATATGCTGTACTTGTTTTCAATGTACAATTCAATTTTAAAGTGTAGCAAACCACACCTATCAGTAAAACATCCTTACAAGAAAGTGATTCTAGGTAATAGATACATTAACAATGTAATATTCACTATTGAAGTTGTATTTTTATTCTCTGTGAGTGTTATTTGTGCTTGGCTACATGTGTTCCTTCTTAAGTCTGGTGACATTCATCCTAACCCAGGTCCTGTTTCGCGAAGTTCCATAACTTCATGCTCAGAAGCCTCAAGTACAGGTGTTTCTCATTATTTCTCATTTGTTCATTTAAATGTCCAAAGCATTCAACATAAACTTGATTTGTTGTACACTGAGCTCAATGACTACGATATTCTTGCTTTCTCCGAGACATGGTTGAACAACACTATACCAACAGACGATATCAGGTTACATTCATACCATTCTCCAGAAAGGCGCGATCGAATTGGAAACTCATATGGTGGCGTCATAGTGTATATCAAAGATAACATTTACTACAAACGTCGAACTGATCTTGAATTGGCTCATGTCGAATCTATTTGGCTTGAAGTGCATACACGTCCAAACAAACGCATTCTCTTTGGATGCTTCTATCGCCCGCCGAACTCTGATGCACTATACCACTCTTTTATTGAGGATTCTATTGGTCTTGCCATGAATTCAAATATATCGGATATTATCATTACCGGTGACTTTAACTACAATGCTCTCAATGATGTTACAATAAGGAAAATACATAGTATCACACAGCAGTTCTCCCTTGATCAGTTGATAAATGAACCCACACACTTTACAGAACATTCACAATCACTTCTGGATTTAATATTTGTATCAAATCGAGACATGGTCCATTATTCAGGCGTGAGTGACCATTTCCTCGAGCAGGAACTAAGGTACCATTGTCCGGTGTTCGGCATATTGAAAATTCCGAAGACTAAATGTAAAAGTATAGAACGTCTCATATGGAGATTCGATGATGGCGACTATGTGAAACTTCGAACCGATATCAATGATTTTAACTGGACCTCGTGCTTTGACGAAGATATTGATATATATACTGCTAAAGTCACTACCAAAATACTTGATATAGCAAAGCAAAATATTCCATATTCATTAAAGAAAATAAGATCCAATGAACCCCAGTGGATTACTACTGAAATTAAAAACATGATACGAAAAAGAAAGAGAATGTATAAGAAAGCTAAGAAAACACAAATAGATCAACACTGGCAGAAATTTTGACATCTTAGAAATCGTGTTGTCCTTAGTATTCGGAAAGCAAAATCAAACCACTTTGATAAACTGGCTAATAAACTTAAAGATGGCTCACATTCTCAAAAAGACTGGTGGAAGCTTCTAAAATTAGCTATCACTTCTTCTGCTAACAAATATATTCCTCCATTGTACGACTCTGACTCTAATTATATCGCTACCAGTGATTTGGAGAAATCAAACCTTTTAAATCGATACTTCCAACAACAAACTAGTCAGCATGATGACGGTATAGAAGTACCGACACCTCAAGCTATTGAACCAAATGCATGTCTGACCAGAAAAGTCATAACAATCTCTGAGGTATGTGACGTTTTGAAGTCTTTAAATGTTACTAAAGCTTCTGGACCAGATGGCATTAGTAACAGAATTCTTCGAGAAGCAGCGATAGGATTGTCGAACCCGCTATGTAGTCTCTTTAACTACACACTCCAGAAATGTAAACTTCCTTCATCTTGGAAGGAAGCAAATGTAACTGCTGTTCATAAAAAAGGTGACGTCTCTCTTCCGAGCAACTACAGGCCAATCTCATTACTTAACACAATAGAAAAGGTATTTGAACGTATTGATTTTAAACATGTGTTCAATCACCTAAAAGAGCATCAATTTCTTACTCCTGTGCAATCAGGATTTGTTCCAGGTGATTCCACTGTAAATCAGCTTATCTTTATTTATAACACTTTATGTAAAGCCCTGGATGATGGTCTAGAAGTCCGTTCAATCTTCTTCGATATTAGTAAGGCATTTGACAAGGTTTGGCACAAAGGTTTGCTTGTAAAGCTTTAATCCGCGGGAATTACAGGGTCTCTGTTGCATTGGTTCTCTAATTATCTCTCCGGTAGACGCCAACGTGTTGTTCTTCCTGACGTATCCTCACAATGGTGCGAAATAAAAGCAGGTGTTCCACAATATTGGGACCGTTATTATTCCTTATTTTCATAAATGATATTGTGATTGATATTGAATCGTCTATTAACCTCTTTGCTGACGACACAAGCCTGTACGTTGTTGTCCTGGATCCTAATATTGCAGCCTATCAACTTCAAAGCGACATTGATAAGATATCATCATGGGCTAAAAAGTGGCTTGTATCATTTAATCCTGCAAAATCTGAATCACTGTTATTATCTAAAAAACGAAATCGCCCAAATCATCCTGATCTACAAATGCTTGGTCAAAACATTCCAAATGTCACGGTCCATACATATCTGGGAGTAAACATTTCAGAAGATGCCAGTTGGCATGTACATATTGATTCCGTTGTCGATAAAGCATGGAAAAAAGTAAATATTATGCGAAGATTAAAATTCTGTTTAGATCGTAGAGCATTGGAAACTATCTATTTATCCTTTATTAGACCAAGTCTTGAGTACGCTGATGTCCTTTGGTGCAATGCAGCAAAAGCTGACTATGCCAAACTTGATAAAGTACAAAACGAATGTGCCCGTATAGTCACCGGAGCAACCAGATTGGTCTCATTAGAACGACTTAAATAAGAATGTAAATGGGAATTTCTACATGACAGAAGACACAAACACAGAATCACTCACTTCTATAAAATGTACCATAACCTTGTTCCAGATTATTTATCATCTCTTGTCCCTAGACAACAAAACACTCGATATCATCTTAGAAACGAGAACAACATTCCTGGGATCAATTCTAGAACAATCCTTTATTTTAACTCATTTCTACCTACCTCTATTCGTGAGTGGAATGCCCTCCCACAGGAAACATGGAATATACAGCCTCTGTCAGCCTTCAAAATACACTTGAATAGAGACGTTTCCAAACCACCATTATACTATTTCGTAGGACCAAGAAGACTTCAATTGCTACACACCCGTCTGCGAACCAAATGCAGTTCACTAAATTATCATTTGTATCTCTGTAATATTTCCCAGTCAGCACTCTGCGCATGTGGCCAAATTGAATCTGATTATCATTTCTTCTTCGAATGTCGATTTCAACAACAACCTCGTGACACTCTCTTAAACCGATTAGAAAATAACAGAATCAGTCTTGATCTTCTTCTTTTTGGTGATACAACCCTCTCCGATCAAGATAATACATTCATATTTAATCAGGTTCATGCCTATATACGTGATAGCAATAGATTCACATTCATTTAATAATTGAGAAGCCCCCTTTCATCTCCACTTCTACCTATACAGTAATCCTTTCTTCGAATGTAATACTGTGTAAGGCTTTCTTTAGCTTCTAATTGTTCTGGACGTTTTTGATCTTGTTTACCTTTTTTCATCTCTTTATTTACACCCAAATTAATGCAACGTGTACTCATAGCTCAATTGTTGATATTTTTGTTTTTTTATTAAACTGGAAGTCAATTCAGGGAGAAGAATTCAATAAGACAAAGTGTCTTTCATTCTAATCCCTTTTTCCTTATGTTTCTGTTATTTTATACTGTAAATAGAATGCATATCGTTATATATTTGGGAAAAATAAATATGTTTAAACTAATTACACTTAAAAATATGACATTCCATAAATCTGAGGCCTTCGTAATTGTAAATTAAACTGTGAATAACGTATAAACAATTTGAGATAAGACATAGCACCACATTTGGAAATAGACAAACGGGGACACGGATCTCTGCTAGTGATTACTGCATATGTAGTATTCGATCATATTGTTACTTACATCTGACAGAGAAGGCAATCCTCAACTGAAACAGCAGAATACAATATGCCAAAAAGAACAACTACAAATTGCTTGTTGGAAGTTGCCACAGCCAAAATGACGAATACGTTGTACTGAGTTCTGGTGATAGTTGACCATTTATCAAACCATTGCATTATATGAAATGTTGGACATAGTATTACACACAATTTCTGTATATACTATTACTAATAGCGTTGTGTGTGCATATTAGCAATCACATTAAATAACTTGATATTAAGTATGTAACATAATCTAGTGGTCCCCTACCAAGATTGCTCAAATTAAGTCCCTGCGGTCCCGCCACGGGGGTCATCGTTTAACATAGACTGCACAGGAAACATCTTTTTGTATGAACCGCTCCATAAATAATACTCTTACATCAATGCCAGTGGGATTTATCAGTATTTCTATCACCACCACATACGACCTTTTCATTCTGAAAGTGGTATTCATATAATCACTGTTACAGGCATTTGTGTCATTTTGCGGGATTTAAACCCTACCAAACAAATCATTACTGGATCTACGTTTGTATCAATGACCGCTGCCTAATGTGATTCCGATCGCTTTTGGTTTCTCACAGCCTCCAAGAGCAGGCATTAACAAGTACAGTGTACCCTATAGAACAATCAGACTCACGCAATGTCAAGCCAGATGGCATACAAACCGCCCACAAATGAATCTATTTAAACCACAAAGGTTACTTCCCACTCTATGTACTGCTGTTCAAGGCTCTTAGAGGCACACACGACCACCAACCATTCATAAAATTATAGCCCGAAATATAAACCTTAAAGTACTGATCACCAGTGAGAACCAGGCTATTTTATTCCTGGCGTCATTGAGTACAAAACACCTCCATGAACTATTCACCACCACCACGTATGTATTGCAATACTATATGGTGGTGAGTACCATATGGGGATGGTGTAGATTTATTTGAGTACTGGTAAAGTGAGTGCGTCATAATCATAGTGGACATGCCATAACTCGCTGATGGATTATCTAAATGACCAAGCACCCTATTCAGCCTCGAGTTACAGTACATGGTGGTAGTGAGTACACGTTTGGTCGTTGGATAGTTTTACTCTTTAATGCAGAGTTTCCCACGGCTCTACTACGTAGTTGCATGTACCCATGAGGGGCCGGAATGAGCACAGTCGCTCCTAATATGTAACCAATAGAGCTTGACTATACCATACCGGGTATTACAATTTATATTGAGTAGAAATGGCTAAACCTGATGGCGGCGAATACTTCATTGGGATGTTCTACATTTTGCTGAGAACTCAATCGGTTTGAAATGTCCGTTCTTGATAGCGATGAGTACCCTTGTATAAAGATATCCTCTATTGTTATAAGGATAATACCGGGTGTAACATAGAGTCACTAACTTTAGTGCACCATTCAATATTTTGACCAAGACTAAGGGGTATCATACATTGCATTTTTTTCTTTTTTTCGAGGTCTAATTTCACACCCTTAAGCCAAACATTTGGTCTGAATCCTCACGTGGGAGATGCTCGTTTCATCAAATGGTCTGGGGTGCATGTCGGTCATCGTTAGTGGTTTAATTCGAAAAATAGGCTGATGTCTATTTCCGGGGACCCAGGATCATTCTGCATCATTTCCCGTTCGGAAACCCTCTTAAACACATTGATAGGTGCATTACGAGGTTCTCATAGTGTCTAGTTCTAAGTGGTAATATCAAGGTATAACATCTGATGTAAAAGAAAATATAAGAGTTTTACTTTACATTACGGGTCTCAATTCATCATTTCATTTCCAATCTATAATTTCGTTGTTTATGTGAATATAGATAATTTACTGAAATTTGATTATTAAGCAAGTCTCAATTTTCATATAATAAAATGTTGAATTAAACATGGTATATGTATCAATTTCTCTTGTCATTGTTTAACACGGACACACACCCTCATTTGTCTTTTTCAAAATGTAGAGCATGACTATTTAAATAACACTTTTCAAACAATAATAGTTATGGTTAAAGTTGTATACCGTAAGGTTTAGTGAAATAACTTTACATAATTACGAATAGTTCCATAAATTTCATAATTTAAACTTACCCCTAGAAGAGCCTCAATTCAATTAATTTAATTGTTAATTCATGTTTGCACTTGACATTGCCACTAAATTCAATATAAAATATATTCAAATATAAAAATGTGTGAGCATGCATCATTTACTAGTATAACTCATTCGTTTGGCTAATAACATGTCTCGTTTTAGGGGTAAACCACGAATGGGGCCTCATATTCACAATTTACTATTACACACTTTTTTGGATAAATTGAATAAACACATTATTTGGCAAAATATAAACATCATTTAGGATGTTTTGCAACGCAATACTTAAAACAATATGAACTACATTTCATGTGTTTTGCGTTACATTTGATTGAAAATTATAAAGTATGTGTTGAAACTCAACTATACCCCTATGGGGCCACATGTGCTAAATGATGATAGGACCTCAAGTAAATTAATTTGATATTTAGCTATGTTCATACTTACCAATGTCACTGAATTTAATTCGAATAATATTAATTATGAAACATTTGTTTAACATGCATCATTTACTAATTTAAACCATTTGTTTGTCTAATAACGGGCCTCATTTTCACAATTTACTATTACAAATGTTTATAAACTGAATTAACACATTATTTGGCATACTACGTGGGTATATCCAAAAGTAATGTCACTCCTCCCGTCGTTTTTTTGTTTATAGGCCGATATGCATAAATAAGATATCAAAATGTTCAACAATTCAATTCTGATTAATATATAACGTGCTGCATTATTCGATTTTCATAACTGGATTATATGAACATTTAAAATATACCTATGACGTCATACCGCCGCACACGAAAATTACGATTGTTTTTCATTATCATAACAATTTTCTTGTATAATTTAAAAAAAAAATAATTCTCGAAAGCAGACAATATTTTCGTGACGTGATGAAACAAATGCGTTGTGTCTGCTGCTAAAAAATCATAAAGGTCACTTTCCTTTAAAACTCGCAATATATTTTCAAAGCATTGATTACTTAGCGAAAACACGGCATATTTGTGACAAAAAGACGCTGCGCGTAGTAATGCACTTTTTCTTAAAAGTTATGAAAGTCACCTACTGAAACTTTAGTTACATAAGACGGCAACATAGGCTCATGTATATGTAGTATAATCTTTTAAGGGGGCATGGATCACCAAATCATTATCGATAGAGAGTTGATTTAACGGTTTTTGGTAGATCCGAAAAGAACACCAATAGTATTTTTAACGCCGTCAATTCAATTCGACGTTCAAAACTGCAAACATTATGTGGTGAGTTAAATGTTTTGCTGTGGAACTATCTAGAGGACACTTAAACATAATTTGATTTCGCAGAGAGTAAGTGTTGGGTGGGTTACACATTTTTAAAGGTCTGGGAAATGTCTGCATGGTTTATGAGTCGTTAGAAATCACCAGGGATGAACTTCTGCTGGATGAGTTGGTGTCAGAAAGTAACGTCATTGTGACGTCGTTGACGTCGGACTTGCGGCGATGTTTGTAAGTATGTCTCATGTAAATGTTCATATCTCCAGACCTAATATGTGCATTGTTGTGAAATTTGGTCATCATATTCAATTTAGACTGAAGTAACGGTGAGAAAAATTTCGTGGTTTTACTGACATTATATACGATTTATAGCATCAGTGACATTACTTTTGGATATACCCTCGTATTAACAACATTAAGAGTGTTTTTCTCTATATTTGATAAAATAATAACGTATTTATACTGATTAATTCATCCACATTCATATACCCCCTTTGGGGCCTCATTCTGAGAATTGCTCAATGATGACAAGGTGGCATCACTCGGATTCTGTTATGGTATGGTCCAGAGAACAAGAAAATGCAAAAACTTTTTGTATAGAAGACATTGCACGGTACCTTGCAAGTTCTAGCGTACTATTAGGCGTTTCTCCCCAATTCCACTCGTTCTCGGTAAATATGTCATTTCCAAACGTCCAGAACTGGTCGTTGTATTCTGTAAAAAATATGACCTTAGAATTAGAAGGTCGTAACGACAAAATCAATATTTTGAGAAAACAAGAAAAAATGTCTGACAATTAATCTTTACTTATGGTAAAACAAACTTTTTCAACTTCAGCTTGGTCATCATGGCAATTTCTGATTTTCATTAAAAAAGGCTCAATAGAAGCGCCTTATGGTGTAGATTTCAAATATACATTAGTCTTATAAGATCGTAAGTGGATTTACGACCTTCTCATTTTAAGCTAGCGATATACATTGTACCGAACGATGTTTAATTTCTACACGCAATGTTTGGTGTATACGAAGTGTACGCAGTATTTAAGGCGATAACGGCCAAAACAAAAGTAAACACTGACATGCAGAAAAAATGTAATAATCATTGAAGTCATTCAGTGACAGGTCCTGTGCCACTTTTTGTAATCTATTTTTCAACATAGTTATATGTGTTCTGGTGCATATTTAAGAACACGTAGAAAACATTTAAGGCAACTACCAGTGTGGAGAATCACGTGATCAAATGAGTAATAACGTTTACACTCAAAACAATTACAATTTTATTGTACTACATTTAACCTTGAAGTTAAACAAAAATAAATATCAATAAAGTGAATTTATTGAAGCATGACAGCAATTTCATTGCAAAGCTTGCTTGTTCAAAAACACAAAAACTATCTAATGATGCGTACTTGCTAAAGTTTACGTCATTCTTACAACTATTGCATAGTTCTAGCAATATAAAAGTAAAGTCATGATCGTATATATAGTATATTTAATATTTAACTTCAATAAAATGCATTTTAAAATAACTGTCACCAGTGAGGATTTAACATTTTTAATGCGTTCAGCGCTCGGTTCTTACTTCGGTTCCGCTCTGTCTTCTCTCATTTTCTCATTCAAAATGTAACAACTTGTTTTGCTATAATTAAATTTGTTATTGACAACAGTGGGTGTCAACTTTATCACCCAATGAAGTTTCAAATCTGCAAGTCACTTGACCAATGAAATTATATGTTAATTTACTGAAGCAATACGAATTTGGAATGCCATGTTTTAATTAGAGTTCCAAAATGTAGCGAAAAGTTATTTAATACTGCCTATCAATTATGGAATTGTTTAACAATTTTATGATGAAATGTAAGCATCGAAATATCACATAGTACAAGCTGACTGAAGTTGAGACATGTTCTGCTGCCAATACATACATGTCGAACTTACTCGGTCATTATCAAATACAGACTGATCTACAAATATATGTCCCTTAAATCATACACTCGCTGATGACATTTTAATCTATAGTAATTAAAGAAATATGCAATACACATGTGTGTGGTAGTCATTATGTTACACAACATAACTCCAGAGAACAAACTCTTTGGTTTAAGACTGAAAAATATACATAAAAAGATATTAAAGAAACATTGCATTGTTTCTACTTTCGGTTTGCAAGGTCATTGAAGTTTTGCATGATACAAGTTCATGCATATGTTTAATAATCATTTCTTTGTAAGAGTTTGTTCCTTATACTATTGATAAAGTCCCCGACAACAAACTTGGACTTTTAATGCCATGTTGACTTTGATTGTGAACGAGGCAGAATTGAAATGAAATTGCTGACATGCTTCAACAAATTTGCTTTTTTGAAATTTATTTGTGTCTAACCCCAAGTGCAAATGTAATATGATCATAATGCAATGCCTATTTATCCGACAAATAAATTTGAAAAAAAAGTTTTTGAAAGAAAATTGCACTATTTTATTATAATATAATATATTCAAACAGTGAATCTAAGAAAGTTAAAATCTATTGACATTAATGAATTCAAAAAAGACATCGAATCCTCAGATATTTTGGAAAGTGGACTGCATATATCAGACATTGATGAACTAGTTGAGGTATATACCCATGGGCTTTCATCACTAATTGACAAACATGCGCCCCTAAAATCCAAAACCATAGTATTAAGACCCTCAAGTCCGTGGTACACTGAAGATCTACATGACGCTAAACATCTGAGACGAAAATTTGAGCGAAAATGGCGAAAATCTAAATTGACAATAGATCATGAAATATATAGGAATCAATGTTCGGTAGTCAACAAAATGTTGAAACAATCCAAAGTATCCTATTACACAGATAAGGTAGAAGCCTGTGGTCGTGATCAGAAAGGGTTATTCAAGATAACTAAACATCTGATGGGTGAAGAAAAAGAAGTTGTGTTACCAACTGGTAAACCTGCTAAAATGCTTGCACAGGACTTCAGTGACTTCTTCATTAACAAAATTGAAGCAATACGTACCGAAATAGCCACCAGTATTCAGTCAAACCAACAAAACGACAGTGTTGAATTCGAAACTCCTTTCGAAGAAGAGCAACTGTCCGAATTTTCTCCAACATCAGAGGATGAAATCCGAAAACTGATAAATAAATCACCTAGTAAATCATGTTCACTTGATCCTATACCAACATGGCTGTTGAAGGATTGCTTGAATGAACTACTACCACTATTAACAAGAATATTCAATGCATCACTCAAAAGTGCTTATGTACCCAATGCTTTTAAAAGCTCCAGAATAAGACCACTGATAAAGAAGCCAGGCCTTGATCAAAATGTACTGAAAAATTATAGACCTGTGTCAAACTTACCCTTCATTTCCAAAGTTCTTGAGAAGGTAGTCGATGCTCGACTGGAAGAGCATTTAGCACTACATGGTCTCCACGAAGAACGTCAGTCAGCATACAGAAAATTTCACTCTACTGAAACGGCTCTACTTCGTGTGCAAAATGACATCCTTTGCTCTCTAGATCAGAATAAAGCTACGGTCCTTGTTATGCTGGATTTGTCTGCAGCATTTGACACCATTGATCACAACACTCTACTAGGCAGACTTAAAAATCATTTCGGTATAACAGGCAAGCCATTAGAGTGGATGAAATCCTATTTGTGTAACCGCTACCAGACTGTCTGTATAGATGGAGAGCTTTCAAAACCTGTACTTATGAACTACAGCGTACCACAGGGATCTGTGCTTGGTCCAAAGAACTACATCATGTACACAAAACCAGTCGGTGCAATCTGTAGAAAACATCAATTGCAACATCATTTCTATGCTGATGACTCACAATTATATATGGCGTTCAAACCAAAAGATTGTGTCTCGCGGGATGAAACTCTACAAAGAATTGAAGCTTGTCTGAAGGATATCTTGCACTGGATGAAAGATAATTTGCTGAAACTAAATGCTGACAAAACAGAGGTAATCCTGTTTGTACCAAAACGGAATGCCAGCACAGCTGAGAATCTTACAGTGACAGTTGGCGACGCTGTAATCAAACCATCATCGATGGTGAGAAACCTTGGTGCAATGTTGGATTCACATTTGGACATGGATAAACATGTAAACTCTGTTTCAAGGTCGTGTTTCATGCAGATCCGACAAATAGGTCAAATCAGACAATATTTGACTGTTGATGCAACAAAATCCCTGATTAATTCTTTAGTAACATCGAGACTAGATTACTGCAATTCATTATTATGTGGCACCCCGGAAATCATTCTGAATAAACTACAAATTATTCAAAATACAGCTGCCCGCCTCATCACACGGACACCGCGTTACAATCACATCACTCCTGTACTAAAGGATCTTCACTGGCTGCCTGTACAGTACAGAGTAGAGTACAAGGTTTTGACTCATGTTTTCAAAGCACTACATGGAAAATCGCCTGGCTACATCAGAAGTATGTTGGAAGTATATACTCCACAAAGACAGCTAAGGTCTCAAAATGATTCTGTTTTTTCTAGTTGTGCCAAGGACGAGGACTGTGACCTACGGTGACCGATGTTTCACAGCTGCTGCACCGAAACTCTGGAATGCACTGCCAACAGCGCTCAGAGACAGTAAAACACTCCCGTCCTTCAAGAAAGCCCTGAAAACGCATTATTTTACTATAGCTTATTCATGCTGAAGTTCATGGTTAAGTAGACGCCCGTCTACTGGGTTAAGTAGAGCCCCGTTCAAAGTGTGGTAAGGTCTAGAAGAAAGTATGTTATTTCTTCGACCTTTATGGTAAGGTCTAGAAGAAAGTATGTTATTTCTTCGACCTTTATGGTAAGGTCTTGAAGAAAGTATGTTATTTCTTCGACCTTTGTAACTCATATGATGATAGTAACTTTATGTCATCTGTGAGTCATCCCCCTTTTAAAGGAAGTATCACTATTCCTTTAAGGGTTAAGGACATGTGGTAATGGTACTTGACGTTATCCTTGTCCTAGTTGAGGTTTACATTCAGTTAATACCCCTACAGATAATCAAATCGTTGTACACCACTATCTTATTGTAGCAAAGTATTTCTATATACCATGTCTCCTAAGTTTAATATTGCATTTCGTTTCGGCAATATGATACGATATGATGTAGTCCAGTCAAATTAACATAAAAGGTAAAACAAATTGCAACAGAAGCTATTTTTCGATTTTTAGCTAGGCAAGCATATGCTGATCACCAATAAAAAAGTCCTCAAAACAATTATGTGTCTAAAGGTGAAAAATCCAAGATGGCTTCCATGATGGCCGCCATGAACTATATAACCTCTAAATATCAATGTGGTAGTTTTATATATAGATATAAATCTACATAATTTGATTGATAATGTTCGTTTAGTAGTGTCCTTCAAATTTTCTTGCAATAGTGACCACATTTAGGCCAAGGTCAAGGCCATTTCAAGGACGAAATGCGAAAAAAGCTTAAAAGTCTGTTGTTCCCTCTTATTTTCCTTGTCGCATTATAGATTTCCAACTTTCCGTATCATTATATGGTTGTTTAGTATGTATTTATTCAATATGAATGATATTGTTAATTTAGAACATTACAGTTCGGTTAAAACAGCCACTTTTAGTCAAGTATATGGTATTCAAGACGTTTTGGATTCGAAACCATTATTTGTTTGATATCACTTTTGTAATTTAATATGTAAATATAATGATTCATATTTGGAATGAAAATGTTCATTAGGTAGTGTCCTTCACATTTACTCACAAAAGTGACCATATGAAAGCCAATGTCAATGTCATTTTGAGGTCAAACTGTGAAAAGTTTAGTTAGTCTAACCAATGATACAAATAAATGCTTACAATTAGAATACTTAATATACTTAAATATAGTGAACTTATCTCCAGAATCTAACAATGACCATTTGAAGGTCAAGGTGCATGTCTTTAAAGGTCAACGTTTTAGTATATCGATTTTATTAGAGCTCTAACTTTAATACTTACGTTATGTTGAACTCAAGTATGTTGGAAATACTCATCCAATGCCCTATGGGATTCTTCAGTTTGAAACAATCATAATTGACATAACAAGGGACTCATCAATGTTGGGAACTGTCATCCTAGGTGCTGTTAGGGACTCGCTATTATTGGGAAGTTTCATCATCAGTACTATGGGGGCCTCACCAGTGTTGGAGACCGTCATTGTCAGTAAGAATCAGGAACAAAACAATGACACAATAATCACCATATGTCCCACTCTGAGCATAAGAAACAGTCATCCTTTATTCCACGGAGGTAACGTACTGTTATTTAAGATCTTTGGTACTAAGTGGGACTCACCAGTGTGGAGTACTGTCATCCTATGTACTATTGGCCATTCATCGGAGTAGATAACTGCCATCTTATGTTATATTAGGGACACACTAGTGCAGTGAACTGTCATCATAGATCATCCCCTTGAAAATAGTCATCCTAAAACCTATTTGTAGTTGTCATTAAGAAACTCACCAGTGTTTTTTGCATCCGTCCAAATAGAGCCTATGGGAATCGAGCATATTCCTATAAGGGGACTCAGTGCATGAAAATGTCTCACTTAAAAGGACTCACAAGTGTTTAGAGAAATCATCATATACCCTTAGGTGAATTCACCAGTGTTTTGAGAAGTAGTCATCCAAGGCTTTCTATAGACTAACTAGTGTACGAAAAATCAATGAAGGTCATATGAGGACCTCGTCAATGCTCAATAGATAAGACAACGCCCTATGAAAGGCTTAATAAGCGTTAATTCACTTACGACAGTCGTATTAAGCCCTGCGGTGGACTCATCAGCATTGGCAGCAGTCATAGTTGGGTATCAGTGTTAGGAATAAATAATGAAGACATTACGTGGGGGGGACTCGGCAGTGCGGGGACTTGACGCAAACCTATAAGGATCTATAATTGACTCATCAGAGTTGGAAACAGTCATGCAAAATCCTCTGAGGTACTTGTCTTACATGTAGACCCTATGTGATTCGGGCGTATTGACAGATGACTTATAAGGGTCCATGGAACACTTATCAGTGTTCGTTACAATACTATTAGTGCACATGTATACAAATGTATGAAGGACTCCCCAGTGTCAAAGGTCCTCTCGGACTCATGAGTGTGGGGAACCATCCATGAAGGTCTTATGGGAGACTCATTAGTGCTTGCTGAAGTTATCGTAGCCACTGTGGGAACTCATCAGTGTTGGCTACATCCATCCTATGTCATGTAAGGGACTCATCAAAGCTGATACCACTTATCACAGTCCCTGTGAGGACTTGCAAGTGTTGATAACAATATTGTATCGATGACTTATCAGTGTAGGGAACAAGGTACTATTATAGTACATTAATTAGTAGATTCAATAATGTTTGGGAACTAGTATTTTATGTACTGAAAGGTCTCACCATTACACAGAGCATTCATCTTAAGCACATATCTGTTTTGGGAACCATTAATGTAGTGTCAATAGTGGACTTATCAGTGCAGGGATTATCATTGGCCCGATCTGGTACTAGCCAGTGTTGGCAAGATTTTATGTATCAAAGTCCTTGTAGTTAGGCCTTGTTGATATAATGGAATCATTGGGTGTTGAGAATAGTTATTACACACCACACAGAGGATCCATCAGTGGTTACACTGCTAACAACAACCACACAAGGTCCAATTAAATATTCAGAACTGTTGTTAACAGCCAATCAATAATGCAATGCTCTAATTGTAGGAGCAAGCCTGAACAGTCATCAACGACCTCATGGCAGTATTCAGTTTTGACACAGTCAGTGTTGGAACTATGTGATGCTCATCAATGTACTGATCAAATATCATAGGCCCTATGGGAAACCTACAGGGTTGGAATATTCATCCTCGTTATATGAGATACCACATTACTCACACACCAATGTTCCAAGCACACATGCAACATACCAAATATTGTTTTACTCTAAGCAACACTACAAGACAAATTTCTAACCCTTTGAATAAATACAGTGTGGAAATACCATTGCATTGTAACTGTGTATTTTTGTATCCTGAACGACCTTGACCCTTAATTGGTTAGTGTTGTAGAATATTCCAACTACTTTTATGCTTTAATAGCCTTAGAAAATGTGTAATATATCTAAATCAATGAAAATATAGCATAATAATCTTTTTTCCTGTAATCTGACCTTGAAATGGCCTTGACCTTGTCCTCAAAGTGGTCATTGTTGCAGACAATTTAAAAAACCTTATATAATTTATAATTTTCACACAAAAATTTAGTTATACCAATGTAAATTCTAATGCCACAACTGATAATAATAGTTATCACAATCAGCTCTTGGACACGATGTACTAGAGAAATACTGGCTTTGTTCATAAATTTCAATATTCTGATTTAAAAATATGGATTATAATGAAGAAATATACACTTACCAACTACTTTCATGCTTTAATAACCTCATACATTGTAAAATAGATCTTAAACCAATGAAGGTATAGAGGAAAATTCATTTTTTTAGCGTTTTTAGTAGTTTGACCTTGAAATGGCATTGACCTTGACCTTTGAGTGGTCACTTAAACCATCAAATTTGATGCACACTTTATTATGAACACTTTCCATGCAAATATTCCTTATTATATCTATATATAGAACTACCTCGTTAGAAAATTGATAGTTAGTGGTTCAGCAATTTATGGCAGACATCCTGGACGCCATCTTGGATTTCACCCCTTTCCCCTTATTAAATTTTTGAGGATTTTTTTTCTGAAGTCTGCCAAGGTTTGAACTTGACGTTGGTGAAAAAATTGTTTCTGTTGCAATTTGTTTTGGGTTAGGCCCATTTTGAGCCTATTTTGACTGGACTAATGGGAGACTAAATAGCGTTGATAAAAATGTTTTTGTATATTTTATGTACATTGTATATTGTTTTAAACATGTATTAGTCGGGACTGTACAGCACCTTTGAACGTGTGTATACATGAAAAAAGGGCTATATAAATATGGTATAATAAATAAATAAATAAATAATTATATTGCACTCTATTATCTTAAGTGCAAGATCGTTATAATAAAAAAACTCACCGTTAGCGGACGAAATTGCAATTGTTTTGAGTGTGAAGGTTATTCATTTGATCGCGTGATTTTCCACACTGACTATACAAGAGGACAATTCATGGACATTACGAAGATAACATGTTTTGCCCTTATCAGGTGTTTGGTTCACAGAGCAGGGATTGTATGTATGAAACATATATAAGGAAAGCCATATTTGTCTGTTCTATCATGGCACTTAACTAGTTACTTACCTGGCGAGAGTGCCACTAGATGGTCCCTGATGAACTCATGCTCTCCCTTTGTTTCAACAATTACCAGGTGAGACCCTTTTCGAGCACAGGCTTGCTGAATAAACAACACATAACAGTTACGCCTAAGTAAAGAGTATTTTAACAGTTCAGTTTTTTTCTTCTTTTCTCAAAATATCGATTTCGTATGAGGGTTGTACCAGGACACTTGCTAATAATTTTCTTATTTTGCGTTTGGCGTCACATGATGATGTTTTGTAGTAACATGTATATACCTTTATAAATTCATTGTTTATCAAAATCGCAAGTAAAAAAAATACGGATACTGTCTATGATGCATATGACGCCATGCCCATGGTTGATTGTGTCAGCATTCCCCTCTGTCAGTGATTGACACATTTTAACTAAATTGCAAATGTACAAACAATTAGAAACAAAATCATATTCACCACAGCTGTATTCCATACCACCCTTTCTGTCGGATGATGAGCGAAATAATAGCACCAATTTTCATATCGAACCCAGCTATTATTACATACGCTTGACACTGAAAAACAAAACAAAATGTTGTCATTCTTTATAATGTCAGTCCAAAAAGCTGGACATTATATACACTTGGTCGAATTTCTAATTGGCCATCCTGTATATACAAAGAAGATCTATCACGAGTTGTCAATTGATATAAATCAAACGAGTCTTGGAAATTTTATTAAGCGAGCCTCTGGCGAGCTTAATAATATTTCCTGAACGAGTTTAATATACAAAAAAATGTAAATATATCAATTGACAACGAGTGATAGATTCTTTATATCATATGACACTGAAAACGCAAAATACGCATTGATTTATTGAAAAAACTCAATTGTTCATACTACACGTGGTACGTATAACTTTATACGTACTGGCTATACTAACTTGGATATAAGGAAAGTCATGTGATATAACGACATTTGTTATATTCAATCAAAAAGGTTAAGGCTGTGTTATTTGTTTATACCACGCAATAATCTATCGATTCCCGGAAAGTTTTCACGAATTAATGTACTTAATCATCCACGCGTAACGGTTGGTGCGACATGGCTTTTGTGCTTGGTATGAATTTGTTTTCTGTCGATTGGCTTTTCTGAAAAACATTAAACATAGCGAAAATGAACCATGCGGAATGCGCCCAAGACGTCAGAAACATGCATACATTAAACGAATTTCTGATTGTCCACGTGATTTTGTATAAAATTGTTGAAAAAAGTTTAAGACGAATACGAAAAATCGAAAACACGACGATGTCAAATTATAATGATAGTTTCTCGCATTAATTTGAGCTAAACCCGCGTATTTATAGATATCACATTTTCAAAACGATGTTTGACGTAGGGCCTACTTGGCTAGATTTGAGTCGTGCACATGGATCACGTGCATAAAGGCTGTTTCAAACCAACCGTTCCGCATGGATGATTTCGTTATTTATTTCTTAAAAACGATAGAATAATGCATGTAATAGCTAATAACATTAACCACAATTTTAGAAAAAATGGATTGAATATATATCGCGAAACATTATATTTCATTAGGTGGCCAATTAGAAATTTGGCCTAGTGTAAACATACTTTTAATAGTATACCTACATTGAAAGAATAACGTCACATTTGTAGTTACAACCTTATAAGACTGATTCATATGTGAAATTTGCATCGTAATGCGCTTCTTATTAGCCTATTTTCATGAAAATCTGAACTCGTCATGGTGATCAAACTGAAGTTGAAAAGGCTTGGTTTTTTATAAGTAAAGAGCAAAAACAGTTTTTTTTCTAATTTTCTCAAAATATTGATTTTTTGTACTTACGACCTTCTCATTCTAAGCTAGCGATATGTACCTACCAAAATGGAGGCAATTATATAAATAATGAGTAATTTTATTAATTACTACAAAAGACATATTTACCTGTGTAAAAGGTACACGATAAAATGAAAATAATACGTAGCATCATGAATGTTTGAATGCGCTCGTATTTATGGTCTTGCTCAAACGCAATTGTGTTTCCGATAAGCTTGTTACATTATTGACGTAACAAGAGTTTATGATCTTTAACATACTTATTGCTATCTTACATGGAATTCTGTAAGTGTTCCATAACTTATTAATTGAGTAAGAGACAGGAGCGTGAACTGAATTATAACAGTACGAGTGTTAGACATGACGATGACATATTATCTGGATTGCGTCAGTATTTTGAAAACTTGTATAGCTTGGCCGTTTTGATCTGAACCTGACCTTTATGCAGGAATATATTACAAGGTTCTTACTATGAAAATATCAATTTTTGCAAGCAAATCATGCGATATCGGTATTTCAAGTTTGTGTTTCTATTACATCTCGAGCATCATCGTGATACTCCCCGATTACGAAAACATACAATCGTTGTCGTATCGCATGTACCGTAGGTAATATATCGTCTGTTAAATTATGCTAATCAAAATGTCAGGCTCGTGTCAAATTAGCCAAGCTATACTCATTCTCAGAAGAACCTAGTTTCAACAGTGCATTCAGGGCCTGCATTGAAACAAAAGTTAACAAACTTCTACAGAGGGGCCAAATATTCCCTGAAACATGGGATCTATTCCACAATGAGATAAACTACGCTGAAATACATAACATTGTTAAAACTCTCCGGAATAACAAAAGTGGATCTTCGGACAAACTAACGTACGAACAATTGAAATATGGCGGAACATCCCTACTCCGCGAACTCGTTCAACTATTGAATCAGATAATAGCTGCCGAATACATCCCTGTTCAATTCAAGACAGGATTAACTGTGACGTTACACAAGGGAAAGGGCAAGTCTTTTTCGGAACCAAACAACTATAGCGCAATTTCTATACTTCCAGTGATTTCAAAGGTATTTGAAAAGTAAGTTGTGTTCAGAATTGAAAACAATCGCACTTGTGTTAAATTGAACAAACTTCAATACGGATCTCAGAAAGGCATAAACAACAAAATGGTATCTTTTATATTGCACAAATCGCGTAACTACTGTTGTGAACGCGGTAGCCCCCTGCACACGTGCTTCTTCGATAAAGTTTGGTTATCTGGTTTGCTACTGCAGTTCAATCATATCGGTATTCAAGGAAAACCACTCCGAATCATCAACAACATGCTGAGAGGTTCATCCAGCCGGGTACTATTCAACGGGAAGTTGTCACAACCCTACAACACAGAGCAAAGTACCAGACAGGGAAGTATTTGTGCGCCATTCTTTTAACGGTCTGTTAAACGAACTAGAAAAATAAAAAATAGTGATCTCTCGTTGAGTGCACCCACACGAGCTGACGATATCGTACTTCTGTCAACATCTAAACGTGGCATTCAAAAACTTACGGATATCTGCAGAGAATATGCAAGTAACTGGAGTTACAGTTATAACCCATCAAAATGTGCATCAATGGTAATGGACTGTAAGGCACATAGACCTCAGCGCTCTCTCAACATTCACTATGGTAACCAAACAACTGATGGAAACCGACAACTACGTACATCTGGGTACAACACAGTCTTCCACCGAATAACTGCCTTACAACATCGATAGTATTAGGCAATCAATTCGAACCACATTCTTCTCTCTGTCGAGTTACGTATCAAGAAGTGATGGGACGAATCCTTTGACGGCCTCAAAGAGTTACCAAACGTGCGTACTACCACGGGCTTTGTTTGGATGCGAGTTGTGGAACTCAATATCTAGGTCCAACATGATAAAACTTGAACATACCCACCACATGTGCCGTAAACACACACAAGGGTTACCCATACTTACCAAATCTGACATGGTGACGAGCCTGCTTTGATTCGCATCAATTGAGGGTTATACAGGCCTTCAAAAGTTGCTTTTTCTTGGTACGTTATGTCGCCGAAAGCCCGCAGACCAGGTGAGCAAACTATTCCTTTATCGTCTGTTCCAACACGAGGAGAGGTTAACTGCTTCTTCCCTTGGATTCATTATTGATATCGTGCGTATGCTCGCTATATACAGTCTGCCAGACTACTTAAATACATTTCTTGGGAATGCTAACTTTTCCAGCAAACTTACGTGGAATAAATGTGTTAAAAATTCCATCAACGACCACGAACTTATTATTCTAAGCACGCGTATGCGGTCATCCACGGACTTTGAACTGTTCTCCAAAGTGCACAATACATTCATCGTGTCTAATATATGGCGGGTTGCTAAACTACGTCCACATTGCCTAGCGCTTATGAAGACATTAGCTAAATGGTGTTACTCAGTCACGGTTACTCATGCAACCCAGTGTGAAGTGTGTCAAAGTACAAAAATGTAACTTTACTGGTTACCGACTGCTTCACGAGCTATTCCATTGTAAATCTGTTATCAGAAAACAACGTATCAAACTCCTTATGAACTGAACAAGAACTTGTATCGATTGTTAACACGGTATGAATCGAACTACTATTATGTGGCCCGTTGATGAGCTTACTATACCTGTTGTTTTGTACAGCGTAGCGGTGATAACTTGGAAAATGTCAAAACTCTGTAATATAAATTACAAGGCCTGTAGTGTACATACCACTTCCTTTTATCTCCTTTCAGATTTTCAGGTAACGTAAACATCCTCTACATCGGCATAACATACAGGTATAGCTATACTAAGCATATGTTCCAATTAGACCCCTTCGTGTTTTGTTAATTGTGTTTCTCATATACGAAGCAGTCGAAGCAGTCGGAACGCTTGGAAAAACCAAAGAAAATGAGCATCTGGACCTAGAAAACATGACGTTATAACCGAATTTTCATTATATCAGATTACGTTATAAGCGAGTGGATTTGCATTGATATAAAGAAGGGACGAAGTCGGGGATTTATTTTCCTTACGCTATAATCGAGTTTTCGTTATAAGCGAGTTCGCTATATTAAGTGAGTTCCACTGTACTAGTATATGGTTTATTGAACTTGTCAAAGCCAGAAGTTTTCACTGGGAAATGTACTATGTACCCAACAAATAACGTAACTATTCAAGTTTTGGAACACAACTAAAATAAGATACCGAAAGAAAGCTACCAATAGTATAATAGCAGAACCATTAATTTGCTAAGTAAAGGTTAGTGTTGGTTGTTTTTAACAATTTGTTCCTTCTTAGTCCAGTCATTTTAACTTTTAACCTTAAACTAATTGCAAAACAAACAGTTTTGTGTTTATATGGTGCGTAAAGCTATCCTTAGCAATGTACAAAATGTCCTAATCGAATATTCGTAGGACTTTTTGAGATATTTACATATATATTGAATTGTCACATGTTTTCGCGATAATTGTCACTTTTGATGTAAATAAATCTTGATTTGTACCAGTAACTTATTTTTACATCGTACTTAGAGGTCGCAATTTTGGTCTGATTTTTATGAAAATCGGAAGCTAATCTAGGTAAAATAAAATTTTGAGTTAACCGGGGCCAAAATCTAGGTCACTAGGTCAAAACATAGAAAAAACAAGATATAGTCACCAGGGGTCGCAATTTTGACCTTACACTTGTGAAGTTCAGTCACAATGATCACCTAACAAAAATCAAGGTCATGTATGAAATTGGATTAACCTGGGTTAAAAACTAGGACACTAGGCAAAATTATAGAACAATTCTTTAGAAGGCGCCCTTTTTACCTAATCTTTATGAAACCATGTCACATGGATCATGAAGACAAAATGTAGGTCAAATTCAATATTTACTTATCATGAGTTACAACTAGGTCACTAGGTAAAATAATAGACAAACCTTCATGCGCCAAAAAGTCGCATCAATTATTTTCACCCATTGACCTAATTTTGACCCAAATTATTCAATAACATACTTGTCTTAGATGTTTTGAGATGAGCATTGTGACCAAGTTGCATTAATATTAGACAAAAATTGTGAATTTTGTACCTACACAACGTTTTCCTTTGATTTTAACTAGCGACCTACCTTTTGACCCCGGATGACCCAATTTATAACTTTGACCTAGATTTTGTTGACATTATTATTGTGACCAAGTTTCATAAATATAAGGTCAACGTTATGACCTCTAGCTACATTTTTACTACACAAGGTTTTGCTACAATTTGACCTAGTGAACTAGTTTATTACCCTTGATCGTCCATTTTCTACCTTGGCCTAAATTATGTTCAGATGATCACTCTGACCAAGTTTCATAATCATAAAGTCAAAATTGTGAATACAAATGCAATTGTGGACGAACAGACAAAGAGAACAATCACTGTTTCTCCCGAATCGATAGATTCGTGTACATTTTGTATATTGTCATTATTGTATACTGTCCAAACACAAATATCCTTTTTCCATTAGACACACATGTATACAACACATGATATGTGTAACTTTGAAACAAATTGGATTAATATTAAAGAAATGAATAAAACTTTTGTTTCCCCTTCCAAGTGCTATTTTGAGTCATTTTGTCGACCATTGAATGGGTAGTATACCGACACGTAGACTGGCATATATATGAAAAGTCTGATGACAAAATCAATATTTGTATTCGATAGAAGAAGGTTGTATCTTTCAGAAAATATAAGCTTTTAGGTGCAATTAGTAAATATTTAACGACTTACACGGGAATTATTACAACTTAAAATTCCCCATGTAGTATGAAATAAGGAAAATGCTGAAATTGTTACCAAAAATGACCTTGTATTTTCCCCACTGAACTCGCATATTTGACGTTTTGTCTGAAGTTGATAATAGTATGTAGATGATGAAAATGCAAAGAAACTCTGTTTTGCAATTTGTTTGAGGTTGACCATATTTTTTAGCTTCAATGACTAGGCTTTCTATACATTTCATAATTATGTTTTTGACTATATTCCATAGAGAATAGTTATTTAAACACTAGTGTAGTTTATGTGCCTCCGTAGCTCAGTGGTTAGTGCGCTTGCCGTCTAATCTGGCGACCTGGGTTCAAATCCGGGTGGAGGTACATATATATGTCTGCCATGTTTCAGTAGAAATAAAGCAAATAAAGGCTATGGTCGGCATAATTAATTAATTTAATTAATTAATTCATACTCTATATATTACGTTTCGGCTTAAGCCTTTCTCAAAAACACATTTAAAGTTCATACACTACATTTCTGTTGACATTTATGTCGGCCATTTTAAAAATAAACTGAATGTGTTTTTGAGAAAGGCGGGTTATGCCAAAACGTTATAGATAGAGTATACTAGTAAACTACACTAGCGTTTACATAATAATGTTGTCAGTAATAATCTAGTCATACGATATATCGATGGCTTAAAACAAGAAGGTCGTAACTACCAAATCGATATATTGAGAAAAAAAGAGAAGACTGTCTGTAATTTTTCTATGGGAAAACACGTTTTTAAAACTTCATTTTGGTCAACATGACAACTTCAGATCTTTATAAAAATGGGCTCATAAGAAGCGCCTTGTGATGCTTTTCTAAATATGTATGAATCTTAAAAGGTCGTAAGTGGCACTTACGACCTTTTAATTGTAAGCCATCGATATAATATTATGGAACATTTCAGGTCTATGCTATAACTAAGGTGTAACATTGGCAAGAGAGTCTTGCAATGCCGTAAACTGAACGGGAGCATGGTTGTCAATGAGTGATGAAAGTCCATGGTCACATGTAAACATCTCATCCAAGTCATCTACATCAGATGTGACAGTCCACTCTTCAAAATATCCTATGATTTGATATAACTCTTTGTTCCTATCTCTTATGTTCTGGTATGGAACGCCATAACTGCCTTTATTATTATTATTTAAATGGTGATAAATGGTGTAGTCGGTTTGTTATGGTGCAGTCGGTTTGCTATGGTGCAGTCATTTTGTTAACTGGCGATGTCGTTTTGATAAATATTGTAGTCGGTTTGCTATGGTGCAGTCGTTTTGTTAAATGGTGCAGTCGTTTTGTTAAATGGTCATGCCGTTTTGATAGATGGTGTAGTCGGTTTGCTATGGTTCACACGGTGGGGAATCACGTGGTTTCGATGGTAGGAGCCACCACAAAAATGGCGGCCAAATAGCGTCGACTTAACCCATATTTTGAGGTAAATATATAACATCGAGACTCGTTTATTTATGGACACCCCGGCCAGCACGCAATGGCTTCTCCACTGAATCTTTTGGTTCCCTACTTTCCACGATTGATCTCGTAGTTTCCTCAAACACTTCGATATTGTTCCGTAAATAACAAAACAGTAGCGGGGTAGACCTCACGATAATGACGATTTTGACCATATTATGACCATATCTCCTTTATATCATCCGTATTTCAAGCGATTCTAATGTGCGAACATTTCGCCAACGTTTTCCAAAACAATTACCACCAGAATATCATGAATTTTGGTTTACTAAAAAATTTAACATTCAATTTGCATGAAAGATAGGATCCACGCTATGGGTAGGACACACGATTGAACATGAGCAGAGCGCATCCATCATTGCGGTCGGTAGTTTTCTACGGTTCTATCGATCGGAATATGCGGAACGGACTCATAATGACATGACGGCCTACTCGATCTGTACTAATTCATCTAAAAACATGTCAGATTATAATAAATATATCTAATTAGGTATTACACGAAGAATTTCATAACGATGCGGACTAGACAAAAAGCATAAACATTCATATATGTGGAATTGAACAGCTAGTCCAGTCGTAATTTATCGTTTGAGATATATCAATGTTCGCTGTGAGATATTTGGAAATATTTTATTATAATTGAAATATTATATTATATATTTATGGTACCATTATTTTAACCAAATAGTCTTTGCATTACCGCTGGACGGATAAAAGTAGGAATATGGGAAGTTATAATTCTGTAATGGTGGAATGTTGTGGAAAGCTGCTGCTAGCTGTGCGATGTAGTTTGCTATAACGCCTTGAATTCAGTCTTTTCTCAATTAGCAACTGTTACCACTCGGAATCCCGGATTTAAAGAGTCTGTTACTTTTCAACCAATTAGAACTCATGAATAGTTACAAAGGGCGACACAATTTAACATCTGCTAAAGCCAACGCTTCTTTGCGACAGTTTTTAAACAATATTGGCAGAAATAAAATATAGATAAAATATTTATATATTTATAAGACCTGACGTCCACTAGGACCCCGAGTGGTTCTCGAAGCAGGAATTCACCAGAACGAGATGGTTCGGCATGTCATCGCGATGTTATGGAATCCTTCCGTATAATTCCGCAACGCCTCTGGTACTTCGGGACCGAAAATATTTGTTTTAAAGTTTAAAAAAAATGGATGCCGAAGGTCTTGCATGGAAGTGCTTCGGGAGAGTTTCAGTAAACCATCGGCATTCACTCCGCATCTTCGGGACGCCTTCTGTGAGGTTTCGAATTAATTAGCCATCCCGAATGGTTCTAGATGGAAAGTCGAATCGATGCCGAACGCTTCCCGAAAACGGCGAAGTGATGAGATTAACACACGGAAACTATGCCGATCATGTTATAAACTTGATTGTGTGGTGCAGTGGTACAGTAGTTATCGCTTTCAACCGACCATTTTTTATGTCCAGTGTAAGTTCAAAATACCAGAATGGGAATCGAACCCATTCATTCAGTTCTGAAACACTCGTATTCATAGTAGCTAAGCCAACTGCGCTATGCGCACTACATGATAAAACCATTTCTAAATGTATGTTTTATGGGTAAATACACCCCTTTAACCTGAATTACTCCAATGTTAAAAGGATATTTACGCCCGAGTGATTGTGGTTTATCTAAAGTAAAACTAACTTTAAGTAAGGTAGATATATAAGCGTAAATTTACGCTACATTATCCCAGTTGTATATCCCGAATGACAGCTGAAGCGATGGCGTCAGTTTGCCTCTAGGTCGAGCTAGACAATCTTTCGGCAACCTATCAGCATCGATTCGTAAACCCTTCCGCATATCACGCGGTCGGGGAAACATTCGGGACTAACTCCTGAACTGACGGCATTTAGTCGCGATACGTTCGGCTACTTTGGATAGGCTTCGGCATTTATACTGCGTGTACATGTATACAGCAACCATTCTTACCCCGAACTGCGAATATCGTACTTCCCGAACAAGCACGATGACACGGCTCCGCATATTGTTATTGATACATGATCCCGAAGGGTTCTGAAACGAGCACATTGTAACCGGCATCCCTTCCGCGTTGTCGGGGTCTAGTGGACGGCAGGTCTAACCGCAACCCGGCTTTCCGCACGATCGGATCTACCATTCGGCTATTTCGGATAGACTATGGCGTGCATACTGCGTATATACCACAACAATACAATTTGTATACCGATCCGAGAATACTTGCCGAACAACCACGATGACAAAGCTCCGCCCATTTTTATTAATAAATGACCCCGAAGGTTTTCCGAAACGAGCAGTCTGTAATCGGCATCCCTTCCGCATAGCATCGGGGTCTAAGTGGACGGCAGGTCTAAAACATTATTACATCTACACTTCAATTCTGTCTCAATATATTCATACTGTACATATATTATAACCTAATGGAAACACATTAGCCTTAAATTCACCCGTAAAATAGTATACTAGATTACCACATACAATATAGTGCAATAGGATACCGGCGATTATCGGTACCGGAGGATAACGGTATTTAACTTTTAGTTACACGTATATACTCGCATAAATTGGTCATCAATAAATGTGTCCTCGATTTATAATGGAAATTTATGAATTGTCCTCGGAACGAGCCGTCGATTTCAGATTGTAAACAACGGGGTATTTTGTTCACCACACAAACTACTAAATTGGCGACTTGCGGAGATGATTATTCTATAGATGAAAGTAAAAATATATCAAATATGGATGCTGATTCTATGCCATTTAGGGAGCTCTATAACCTGTCAATTTTCATGGTCTTATTAGGTAGTAAATTAAAATATTGATGTTTCTGAAACTTTGTGAGATTTTAAGCTAAGGTGAGACTTTTTCAACGCATTGCTCTGAAAGAAGTGTAAGAAAAATATCAACGTGATGACCTATTACATAGAATATGTGTTAAAATATAACCGATTCATATACGATTAACTGGAGAGTCTAGCTATTTCACACGGGCTTATTAACACCAAACAGAACTATCATTAGAAGCATATTTCTGCAACACATAGATCGACACACATACACGAATTACGTGTATTGTTTATACATCAACATTATTTGTTTAAAACATAGCTGTCAGACTAACACACCCCGTCGACAAAGGACCACATTACATTTGTATTTGCAAAATCAATCCATCACTTATTATTTCTAAATGTCAAGGTTGTTCATAAGAGAAAGTTTTGAGGAAACTCCAGCAACAACAGCTACTATAGGTCGAGTTGTGTTCACTAGAATTCGTCTTTCGAACAGACTGACTGAAGGACAGACAGTATACACCCTACAACTGTGTTGTGTGAGCTTATAAAATTCAATTATAAACAAAATAATTATGCCATGAAGCATACTAATTACATACATGCACTTGTACATGGACCGTATATACTGATATACTGATACTTATATAGTTTCATGTATAAATGAACATTATGTGCCCGTTCCGCATATTTCGATCGATAGAACCGTAGAAAACTGACGACCGCACTGATGAATGTGCACTGCCCAGGTTCAATCGTGCGTCCTACCCTTAGCGTGGATCCTATCTTTCATGCAAATTGACTGTTTTATTTTTCAGAAAACCAAAATATATGATATTCTGTTTGTAATTTTGTTGGAAAATGTTGGCGAAATGTTCGCACTTTGTAATCGCATGAAATACGGATGATATAAAGGAGATAATAAAAATTAGGGTCATAATATGGTCAAAATCGTCATTATCGTGAGGTCTACCCCGCTACTGTTTTGTTATTTACGGAACAATATCGAAGTGTTTGAGGAAACTACGGGATCAATCGTGGAAAGTACGGTACCAAAAGATTCAGTGGAGAAGCCATTGCGTGCTGGCCGGGGTGTCCATAAATAAACGAGTCTTGATGTTATATATTTACCTCAAAATATGGGTTAAGTCGACGCTATTTGGCCGCCATTTTTGTGGTGGCTCCTACCATCGAAACCACGTGATTCCCCACCGTGGTTCAGTCATTTTGTTAAATGGTGCTGTCGTTTTGGTAAATGGTGTAGTCGGTTTGTTATTGTGCAGTCGGTTTGCTATGCTGCAGTCATTTTGGTAAATGGTGATGTCGTTTTGATAAATGGTGTAGTCGGTTTACTATTGTGCAGTCGGTTTGCTATGGTGCAGTCGTTTTGTTAAATGGTGCTGTCCTTTTGATATAATATTGTTAAGTCCCATATTGTAGGCTATGTACTCCATTTCATTGTCAATGTCATTTACGATTCTCCCTTATGATAATAAACATTAACAAGCCGTGTGTATTTCATTATATAACATGACTTTCCGGCATCCAGGTTAGTATAGCGAGTACGTATTATCTTATACGTAACATGTGTTGAATAAAGTTAAATATACGGATGAGTTTTTCCAATGAATCAATGCGTATTTTGCGTTATTAGTGTTATATGATATAACAAATCTATCACTCGTTGTCAATTGATATATTTATATTAAACTCGTCCAGGAAATATTATAAAGCTTGCCAGAGCTAGGCTCGATTAATAAAATTTCTAAAACTCGTTTAATATAAGTTTATATCATTTGACAACTTGTGATAGATCCTCTATGTATATGATAGGCATATCTAACATCTGCTTATTTGCTCTCTTGGATTTTGACCAAATTGCACAGGAATGTTTATTAGGTTATAATACATTTAAAAAACGAGTCAACGCAAAAAGTCATTCACATTGAAATATATAGTCACACAATAAGGCATACAGATGACCTTGCAAGCAATAAGTTATACGAGTTTATTGATATAGTCTAACGAGAAATGTGACACTGATTAGTTACATACACACACTGCAGTTAAATACAATTAAAATATCATTATGTGTTCAAACTTGCGCATATTAAGTTGTATACAAAATTATAACTACCATTTATAATTGTTACTATTAATTCTTGTATTACACTTTTTAAAACGTGTATCTATAACGTTAAATCGATGGCTTAGAATTAGAAGGTCGTTAGTGGCACTTACGACCTTTTAAAATTCATACATATTTAGAATAAGCATCACAAGGCGAACTTGTCATGTTGACCAAATTGAAGTTGCAAAAGTTTGTTTTACCATAAGTAAAGAGTAAATGTCAGACAGTTTTTCCGTGTTTTCTCAAAATATCGATTTGGTAGTTACGACCTTCTTGTTCTAAGCCATCGAAATGTTTGCCATTTTTTGTACCAATAAGTAAGGAATTCTGAAACGCCATTAACACAGATTAAACAAGCAAAAAACATATCAAACTTAGATTCATCAAAATATTATTTATTCACAGCTTCGTCTTCCGTAGTTTCCTCAGGAGTGGCATTTATATTGATCTTACTGACTTTGAGAATAACGATAGCCAATTAAATCGCCTGTTACTGACCAAGAGTTTAATATGATGTGGTCTGATTGGTTGTCCTTGTGTGTTAGATCAATATTGAATATCACACATGGGGTGGATTCCAACTGTAAATGTTGACATCAGAGAACAGGTTAAATGGTGGTTTGATAATAACTGGATTCGATCAGACTTTGCCACAGATGGTGGTCGTGTCGATACACGTGAGTTGTCCGGTATGGTCCGGCCAACACTCGAAACCCCCACCACTGCAAGTCTACAAATAAAAAAACACATTTCAACAATTTGGCAAGACACCATATGTACTTGAAATCAAATTACGTATAGGTTAAAGTTTATTATGATTATAATATCTGACCCAAAGAAGTTGATGTATTTTTTCTAGTAGAGGCTTATAAAAGTAATAATTTTATTTGCCTCAACTAGAATAAAAAACATTCATCGACTATATAATTTATGCTGCTGGTATCACCGATATGCAATAGTAGGTGGCATACATATAATGCAATTATTCAGGTAAATCATTGCTTACATAAAATTGTGAATATAAGCATTGCGATCTCTCGGATTAATGTCTTATTTATAAAGATTTTAATTGTAATAAGTTGTAGCTAAGTAAACACGATACTAATTGTATTGATATTAAAATGTTTAAAACAAAACACATACAATGTTATGATAATTGCACTTTTCGTATAGAAGTGCCAAACCTAAACAAACGGAAAGTTATAATGTCAACAACATCCAAGACAATTGGTTTAAATAAGCAATATCGCCATTTAGCAATACATATCGATGGCTTAGAACCAGAAGGTTGTAACTACCTCTTACGACCTTATAAGACTCACACATATTTGAAATCAGCTTGACAACGCGCTTCTAATGAGCATATTTTCATGAAAATCTGAAGTTGTCATGTTGACCAAAATGAAGTTTTAAAAACGTGTTTTCCCAAAAGTAAAGAGTAAATTACAGACAGTTTTCTCTTGTTTTCTCAATATATCGATTTGGTAGTTACGACCTTCTTGTTCTAAGCCAGCGATATTATGAAAAAGATAGTTACATTATAAAGCGACAATACACGTAGAATAGGATGAGAAACATACGACAGAGGCAGCATATCACGACATGCTACAACGAACAGTTTACGAAATACTAGCTATGCTTGATAGCTGTTCCGGTCAAGAAGCCACAATACGACTTTTTCAATATCTTTACATTATTTTACTGACACCTATTTCACAACACATTTTTCTAAGCACATATTTTATTGCACATATTTTATTATAACGTATATTTGTTAACACATATTTTATGGCACATATTTTATTATAACGTATATTTGTTAACACATATTTTATGGCACATATTTTATTATAACGTATATTTGTTAACACATATCTTTAGCACGTCATTGATAACAAAATGAAACAGGTATTGTAGATAACTTACATCTGACGCCTCTGCACCATAGCAGAACTTATATGGATTGTCGGTACATATCAAGTGGCAATTAGCATATTCTGGGCACTCGCTCCTATTCCATGCACATCTTTTGTTGACGTCACATTTATCACCTGGCTAAAACAGATATATACAGGGTGATTCATAATGCGTGTTTCAACCAGCCCGCTAAAATCAGTCGGTAGAGCACGAGAATAGTAGTCACTACTGATCTCGGGGTTGTGGGTTCGAATCTCGGGTTGGCCATCTAAAATTACTAAATTAAATAGTCTTTTGGATGAGACTTTAAACCGAGGTCTTATGTAATAGGAGCTTTAAACATAGCATGTAAAAGAACCTGGGATGCTTCTGGAATTGGGAAAACTTTTGTATCATGTACACTATCCCCCCGAAAAACTAAAAGTACATGTGTACTAAAATTCTCTGGAGCCTCGCCCATATGGATTATCCGGTGGATAAATACAAACGTGTTCCCGTTACAATAGAATACCGCGAGTTAAGGCTTCATCGTATGGCCATCTGATATATTTGCATGTATCCAATCATGGAAAGCTGACATTTTACCATAATAATTTTGATCGGTATATAACATAACCATGTTACTATCAATATAACCTCGGAATCGATCAACATTTCGTCACACACAAGCATTGAGTACTAAATCTTGGTGACAGATTTATCAAATATTTCTAAGAAAATTGTTTGTCGTTGAACAGCACCATAAGTAATGTTTGGTTTCACGATTAGACAAAAGTTGTTACATAATTAATTTCAAGCACAGCTAGGTAACTACAAGAAAAATGTATATAAATAAATAAATGTAAATAATCGAGTTTGTCAAATCTGCGGTACGAATGTAGTCGAGGACGAATTTCATTTCATTTTTGAATGTTCAGTTTATAACAATCTAAGAACGAAATATATAAAACCGTACTACAGAACTAGAAAAAGCATGTATAAATTAACACTGTTGTTGAACACTACAAATAAAGCAGAACTTTTGTCATTATGTAAATTTATCAAAGAATCATTAGCTATACGCACCCAACAATTAAATGTACAATAGTTAAATAGTAAATAAATGTCTACGATAGAATATGTCAACTTTTAAATATTTTGTTAAGTTATGTTTTTCATTGTAAATAAAAATGTGTTACGTTCAAATCGTCATTATATAGATAAATATGTATCTGTAAATAAATATGTTTGAAATGTAAATTATGAATGCAACTACTATTACTTATACTTATAGTACAAACCATTACAGCTTGAACTGATTACTTTTTGAAATCATAGTGATAAATTCGTCTTCATATTTTGTAACTTTATTAAATATATTTAGTCCATCCACAATAATAAATTTTGCCTTAAAGGAAGTATTAAATTGTATGTTGGTCTTTTCATCAACTATATATTATGTTCTTCGTGTATTTTTGTTTGATGTTTATCAATGTTTAGTATCGATATATATATGTTTCATTCTTATTTCATCACGTTTATTTTATGTTGTATATATATGTTTGTTTATCATGAGAAACTGTACAGTTTAAATGAATAAACTATCTACCTATATCATTAAAGATATTTTAGCCGTTCTCCAGGAAAACCGGGCTTAATGACATTGTATTGTAATTATGCAATAAGGTTAAGAAAAATGTCTAAAATGAGAAAAAATTCGTGTCCTTTGATTTCCTTTTTAAGTAATTGGATAGTACCCAGTAAAGTACTATCCAATAGCTTCATTCTTCTTTTAAATATTGTTAAAATATCTTCTGTCCTTGCTATGGTGATCGGTTTCTAAAAAGTACTCATATCAAGAAAAACAAGGGTTAGGTGACTAAAACATTGTTTTTTTTGCCTGTAAGCGAACACTGACAAATTGGACACGATTTATTAAAATAATAATATGATTCTAAACTGTGTCACAATTGTATAAGTTTACGTCAAAGTGTTATCAGATACTGGATCTTTGAAATGCACTTTTATGTTACGTCAAAAATGTAGAGCATGACGTTTCGCGACGTCACTCATAAAGCAGGTGGTAGGGGTTGGCTTAAAAAGTCTTTAACTTTCTAAGAGTGTGAAATAATTCGTTCAAATTTTCAGAAATTGTTCACAAGAGTTACATGTACCTCTTTCTACCCATATTATTATCAACACTTTACACAATTTTGTCACTAAGCCCTGTTTTCCTGGAGAACGGCTCAATTTCTTTGTTACATTTATATTTTTCTTTATAATGTTTGTTTTACTCCTTCAATCACTCATACAGTTAACAGCCATTCCTGGGCCCGAAATTTGAATGTGGCAAATAACATTTGAACCATATATTTGCTATTTTGTACTATTTTTTAAGTAAAAACGTAAGTATTGTATCTGAGTGCACTCCGACTGGTAAATTACACATATAGCTTACAAATACACTAAATTTCAATTGGAACAACCAAATGATAATATTTACCACATATTCTACACAACTTCAACTTTTCGTTCTACAAAAATGTCGCTTTGAACCTTAAAAGAAGGAATTTCAATATTTGAGTGCTGAGTGCAGAGTGCAAGTATTGGTTGTAATTTCGGGCCCTGGTAGAGTGTAAAATATTTAGCTAAAACAAAAAAAATGTTTGTATAACTGTGGGGGGATTAAAAAACAGGGCATTAAACTTAAAGAGGCGCTCCCTTTAGTTTTGATAGTTTAAATCAATTCTGAAATAGTATACATTAAATGAGAATCATTATTGCTAAAACTCCTCAACTTTTAAACAAAAAGCTCCCACTTATTACCGAAAAAAGAATGAAAATATATTTCCGTAACGAGCCAAAATAGTCACGAGTTGTTTCCCTTTGACCATATGATAATAAATCGCTGGAAGTGATAAATTATTATTGGCGATTTGAATATATTTGTGACATTATAGAGACATATTTGCACACACTTTCTTCTGACAAACTATGATAATTGATAGTGCTTTGTACATTAAGCTCATTTATTGTGATAGTAGAGAAAAGTATGCTAGTTATAGGAAATGCCTCCTTAAGGTAAATGTATAATTGTACTTACTTGTGCGTTCGGATAGCAATATCGATCTCGGTGCATGTGACTATGACGATGACGATATCCTTTATTCGACTGCCTGTTTCCATAACCTTTCCACATCTTCGGATGTGCTAATGCAACGACACTGAACAACACAATCTAAAAATCAGAATTCGGTCAAACATTTATTATTTAAGATTCTACTTAATATGAATCCCATGCTAGACGATCACAAAAATATGTAAACTAACCCATATGCACTGGTCGAATGTTCTATGTACACACTACACCATAATTTAGTCGAAATAAATTCCAATTTCAAAAGGAGTATGACCAGCTCAAAGGAGGAAATAAAGGTGAAAAAGCTAGTAAAATTAACTTAAGATAGAGATATTCCATGCCTTGTTATTTACAAAAATCATATGTTACGTATTTAGTATTTAAGGCGAGATCTTGTCCATAATGTTTGCGCGACGTCTAAAATTACTATGAGGTAACTCCGGACACTTGGGTTCGCCGTTTTAGTCATTCTTTCTGAAACTAGGTCACCGCACTCTCTTACAGCGGGGACTTGGGCGTAGAACCAGAAGGTCGTAACGACCTTATAAGACTCATACATATTTGAAATCTGCTTTACAAGGCGCTTCTTATGAGCCTATTTTCATGAAAATCTGAAATTGTCATGCTGACCAAAATGAAGTTTTAAAAACGTGTTTTCCAATAGGTAAATATTAGATTACAGACAGTTTTCTATTGTTTTCTCAATATATCGATTTTGTAGTTACGACCTGCTGGTTCTAAGCCAGCGATATGTGTGGGCATTGCTCCATGTTCTTGTGTGATGATTAGTTGTTGCTGTTTTCTGTAGTCGGCTTGGTAAAGTTTAGTGCTGCCTTCCCTGTCCGATTTCCTCATTCATATCGATTTTTGGCGTTTGATATTTAAAACACAATGTCAGGACAGAGTTATTTTCCACGGATTCAATGATGTGTGTATTTGAATAACAGTATTGATTTTATAGGAGTAATAAAATTAAAATCTGGTAAACAAGTTGATTTTTAAAGTGCTTCCGGTTTAGTGGTGACATTAATATCCACCTTTATGTGATCGATTTTCTTTTTTGTCGTGTGCCTCAATCCTTAGGCTAAGGGTTGAATGTTTTACAAGTTTACAAAGTTCATGGCACAAAACAGAACATCGGCAGTACACAAGGAATAAAAACACATAATATTATTATATCTCGCTGGCTTAGAATGAGAAGTTCGTAAGTACTATAAGACTGGTATATATAGAAAATCTGCATCATCAGGGGCTTCTTATTAAATTACGCCACTATTTGCATAAAAATCGGAACTTGGCATGTTGACCGACCGAACAGTTTGTTTTATCATAAGAAACGAGTAATTTTCGGACAGAATTTTCATCTTTTCTCAAAATATCGATTTTGAACTTACGACCAGTAACGACCTTCTCATTCTAAGAGAGCGATATGTTAAGTAATTTAAATCGTAATTCGGTTGTACGAAATACACCATTTATTGTACATTTCGCTGCTGGCTTAGAATGAGAAGGTTGTAACTAACGTTACAAAATCAATATTTTGAGAAAACAAGAAAAACAAGCTGTTTAAACTTCAGTTTGGTCAACATGAAAACGACCGATTTTCATGAAAATAGGCTCTTAAGAAGCACAAAAAGCACCTTATGATGTAGATTTCAAATATGCATAAGTCTTAAAAGGTCGTAAGTGACACTTACGACCTTCTCATTCTATAAACCAGCGATTTATTGTACATCTAACGACTCTATCTGTTCTATCACATAATGTGTATACCGAGTGTGATCATTTTCTCCAAACATAGTCACTGCCATAGTACCAGCGACAGGTTGAAAACCCCACTAAAATACTATCAAAATTTTTGGTATTTAGGGCTGTACATTATATAGTGCATGAATACCACGTGTATTCTGGCATCGGAGCAAAGACGAAAGTTGCTTCACTTCTAAACGAACATTACCGAAAGTATTTCATTCCTATACTGATGTTTTAATAGGAAATATACACCAGGCTACTTTCAGGTGTTACAGTTTGTTACAAGCATTTCATTTCGAACATGTTACATGCGACTGAATATCAAAGAGAGAAATAACTCACGGCCGCCAGAACGAAACGATGATCCATGATCAAAGACACGTTTTGATAACTCCAACAAGATCGACAAAAACACACAACGTATAACGCGGCGCGGGTTTTATACCCTTCGCCATATCAATTTTAGTGGTTAACCGAGCTTTTGGACGAGGCCCTGGATCCAAATAATATGTATAGCATATGATTTAATTGGACACCGTTTTCACACAAACATAGTCACTCAAAATACATATTAACAAAGACGTTCATCGTGAATGAACATCTTTGATATTAAATATTTTGTTCATCCTTTGTCTTTGCAAACAGTGTGGCTGACTTAAAGAGTTCTAATGTTGCTACCGATAAATTAAACTTTTGACCGATATGTGATGTAGTGTCTTTGAAACTTGTTTTGTGATTATATTGTATTTTCTATAGCAGAGCAGTCTAATGCGTTCGTCTGTGGCATTGTTTGGCGCTGGCGCCGTACAATACGGGTGCTAATCCCAACTGAAGTCCAAAATGTTGTTTTCCATAAGTAAACATTAGTCTTCAACCAGTGTTTTCTAGTTTTTCCAAAATATAGATTTTGTACTTACAACCTAAGCTAGCGAAACGTTACGAACTGTTTTTCAAAATCGACAATGGTCGCACCTCCCTGAGTGAATAAATTAATCATATTTCTTCTTCCGTTTGTTTATTTTCAATCGCAATTAACCACAATCGTTCAGACAGCGAAAGTTTTAACTACACGTGAGGAAAAAATAAGCCTAATATAAATTAAAACATAACATGAAACATAGTATGATTGATAATTGATTATTTTTGATCAACTGGCGTTGTTATGAACGGAATAAAACCGCTGAATTATAAACAATCGGTGAGAAAAGGCGAATCATGTTATCAAAATGAAACAGTAAATTTAAAACCATCATTAAAATAATCTCAACCACTATAATTATGATATTGTTACGTACTTTACACTTGATAGATAACCAGAATGACATTCACAGAGAAAAATGACATTTCTTAAAATCTTAGAGTTTCCTAAAGTGCATCAGCTGTTAGCTGTTATGTTGATATACCAAATCGTTCCGTGGAAAAGTGGAGATTTTACCAACTGGTCAATGTTTAGACTCTAATGAAACTTTACAAAGATGGACAGCCGGTGTTTACGAAGAGTTCATGGTGTGTTTTAGTAAGAATATTTGAGAAAATCGGACAGGGAAGGCAGCACTCATCTTAAACAGCCGAGCACAGAAATCATAAATTTCAATAGCACATACAACAAAATATTTGTAATTTTACAAAATTTGACACTTTATGTACAATGCCCAAAACTTATTGAGCGAGAAAATCAACTTAAAAAAGTTACCAATTTTCTAGGGCTCTTTTCAGCTGTTAGGCCGCTCAAGCACTCTTTGACATTTCAACTTCCCCTGGTCATTGGGCTACCTATGGAAACCTACACTCGTGTCTCCAGGGGGAGACTATATCTCTCCTGTGCTGTGGCAGTCAACATCGATCTGTACACACTGCCCTCACAGGTACAATTTTACATCATGGTGATGTGGAGCATGTGGGTCTTACTCAGAGAAATTAACCAGTGGTCCAGAGGGATCGAACCCGGGACCTCTTGCCCCAGAAGCGCGCGCCCTACCTCTAGGCCACCGCCCCCTCCTTAACTGTAAGTAAAACATAAAAAAAGCCCAAGTCCATGCTGTCCAGACGACTCCAGAGACAGAAATACCCAGTTTCAGCAACAACAAAGCTGAACGATCTAGTTCCAATTACAAAAAGCTGATTAACCTGGTTCCAATAAATGTATAAGCAAATACATGTGCCTACCCTCTGGTTTGGGGCATACAAGCGAAATAATGCAGTTTCGATTATTACAAATCCTAAGTGTCCGCCCACATCTGTTCAGCCGAATGGACACATGAAAATAGCATTTTGTAGCTGTTTGTAAAATTATGACTGTATTTAGCTTTGTTCACTTATTATTCTCCATGTGACTTAATATATTTTTACTTTTAATAGTTTTGTTCTTTTTAGGCATTTGGTGCTTTACTTTTGATGGTTTTGTTCTTTTTAGGCATTTCGTGCTTTACTTTTAATGGTTTTGTTCTTTTTAGGCATTTCGTGCTTTACTTTTAATGGTTTTGTTCTTTTTAGGCATTTCGTGCTTTACTTTTAATGGTTTTGATCTTTTTATGCATTTCGTGTTCTGCTATTTCTGTTGAATGCTGCCTCCTCTGTCCAATTTGTTTTTTTTTATCATTTTATTTTTTAATTTTCAATTTTACAAAAGTTATTCCATATTATTTCAGTAGTGCAAAACTTTCATCCAAAATATAACGCTTGCTAAATGTTTCGGCTTAATGGTTTGGCCAAGTCCAGAATACATTACTATGAACAACTAGATCAGCCAGTTTCTACATGAGCATGTTGTATTTGAGAAGGTCATATTTGTATACTGTTTATTGCTTAACATTAACTTTTTAGCCAAATACTGATAGATGCGTTTACCTGCTAATAAATATATAATTACTAATGAATGGTGTTTACAACTAATAGTTATAACCACATATCATTTCAAATCGCCGAAAGCGTATATATTTGACATGTTTGGGAAGGGTTAACGAGACAATCAAGAAATGAGGAAATCGGACAGGGAATGCAGCACTCAACTTAACCATCCGAGTACAGATAACAGTAACAACACAACACAGTCAACGGAGCAAACGCCCACACACAACCCAAATAAATGATAAAACGCATACCCCAATTTCCCCAAGAAATAACAAAATAATATGATCCAAACTATCACATCCAAATCGAAACGCAGCTAACACCCGATTAGTTACCCAAGTCCCCGCTGCACAGGTTTCACAAATATATGCCAAAAAACCGTGACATATGCGACCAAAAGAGCTTTAATAACGAATTGACCTTGTTAACAAATACCATGTACGGTGACGTAATATTAATAGTTTCTGCCGCAGCAAACTAGGCAAGCTACAACCATAACAAAGAAAGGGATGGCGTAACATTACATATTCCTAGCTTTATGTAGTTCTAATAAATATGCCAAAACGATGATCCAAGCGACTAAAGACTGTCATTCATAAGAACATGCGACAAGTTGACAAGGGAGACCAACCATGCACAGATAACCTAAAACAACACCACATAATTATCGTTTGCATTGTGTATATGCCAAGTATTTCGATTATTTTTACCTTCATTATAGCGGTTTTCTCGTCTGTTGAAAATGCAAAGACGACATCCGGTACAGACATACAGTCGTTTGTACGCTGTGTACCTTTGACGAATCTAGTTTGGTCATGACATTATCAAGTACGTTTTGACGATCCTGTTTACCACGGTGCACAATCACGTGGTTTGTGACGTCACATTTTGGTATCGCGAACAGTAATTTTGGTAAATAAACGCCCGATTGAACCAAGAAAAATCGTCGTAAGTATTTATTTACGCATATTTAGAAATTATCATTTGTATGTTGCAAGTCCTTATATCAATGCATACCCCCGACAACCACGAAAATGTCCCGGTCTGGTCTAGTTTTAACGGAGTTGCGGCCAAACTGATCAAAAATCTCAAAATTGGTGTTGGTATTGCTGACAGCAGATTCAAGAACACCATAAAACCCGCTTTTCCTTGCCAGAGTCTTCGAAAGGCATCATCTGTTGGTACTTTATGCCTACAAACAGCTGATGACTGATTGTTTTGTTCATTAAAGCCGCTATTTCCAACGGAAAATGGGATTTAAAATAATGCTATTGCAGCACGTTATGAAAGTTAAATGATATTGCAACCAGCGGAAAAGTATGCTCCAATATGGTTCTGAACCAAGTGTTATTATGGTCAATTAGCCATCCGTATTGTGGTCATTTCCATAAAAAAATAACGATGGCTGTAGGCCAAGCCAAATCATTTCTTCGTTTAGCGTCGGGTAGGTTAAGTCATCTTGGGAAAGAAAAAACAACAAAGTTTATAACGTCTTATATTTTCAAACTCCATTGATATATTGATTTTTAATTTCATACTTATCATTCGTGTTCACTATCATGTCCCCAACCCCTACACAGCAGTAGGATTCACACCAAAACGTTTTCAGTTATTGCAGTAGGTTATTATGATTGGTAATGCTTGGGTGTGTGTTAGCTATATAATAATGAACAAAGAAGTCGTTTAATTACTTGATGTTTTTCGAGTGTTTTGTTTTTTGTCTCAGTATAGCTAGATAGGTTTTCGAACTTAGGGTGGACGCTAAACGAAAATACAATTTGGTATGGCCTTACTATCAGTACACTGTACTTTAATTTGAAGTTCGATTCTTACAGGAACCACGACATCGACCTCCCGGAGCGAACCCGGGTTGTATGCAGGAAAAAAGTCGCTACCAAGAGCATTGACAGAAATGCGGTAAAAAGGGTTCCCTTGGTGTTCGGAGGGACAGCAGTGCCCGGCGAAATGAAAGCAAGATCCTCCCGACGATGAGAATGGGGCTTGACAAATGATACACGACACATATATACGTCTACATAAACACTATAATATGACAGCAAATGTTCTCAATACAGACAATTCGAAATTGCCTGCGGAACGACTATGAAACGCCATTGTTGTATATTTCGTGTGTTAGCAACAGGCCTATCGATATCGACGTCGGATAAGGGAAATATTTAGTTATCTCACATCTTGTGCTCATTACTTTAAGGTTAAAAATATGATGATGTGAACTCGACTTTTCTGGCAAATATAGATCCAACAAAGACAATTAAGAGGTTTCATTAATATTTGATTTTAATATTCTATAAAAACATGTAACTTCATTCATAATCATACGTTAGCAAAATAAAAGTCATTTATAATAAATAATTTTGTAATGTGGTATATTAAATGACGTCAGGAAAATTCGTTCTTCGGAAAATTTAGAATAGTACGAACAAACTGGTGTTTATTGAAAAACATTTTGTACTACAATACTTTCTCTATTGACTGGTGGTGCGTATGTTCACTTTATTTAGTGTAAGCAAATTTGAAACCAGAACGAACTTTCAAGACTTTCTTTTGTTATAAGACAAAACAATTAATGCCAGTATTGTGTCATCGATACTTTTATCTTGGTGTTCATCAATACACGCCAATACACGATTAAGAGATCAGTTTAGCCAATTATTTCAAGTTTAACCAGAACTTGAGTTTTTAATAATGCTGTAATTAATTTTTGTTTTCACAAAAGATCTTATTCGTAGTTTTAAGGTTTGCTACATATATCATTTAGCAAGTTTAAGTTGAAGGTGTATTGGACCGAGGATCGGTTTCTGATAGATTATGTCATGTGTTGCATCATTTTGGTTGTGACATCAAATACATAATGGTGTAAGATTTGACTGTACATTCGTGAACAACTAAATTTGTATTGTAAAATATGCAATTCTGGCATTAATTAAATCAGAGATTGTTGTAAATCACAAACAAACTATAAATAATGATTAAAGTTACAAAAAATATTATTTTGTATTTTGTCGACCGCTCATTTATCTAGTTATATGATAAATATGTAAGCCTATATTTGTGTCATTTCAATTTATGAACAATGCTCTTAACTATGATACATATCGTCTGACTTATTTTTGGTATTGTGTCAACTACAATCGCAGTGTTTTAATCAAAGACCGACATTCTATAATTCGTTAACTAATATCTAGCTGGCTTTAATATGGTACAACCGGATCTGTAAAGATGAGTCCGAGACTGCCACAATATGCATTTTTGGCAAGAGGCGATACCAATATAAGTCACGTGATTGTACATTTTGAACTTAAGAATTAAAAAATGTTAACAGGAACTATCAAAACAACACAACTAAAGAAACATTGAAAAATACTATTGCGTGTCAACGATAAATAGCTTTGTTTATTAAGTCACGCCTATAAAGAGCACATCCTTATTTTGGAGCAAGCGCATCAGTAATTAAGTTATAAAAAGGGCATTGTGTTAACGAAATATATATCACGAACATACCGCATTTATTCTACTAAACGGCCTTGCAATTCCCATAACACTCGGTAATTTTTGGACCGATATAACCAAACATTTATACCTCAAGTAATCGCCCAACTCGAAATTTAAATGTACCAAAGAGTATTTCAATTCCTTTTTAAACACACAAATGTATTCACAAATCCGATAGATGTGATTCTCTGGAACTTTCTTTATATTGTGAGGCATGGCCTCAGGTCGTTAGAACATGAATATATTAGTCTAGTTTAACCCTCAGATCATTGAAACATGCCTCAGTATGTCTATTTTGGGCCTGAATGTTGTTGTTCTATTTTTAGAAACATGACCTACATGTACAATTTTAGTGTTTGGAGAGTGCTATTGTCTTTATTATACGATGTCATGCCATGATACTATAGATATACTTAGATATTTAGTAGATTTAACTATTTACCTCAACAATCACATGCTAGATCATTGCTGTTTTGTATTATTTCACTAAATGTTCGTAGCTTTTTGGAAAAATGTCACTTCCGTCCGCCATGTTGTTTTTGGTTGTCAACTTCCTGTTAAATGTAATCTCTAACCTTCAAAGTCAGGTCAAGTTTAATTAATTATTCTAGATGAAAGTTGCTGCTATAATCCATATGGAATTTAATGTTTATATATTTTAGGAATTATGGTATCGCTAATTAGGTTACGGTCTTTCGTGCGACTCCAATCCCAAGCGTTACTTTGGTGTCCGTTTATATACATACCAAAAGCTCATTTGCATACCACAGCCTAATTAGCATACCAGAAGTTTTAATGAGCGTTCGACACATTGCCACTGTCCCCAGAGCTGGTCAGACGTGCTTCTGTCGCTCTTCATTTATTTTAGTTAGGCATTGTCTGGTAACTTTTCATTCAACTTTAAACCTGAATTGCTTTTATTCTATTATTATTTTAGACTTTATTGAGGTCAGTATCGGTAACGTTATTTGACATTTGGCGGTTTTGTAACTTGAGTCGATTTTAACTGTCTGTCGTCTGCTCTGGCTTCGAGCTAGTTTTACCGTTATTTAGACTTTAGATGATTTAGTATTTGGTCTGATATCCCTCTTGTGTCTTTGTTGAGCCCTTTTACCTAATAAAGTTCACGTTAAGCCGAAAGGAATGTTGTCTGTAGATCTAGTCTTTTACATTTTTGCTTTTTATCTTGTTCTTTGCATTTGTCACGCGTGCAGTTGGTTGACGCAACCTGGTCTGTGTTATCAGGTAGCCTCCTCCAAGCTGTGATACACGTTTCCAGTGTATCAACCAGTTTACGACCCGGGTTATTGGTTTGAGTCTCAGTTAGACCTAGGTCTATGATGTAATTTCGTCGCACAGTCGGTTGACGCTCTCCTGGTCATTATCAGGTTAGCCTCCTACAGTCTGTGATCCACGCTACCATTGCATTTACATGTTTTTCGTCTTATTCGAGCATATCATTTAGTGATTGCTGATGTAGCACCACCGGTGTTTTAGAGTACCACCAGCGCGGGCGTTACAAAATTGGTGGCAGCGGTGCAGATCTTGTCTCTCCGAATTGTTATTAGTGATAAGTCAGTAGATAAATCCGACCAGTTGATGAGCTAAGCCGTTACGAGGCTTAGGTTTGAGTCGTTGCCAGACTCAAACAGCGTTAAAGCCGTTACCAGGCTAATAGGTAAAAGGGTGTTAACTGTTATTGTTTTAATTGTTGTTGCTAGTTGGCACGTTGAGCGGATTTGTTGTTCCGTGCCGAGCCTATTATTATAAGTACGTTTAGACTGCCATCCCTGAGGGTAAGAAAGCCGTTTCCAGGCTTTGGTTTAAGTCGCTACCAGACTTAAACGGTGAGCTAAGCCGTTACCAGGCTTAGGTTTGAGTCGTTTCCAGACTCAAAGAGCGTCATAAGCCGTTACCAGGCTTAGGTAAAAGGGTGTTATTAATTGTTACCGTGGTTGTTATTGGCACATTGAGCGGATTTGTTGTTCTGTGCCCCGCCTATTCTTATAAATACGTTTAGACTGCCATCCCTGTCGTTGATAAACCGTTACCAGGCTTTGGTTTAAGTCGCTTCCAGACTTAAACAGTGAGGGAAAGCCGCTACCAGGCTTTCGAGGTAACTGTTTCCAAGTTACCATAGCAACTGCCGTTACCAGGCATTTAAGTATATTAATCATACTTCAGTATTTTGTGTTATTACTATCAGTCTTTACCATCCATGATGGCCTTGATGGGAGATAGTCATTACCAGACTATGATGTGCCAGAACCGTATAGTCAGTGCCAGACTATATTAATTTCATATTATTTCCTTACAGTACTGTCTAGTTGTTACCAGACTAACAGTTGTTGCCAGATCTACGTACGGGTAGTTGTGACCAGACCTACATAGTCGCTACCAGACTGTATTAATTTCAAATTGTTTCCTTACAGTACTGTCTAGTTGTTACCAGACTGACAGTTGTTGCCAGATCTACATACGGGTAGTCGTTGCCAGACTATACCGTGTCAGACGTGTAGTTGTTACCAGACCATACCGTGCCAGACGTGTAGTTGTTACCAGACTTAACCGTGTCAGACGTGTAGTTGTTACAAGACTATACTGTGTCAGAAGTGTAGTTGTTACCAGACTATACCGTGCCAGATGTGTAGTTGTTACCAGACTATACCGTGTCAGACGTGTAGTTGTTACCAGACTATACCGTGCCAGACGTGTAGTTATTGCCAGACTATACCGAACCAGACTTATAGTCCTTACCAGACTATGCCGTGCCAGACGTGTAGTTGTTGCCAGACTATACCGAACCAGACTTATAGTCGTTACCAGACTATATAAATTGAATATTGTTTCCTTACAGTACTGTCTAGTCGTTACCAGACTATAAATCACCTATGTAATTCAGTGAATTACTGTACCTTCTTAACTGTTCCAGAAGCCCAGTGTATGCCAATATACAAGTTGTATCGTAATTGTTGTTTAACATTAATCTAGTTCACAGTCCAAACCCTCGAGATGGATTTGACCAGGGCTTCTGCTGATACCAGAAACCCCGTTATTACCAGACACCAACCAGACCCAGAGTATGTATAGTGAACCCACTATACCACCGCAACCTTCCAGTTAAGCCACACAGACCATCAATACCGCCTTGGGGACAGAGGCAATGTCAAACCAAGTGTTGGTGAGCGATGATGATCAGATGTCCGAAGGTGACCGAGAGATGACTTGGACAGATGACCAGTCAGTACAGGTTACCAGTTTTGGAGAAGAATCCTGGCGCAGGCGTACAGGGATTGAGGAAGACTTTCGTACTAATCAGAGAATTATAGATCCGAGTTGTAGTTCTACATCATTATTCAGTGGATCCGTCGATGCCTCGGGGGTCTGTCAAAATTCCATGCATGGTGAGACGAATCAAGGGAAGGGATGGGACCGTAAATTCTCCATGAGGACTGTGGCTGGTAGTCAGGCGACCCATGCTATAGATTGCAGCCAGGTACCTACGGGTTTATGGGAAAACGATCCACTGTATGGAACGGGGTATAGGAGGGGAGGGTCGTGGGCTTTAGGGGCGAGCAGATACCGGCATCCTCGATACTTCTTACCCTATGATTGGTGTAGAGCTGAGGTGATTCAAGAGGATTATAATGGTGGCAGAGAACAGGGTATAGATATACACCCAAAACAGATGTTCTAGTCAACAAGATGTTACCAATCAATATAGAAATACTAAACCCCCAACACTTGAGGGGACAACTGACATAATGCATACTTGAATTGAACAAATGGTGTTACGAGACGAGAGCACTCCGTTTAGCAGTATCCTTGTGAAGTGGAGTGCAGAAATATTAAATGACATCCCTACAGAGAGTATCAGTAAAGAGTAGGATCACAGGATGGATAGTTTGAATCAACCCAATAAAAACAGTCATGAATGCTACTGTGGAGACCATGAAACTGTAAAATAGTGAGAACTTGAGGTTGTTATAGACTGAGGACAGATTATCGGACTATGGCCAGGAAAGATAATCTGTATGTAAGGCGGTTGATTGAAAGCGGGTTAGAATTCCAAAACGACTTGACCCCCTGAGGACTTCTGTTAGATGACTGATGACTAGTCGCAGTTGGATTTGGTCAACCTTCCATCTTAGTGATCCTGACGTATTTGAGAAATATTAATCTGCATCCTGAACACGAAACATCATATACCCTGTTGATTGCCATCCCTGTCACATTACAGCGACGTAAATTATATTTCCACGTTACATAGCAAGTGACGCATAGTCAAGTGCAGTAGCACGTATTATTTCGGCGTTGCTTTTAGCCAGTGACGCATAGTCAAGTGCAGTAGCACGTATTATTTCGGCGTTGCTTTTTAGCCAGTGACGCATAGTCAAGTGCAGTAGCACGTATTATTTCGGCGTTGCAGTTTTTGACAGTGACGCATAGTCAAGTGCAGTAGCACGTATTATTTCGGCGTTGCTTTTTAGCCAGTGACGCATAGTCAAGTGCAGTAGCACGTATTATTTCGGCGTTGCTTTTTAGCCAGTGACGCATAGTCAAGTGCAGTAGCACGTATTATTTCAGCGTTGCAGTTTTTGCCAGTGACGCATAGTCAAGTGCAGTAGCACGTATTATTTCGGCGTTGCAGTTTTTGCCAGTGACGCATAGTCAAGTGCAGTAGCACATATTATTTCGGCGTTGCTTTTTAGCCAGTGACGCATAGTCAAGTGCAGTAGCACGTATTATTTCGGCGTTGCAGTTTTTGCCAGTGGCGCATAGTCAAGTGCAGTAGCACATATTATTTTGGCGTTGCCAGTGACGCATTGTCAAGTGCAGTAGCACATTCGTTTTTGGTGTCAACAGAGATGTCACGCTTTCAGTGACATGCTTCAACAGAGATGTCACGCTTCCAGTGACATGGTTCAACAGAGATGTCACGCTTCCAGTGACATGCTTCAACAGAGATGTCACGCTTCCAGTGAAATGCTTCAACAGAGATGTCACGCTTCCAGTGACATGCTTCAACAGAGATGTCACGCTTCCAGTGACATGGTTCAACAGAGATGTCACGCTTCCAGTGACATGGTTCAACAGAGATGTCACGCTTTCAGTGACATGCTTCAACAGAGATGTCACGCTTTCAGTGACATGCTTCAACAGAGATGTCACGCTCCCAGTGACATGTTCAGCTGAGATGTCATGCTACCAGTGACATGGTTCAACAGAGATGTCACGTTTCCTAGGACATGTTCCATTGCTACGAGAAGGAACCTTTGAGGTGGATATTATCTCGCTTCCTGAGATAGTGATCATTGAGCAGCTTCTGAAGTGAGATTTCAAAAATCGACTTCTCTTCTTAATTTATACCGCGTGGAATTTAATTTAAATCGCGTGAATTTAACTTGAAGGACGATATAAACTATCATTTCGCTTTGGACGATTTCCTGGAGACAGATGAAGATTAAGGATATGTATAAATTGTAGTTTTCTTTTGTAATATTTGTTATATCTATGTATGTTCCTTTAACTGTATGTGTATTTAAATTGTGAAAGAAGGTTGTGAATAAGTGTCTGTGCATACCCAGTATTGCTTGTTGAAATACTTAGGTTTTTATTTTAAGTAATTGCATTGTGTTAAAGACAATTCTTAGACTGCCTAGCAATAACTATTGAATTATTCATAATGGTTTATATTCACATCATGGAGTCTGGTAATACCTTGCTATTGGTTTATATATTAATGTCCGGCACTTGGACCCGTGATTTGTATTGTAAGAGACTAGATTTTTTAGGGCAAGTTAAAAACTGCACTATAGTGAGAATGTTGTATTAGTCTAAAGGGACTGTGTACTTTTTTGTACTTTTGTGTATCAATTGTCAGGATACTTGTTGATTTTAGAATACTAAGTTACATTGCAATATTTGGAATTCTATGTATTTTTGTGTGTATTCTTGTGTATGTTCATAATTTGTTTTGTGGAAATGTACTAATGAAACTTGGCAAAATTTAAGTCTGTCTGAATGCCGGTTGAACTATGAGATGGCAAAATCTCAGTCTCAGATGTGGTTACATCTGTTATTAATGCTCGCATGTGCTTAATTATTATTCCTTCCAATGTGTCCATATTTTATATTGTGACATATCATTAGGTTTGATGACATATTGTACTTATTGTTTTATGTCAACATCATATGTAAATTGTTAGCATTTTACATGTATTTGTGCTTAGTCTTAACTTATTTTTCATGGTAATCTGACTGCTTGCTCTGTTTTAAGTTATGCTATAAATGTATGAATAGATAGAGGCAAAGTAATGAGGTTGGGTTGTTTCACTGCTATTCTTTGAAAATGTGAAATGTCTGTGCGTAATTTGTATTGTATGTGGAAGATTGCTGCGTTTAATTTGTCCGGCTGCAGGCTGTCGCTTGTTCTAATATTGTAAGACGATTGTTATATTTAATTTAGAATTTTATAGTTTCTTAGGACTGTATTTTATTTATAATTCGGAATACTGCATAGTTTATTTTAGAGTCTATTGAATTGTATTATCATTTGATACATCATTAATATGATTGCTTTGCAGTGACTATTCTAACTTGCAATGAATGTAATTTGGTGTTGCTATTACTATCTTTATGCCAAAACAGTAATTGCACTATTACATATACTTTTATTAGAATGAGTTTCTTTACCACTCATGGGCTGTCTTGTCTGTTCACAATTTCTTGAGCTTATGTGTATTTTTACCATTTGTGTCTGATTCGTTACCTATGTCCGTAATTAATTGTTTAGGTTCATCAATTGCATTTGTATGACAAATTTGAAAAGTGATGTTTTGGTTTCATTTTACTTATATAACTTCTTTCAATTGAATTATTATTGCTGTTAGTAAGGTGTCAGAAATTAGTGTTATGGTTAAGATGAAAAGTGTATTTTTGATTAATGTTATATTGTTAATGTTTAAAGCAACTTGCCTTGCCTGTTATTAATGTTATATTTGAGAGTGATGCTATTTAAATAGGAGTGTTTAATTTTATATGCATGTATGTTATTAGCTAATGTGATCTATACAATTAGGTTGTATTTAAGTTGTTTAATTGTTAAAGTAATTGTTAATTGTATTTTATCAACTGACAGTATATATTGTTGAGAAATTTTGTTTAAAGGCGCTTGGTGTTATTTTGAATTTCGAGGACGAAATTTTGTCCGGAGGGAAGGTAATGTGAGGCATGGCCTCAGGTCGTTAGAACATGAATATATTAGTCTAGTTTAACCCTCAGATCATTGAAACATGCCTCAGTATGTCTATTTTGGGCCTGAATGTTGTTGTTCTATTTTTAGAAACATGACCTACATGTACAATTTTAGTGTTTGGAGAGTGCTATTGTCTTTATTATACGATGTCATGCCATGATACTATAGATATACTTAGATATTTAGTAGATTTAACTATTTACCTCAACAATCACATGCTAGATCATTGCTGTTTTGTATTATTTCACTAAATGTTCGTAGCTTTTTGGAAAAATGTCACTTCCGTCCGCCATGTTGTTTTTGGTTGTCAACTTCCTGTTAAATGTAATCTCTAACCTTCAAAGTCAGGTCAAGTTTAATTAATTATTCTAGATGAAAGTTGCTGCTATAATCCATATGGAATTTAATGTTTATATATTTTAGGAATTATGGTATCGCTAATTAGGTTACGGTCTTTCGTGCGACTCCAATCCCAAGCGTTACTTTGGTGTCCGTTTATATACATACCAAAAGCTCATTTGCATACCACAGCCTAATTAGCATACCAGAAGTTTTAATGAGCGTTCGACACATTGCCACTGTCCCCAGAGCTGGTCAGACGTGCTTCTGTCGCTCTTCATTTATTTTAGTTAGGCATTGTCTGGTAACTTTTCATTCAACTTTAAACCTGAATTGCTTTTATTCTATTATTATTTTAGACTTTATTGAGGTCAGTATCGGTAACGTTATTTGACATTTGGCGGTTTTGTAACTTGAGTCGATTTTAACTGTCTGTCGTCTGCTCTGGCTTCGAGCTAGTTTTACCGTTATTTAGACTTTAGATGATTTAGTATTTGGTCTGATATCCCTCTTGTGTCTTTGTTGAGCCCTTTTACCTAATAAAGTTCACGTTAAGCCGAAAGGAATGTTGTCTGTAGATCTAGTCTTTTACATTTTTGCTTTTTATCTTGTTCTTTGCATTTGTCACGCGTGCAGTTGGTTGACGCAACCTGGTCTGTGTTATCAGGTAGCCTCCTCCAAGCTGTGATACACGTTTCCAGTGTATCAACCAGTTTACGACCCGGGTTATTGGTTTGAGTCTCAGTTAGACCTAGGTCTATGATGTAATTTCGTCGCACAGTCGGTTGACGCTCTCCTGGTCATTATCAGGTTAGCCTCCTACAGTCTGTGATCCACGCTACCATTGCATTTACATGTTTTTCGTCTTATTCGAGCATATCATTTAGTGATTGCTGATGTAGCACCACCGGTGTTTTAGAGTACCACCAGCGCGGGCGTTACAATATTTTAGTATTTTATGCTACGTTTGCGAAAAAATAAGGGAGGCTATAATAAGAACAAATACGGTATCTGAACTGAAAAATATTAAATCTTAAACATGAAACAATAACTTTGGTAGAATTGACTTATGAACCGCAGAGTAACTTTTCAGTGTGAACAACTGTTTTCAATGAAGCCTGTGGCGTTGACTAATGTGCCCATTAAGAGAGGATCTGTGCTTGTTCTTTGCACCACAGTGTCGACATGCCATACTGCGATCTTCTGCATGACTATGCATATGTTCATTCAGTTCAAAACGTGGAAGTGCGTGATGGTTACAAATGTCACAACAGAATGTCCGCCGATTCTTCTCCCTTTTCTTATGGGCCTTTAAGTCGGAGTCAGTAGAAAACGTCTTACCACAGGTCGGACAGACGTGCATTTGTGTTGCAGCATGTTTATTGCACCTGAAAGATAATGGAATTAATGCAGACGTTTATAATAGTATTATCTTCATTATGTACATGTATGGGATCGTGCCGGGCGTGAGTTTAGCCATTGCAGAGTTTATACGTGTGGTTAACGGCAGTTTTATGTTTTGTGTTGCTGTAATTAAAACAGTGTCCTCGTATAGTACCACGGGCCCAAATGGCAATTAATACTATTCCGTAATAAACAATAGTGTTTAGCTTCTTATAATTTACCCATATGTGGAGGAAAACCTGAAACTCACTCGAACCCGAAGCTTTTCAAACCACCTTCATTTCATATATATATACAGGTATTCTTCAGCTAACTATTTGAGATAATACTATACTGGTTGCAATATCATTTAACTTTCATAACGTGTCGCAATAGCATTATTTTAAATCCTATTTTACGTTGGAAATAGTGACTTAATGTACAAAACAATCAATCATCAGCTGTTTGTAGGCATAAAGTACCAACAGATGATTCCTTTCGAAGACTCCAGGAAGGAAAACCGTGTTTTATGGTGTTCTTGAATCTGCTGTCAGCAATACCAACACCAATTTTGAGATTTTTGGTCAGTTTGGCCGCAACTCCGTTAAAACTAGAGCAGACAGTGACATATTCGTGGTTGTCGGGGTTATGCATTGATATAAGGACTTGCAACATACAAATGATAATTTCCAAAAATGCATAAATAAATACTTACGACGATTTTTCTTGGTTCAATCGAGCGCTTATTTACCAAAATTGCTGTTCGCGATACCAAAATGTGACGTCACAAACCACGTGATTGTGCACCGTGTTTACAGCGTGTCAAAGTTATAACCAGTGGTTTCAGATCTTACCATTGGGCACAATGAAAAAACCCCGAAAGAGTCCGATTGTCAAAATGTAACAGTTTAGTATCCACGGTCCTTCTCAATGAACCACAGTTCTAAAAATAGTAACAAAACACGTTGAATGAAATTTGGCACTTTTTGTCGAGTTTCTCGCTTCATCGCATGTACACTGCGTACTAGAGGGAATGTAGCTATCATACATGAGTCCAACACTAGTGCTATGGTTTGAAACTGATATTTTAACACTGTATCAATTTCATTTTCATGTTGATTTTGTTGTCCTTTAAAATCGTCGAAATTCCCTCGAATTCGTGTCAAAACATTGAAGTAGAAGTTACTTTTAGCAAGATATATTACCTGACAAGAAATATAGGAAACCTATTCAGGATAAAAGGAAACAAAAACTTTGAAGATGACTTCCAAAACTAAAATTTCGGACCGTAAACATTGGCGATCAAGTTGTACACTAAACCGAATTTCTAATTGGCCACTCAATGAAATATCATGTTATGCGATATATTTATTCAATATTTCTAAAATTGTTGTTATTTGATTCCATGCACTTATCCATCGATTTCAAGAAATAAATTACGCATGCATGTATAAAATCATCCATGCGGAACAGTTAGTGCAAAATGGATTACGTGCACGTGGTTCACGTGCCCGACTTCCTGTCAGTGCTTTGATTTCGTTCAAGTAGCTATTGATTTGGAAGCCATTTTATAGTCCACATTCAACAATGAGATTCGTCGCCAATTATTAATGTCGCTTTTAAAAGAGTTTGTTCTTTTTGTGTTTGACGTTCTGTAAGTTGATTAGTTTGAAAAGAAAAATACAATGATTTTATGAGATATGTTTTAATATCGTTCCAGAAGATTTTGTAAAATTCTGTCGTTATGCTATTTGAACCAGGACTCTTTCGATTTTGTATCTCTTTTAGAGCCTAACTACACTCAAAATCTGATAGAAGGCCTTCGCATGTTTGTTCTTGATATACAAATGTACTTGTTCATGCATATCCGGAAAGAGATTCGTATCACGTTCAATTTGTTCGGAGGTTTTTGGTGCAATTTGCTAAAGAATGATTGAATTGCTACTAAGACGTATTTTGTTTTTATGGAGCCATTGTGTTCGATTGTTTTTGTCTTTCATTCTTTCTTTCTTTTTTCTTCTTTTTCGCTAAGCTTGAAAAACATTTTGGATTTTTCTCCTTCAATCCATTCAACATTTGTTCTTAGTAGAATCTCTTTAATAATTTCATCTAGCAAGTAGTCTAGCTTTTCTTTTAAGTTTGATCAAGAGGCGATTTGTTTATCTCATTTTCAATTCTTTTTATAGTGTGATCTATTTAAATAATTATGTTCTTTTATTTTGTAGTTTTTTTTCTTTTTTGCTGTAAATGTTTTAGATTCATTTCTTATAGTGCTTTTTTGTAGGATTCATTTTTATATTTTTATCAAGCAAGTAGTCTAGCTTTTCTTTTTCTGTATAACGTTTATTTAGCAGTTAATGATCAAGAGGTGGTTTACTTATCTCGTTTTCAATTCTTTTAATATGGTGATCCATTAAAAAAAATTATATTGTAGTTTTTTTCTTTTTTGCTGTAAATCTTTTAGATTCATTTCTAATAGTGCTTTATGTAGGATGCCTTTTATATTTTCATTTAGCAAGTAGACTAGCTTTTCATTTAAGTTTGACCAAGAGGGGATTTGTTTATCTCTTTTACAATTCTTTTTATATTGTGATCTATTTAAATATGTCGTTTTATATTGTTGGTTTTTTTTCATTATTTTTTCATTTTAATTCCAATTTTCACAACCAAAATGTGTTTACCCTTATCTAACAGTGAGTAGTATATCTTTATCAGTGATTCATTCGCCTGTTACTGAAAATACGATCAAGGACTATCACACGACAGGGAGTCGTAGACCTACCATAAATAGCTGCTTTCATTTATGTCCTTATAATTCACCTTGCTGAGTTATCGTCTAATAGGCTAGCGGGTTAACTTTGAAAAATGTGTGTTAATTGCAAAGACCTAGATTAAATTGTAATTCAAGTCTTTGGTTAATTGCTTGCATTCATAACGAGACTAAACAAAACCGTGCAGTAATAGACCTAAACGCTGTTTGCCAAGCTGCAATTCCACTCTTACTTAAATCATTGCATAGCTATTTAATACTGTTATTTTTGAATTGAGCGTATGGCTACAATTTTAGTCTTTTGATGCAAATTCCTATATAAATTAATTGCAGAATAAGTGTATAGATGGTAATTTTGTATGTGATGATCATTGAAAAGCAACTAAATGCAACAAAAAGAATGAATTTTATTCTTAAGCCTTTTATGACACACTTGCGTTTTTTTCCTTTCATTACCTAGCACGGCGATTATAAACATTGGAACACATAATCCATGCTCGAACTCATACATTTTACTCCTATTGGAGCATTTCTTGGTTACAAAAACAGCTGTACATGATCTCTTTATCACTGAATGGAAACATATGGAATGGGGGCTTCATTTTCTTAATTAGACCATTGGCTACAAGTTGGTGTTAGTTTTTATGCACAATTCTAAAGAAACTGTTTTTGAAGTTGGAGCTTGGAGTATGAAGTTTGAGTATGAGTATGAGAAATGTTTATAATCACTGGATATGGTGTCCAGAAACAATAAGCGGGAGAATTTGCCAATACAATACAATATGGGTATCTATCACTGCTTCTTGTTTGTTATTGAAACTTAGCTCATTCAGCTTTTTGACAGCTGAATCTTTGGTATTTATTTTTCTCCTTTGGTTGTGTGTTGGGCTTGGTGCTGTGTATTTGTGGTGTATGGTGTGTTTTTTTAATTTTCTGTGTCCGACTGGTTTATGTTGAGTCAGTCAGTCTTCTCAGTCCGAGTTTCTCATATCTGTTTTTAAAGACCACTTACAAACAAGTACCGATATACAAAATCTTACCTGCAAATATTCCGCAGCTTTGTTCTCTAATAGTACACGTCTATCAAAGCTGCTGAGAGAGTCAATAAAGACTATTTTGCTGTGCCAATTGGAAGTCTTAATACTAACTAGTATACTAAGGAAGGTCCAAAATAACGTAGATTTTTGTTATTGTTTCCAACAGCATCGTCATCAGTTTTTTTTTAAAAAATATTCACGTGATTTGTTCTATCTTTAACAGTACATGTATAAACTAAAAGCTTCGCGATTAAAGCAAAAACAACGCTGACATCAGTCATGTACACGTAGTTTCGTTTAATTCGTTTCAAAGTAATTGTTGACAAATTAATACATTGTGGTCAGAGCTGCGATCTATTAACCAATGATATTACCGCCATCGAAGTCCCTGCAGGAACATGAACAGATCATATATTTTGAAAGTGAAGAAAACATGTTTTGCAAGAAAATTACATTTATTTCTTTTGGGACATTTAGAGAATGTTGGTATAAACAAACTGCCATGTTATTAACATCTGTACCGGTGCCATATTGAACATTTTCGACAAACACCGGAGCAGACATTATCAAATGCACCTCTATCCCAATCATGAGGAAATACGATAAAACGTTTGGCTCTTTAGGATAAGTCTTACAAGGGAGGTACCAGCAACCTACATGAGACGAAGCATTTCTTCTGACACATTATTCAAACCTATTATATAAACGGCCGTTATAGATGGAACGCAGAAGAATACGAAACTGTTCATGAGCAACAATAGTCCTGAATTATCCGACAAACTGTTACGACAGCGTGATTCCATATGGTACATTTCGATGGCTTAGAATAAGAAGGTCGTAACTACAAAATCGATATTGAGAAAACAAGAGAAAATTGTCTGTAATTTACTCTTTCTTATGGGAAAACAAGTTTTTAAAACTTCATTTTGGTCAACATGAAACATGACAATTTCCGATTTTCATGAAAATAGGCTCTTAAAAAGCGCCTTGTGAAGCAGATTTCAAATATGTATGAGTTTTATAAGGTCGCAAGTAGTAGTTACGACCTTCTCATTCTAAGCCAGCGATTTAAATGCAATATAGGTACACATTGTACTATTAGAGTGTGACCTATATAAAAACATATAATATAATTCAAAAGAAACGTACGCGACTTCACAGATGTAATATTCAATGGAACTACATGATTCGTCGTTCCAATCAAAATGCAGTCTGGCGTAGTAAGCAAGACAATCCTCAACACCAGGACGACCACCATTGCTAGGCTGGCCAGGGTACCAATATGTCGTAGTTATACTGTATCGTAGAATAACAATTAACATTTTCATTACACATGTATAATTATACTCAATTTCATTCGGGACACATCAACAGTAATATTTATAACATTCGTGTGTAGTTTAAGTTTTTGTTTTAAACCAATGACCGAATGTATGACAACTGTAACCGCTTCTGCTGAGAGCTGCTTCCCTATATCGATGGCTTAGAACCAGAAGGTCATAACTACCTCTTACGACCTTATAAGACTCATACATATTTGAAATCTGCTTCACAAGGCGCTTCTTATGAGCATATTTTCATGAAAATCTGAAATTGTCATGTTGACCAAAATGAAGTTTTAAAAACGTGTTTTCCTATAGGTAGAGAGTAAATTTCAGACAGTTTTCTCTTGTTTTCTCAATATATCGATTTGGTAGTTACGACCTTCTTGTTCTAAGCCAGCGATATAATCCAATTGAGTCGCTTTTCAACATCACGTACTACATTAATAAACGCACTGTGTTGTATTTTATCGTTTCGTATTACATTGTATTGCAAATTGCATTGTATTGCAAGTTGTATTGTATTGCGCTGCATTTTATTGTATTACATTATATTGTAGGATAACTTGCATTACATTTAATCATATCGTATTGTATTGTGTTGCTTCAGAACATGCAGCTACAAAACAACAATTTTCAAATTTCAATAATCAGCAAAATGCATCAATAATCTAGTAGTTCGCCTTTTATTTTTGTGCTTTCCGTGCCTTCACTATCTGATATGTAATTATATGTTTATATTGTAAATAATTTAAGTGATCACCGGTAGTCAATCATGCCTATGTTCAATCTCGTCCCTATTCAGATTCAAACCTTTGGATCAGAAATCAGGTGATCTATCCATATTTCACAGACACTTGGTCCCAGGAAGTACGTGTTTTAATTTAACATAATAAAGGGTTATACGAGTATATACATCTTTTCTAAGTAAGGAATACTAACGGGTTGTACGCTTCTCCCCAATTCCAGGTATTTTCCTTGAATATATCATTTCCAAACGTCCAGAACTGTTCCTCTGAACCTGTTATAATAATAACACTTATAACAAGTAAGTGTTCACATCTATTATTTAAATGCAATGTTGATAATTATGTACATGTTTTGTATATCATTACAAAATGCAGGGACATATCGCTGAATGAGAAGATCGGAAGTAGTTACTTGCGCCTTATAAGACTGATACATATTCAAAGGCGCTTCTTATGATCCTATTTTCATGAAAATCGGAACTTGTCATTTAAAAAGCTTATTTTACCATAAGTAAAGAGTAATTTTCAGACAGTTTTTTCGTGTTTTCTAAAAATATTGATTTCATACTTGCGACCTTCTCATTCTAAGCCAGCGATAGTTGCATTGCCCTTCATGTGACATAGATCTATGGGCTATTGGATTTGATATGATGTTTTCTTATTTTGTATGGTCAATGACTGTACTCTCACCTGGTGTAAGTTCCGTTAGATGTCTCTTGATAAAGTCGTGTTCACCCTTTGTTTCCACGGTTACAAGACGGGACTCATTCCAGGAACATGCTTGCTAAAATACAGATAAGAAAGACACGTAAGTGATTCTATGTCAACAACGTGCCATCAACGTGTTTGTAATACAAAGTTCACCCACGGGTGAGCAACTCATATGTACAAAATATACTGGAACGGATGCATAACTCTGATTACTGTGAAAATGAGGAAGGTAAGGCTTCCGCTCAGTGTGGTAGTTAAATAGTAAATCGACGGTGTCGAACCAAAACCCCGTAACTAAATTTTGGCGCGAAATGTTTTTTTGCAGCATCCGCATCTGCTAGACGTCCCGCGCATTTCTGTCTTGTCGCCATCTAAGTAACGCGATTGGCTCTTTAGATGGCGACAACACAGAAATGCGTGGGACGTCTAGCAGATGCGGATGCTGCAAAAATGTTTTCGCGTCAAAATTGAGTTACGGGGTTTTGGTTCGGCACCGTCCAAATAGCACGTGATGTACTAGTGTTTCCATACGTAGCCGCTCCAAATCAAAACTGAAGACTCCTATTTCACTGTACATTTCAAGAATCTTTTCGGAAGAGCAATAATACACTGTATGTTACGCATTGTATATTGTTACGTATATATTGAATGTTTCTGAGTCTAAGAGGACTACAACAACACATTCTGAGAATTATATATAAGACTCAGTTAATGTTCTTAACTTTAAGGTTAATGATGCTTTTTTACGTTTCGGGTCCACAAGGGTGACCCCATTTATTGTCCCCGTCTGTTGGTTTTGTGGGATCGGAGACTCATCCCACATAAACCTTACAATATTCAACTGCATAATTAAACAATAAATACATTGATACAATGAAGCAAGTCAATAACAACAATGAAATTTAGGGGACAATAGAAGGGGATTTGGACCCTTTTCCGTCAAAGAGTTACAAAAAATAACATGTTTCACCACCTTTATGTAATTTAGAGTATGGCAATATTTGTTTTTAATGATGCTTAACTCAGTTAAATGTTTTCAACTTTCGCTAAACTCCGTTTAATGTTTTCAACTTTCGCTAAACTCAGTTTAATGTTTTTTAACTTTCAAGTTAATGGTGCTGAACTAAGTTAAATGTTCTTAACTTTCGCTAAACTCAGTTAAATGTTTTTAACTTTCTAGTTAATGGTGCTTAACTAAGTTAAATGTTCTTAACTTTCGCTTAATTGAGTTAAATGTTTTCAACTTTCGCTAAACTCAGTTAAATGTTTTTAACTTTCAAGTTAATGGTGCTTAACTAAGTTAAATGTTCTTAACTTTCGCTAAACTCAGTTAAATGTTTTTAACTTTCAAGTTAATGGTGCTTAACTACGTTAAATGTTCTTAACTTTCGCTAAACTCAGTTAAATGTTTTTAACTTTCTAGTTAATGGTGCTTAAATAAGTTAAATGTTCTTAACTTTCGCTTAATTGAGTTAAATGTTTTCAACTTTCGCTAAACTCAGTGAAATGTTTTTAACTTTCAAGTTAATGGTGCTTAACTAAGTTAAATGTTCTTAACTTTCGCTAAACTCAGTTAAATGTTTTTAACTTCCAAGTTAATGGTGCTTAACTAAGTTAAATGTTCTTAACTTTCGCTAAACTCAGTTAAATGTTTTTAACTTTCAAGTTAATGGTGCTGAACTACGTTAAATGTTCTTAACTTTCGCTAAACTCAGTTAAATGTTTTTAACTTTCTAGTTAATGGTGCTTAAATAAGTTAAATGTTCTTAACTTTCGCTTAATTGAGTTAAATGTTTTCAACTTTCGCTAAACTCAGTTAAATGTTTTTAACTTTCAAGTTAATGGTGCTTAACTAAGTTATATGTTCTTAACTTTCGCTAAACTCCGTTAAATGTTTTTAACTTCCAAGTTAATGGTGCTTAACTAAGTTAAATGTTCTTAACTTTCGCTAAACTCAGTTAAATGTTTTTAACTTTCTAGTTAATGGTGCTTAAATAAGTTAAATGTTCTTAACTTTCGCTAAACTCAGTTAACTTTCGCTAAACTCAGTTAAATATTTTTAACTTTCAAGTTAATGGTGCTTAACTAAATTAAATGTTCTTAACTTTCGCTAAACTCAGTTAAATGTTTTTAACTTTCAAGTTAATGATACTTAACTGAGTTAAATGCTCTTAACTTTCGCTAAATGAGTTAAATGTTTTTAACTTTCAAGTTGATGGTGCTTAACTAAGTTAAATGTTCTTAACTTTCGCTTAACTCAGTTACGTTCTTAACTTTCTAGTTTATTATGCTAAACTCAGTTATACTGGATGTCTAAAATAGTATAATTAACGTTTCTGTGTTTAGTTTTCAAATATCTACGTTTTGATATCAAAGAGAAAGATTGCAAACGTTATTGTATAGATTAAATACAGTAAAACTTCGTTGTGACGAGCATCGATATCACGAGCACCCGGCCTATCTCGAGTAAGTTTTCTAATAGTATCCGTTTGTATTGCCCATGGTTATTTCGAGCACCATGTTAATCTCGAGCATTTTGCCTGTCCCAATTACTCCTCGAGATAACGAAGTTTTACTGTAAGTAAGTTTGTCCTTGTTTCAGTTCGAAAATAGTAACTCAGATATTTTGAGACTATGGCTGAGTTTTCTAACTTCTTGACGTCATTTTATATAAATTAGTGACGTTTTCATTACGTCAGACCGTCTTGCGCATGTCCTTCGCCTTTTAGAACTCGTTTTATTTGGATTCTTTTGAATCCATTAACTAAACCGATCCTCTTAAATGATAGCGATCCGATAGCCTTCCTCCAAAAATAACGTATGTGCTAAAAGCATGCATGTCGGGTTATGACCAGGTCTAGTAAAAGAGTGCAACACATTAACACAGAACAAATTTAACAGATAAAGTACGAGGGCAAACTTAAGGACTTTGTAATCACATTTGAATCATACAATGACAATGTATATTTACCACCGCTTGATGCCACGTGACCTTGTCCGCTGGTAGATGAGCGAAATAATAGCACGAATCTTCATATCGAACCCAGTCATTCATACAGACGCTTGACACTGATAAACAAAGACATTAGCGTCATATAATTCCAAAGTTAGCAAACTTGGCTAAGACGTGACGTTTACACACCAGTAAACCCCGTTTAGTGGCGTTTACACTTGTGTGGACGTCCTTTTCGTGAGTGGGTGGGGGTAAGTCAAACCTCAAAGGCCCCACACAGCTGTACAATTTGCACCAGGTGTCCGTTGCCTAAGCAAAGCGCTACGCAGCGCTGTCCATGGATGGTTATCCATGTTTGCTTTATTTAATTGAACGGGAGGCAACTGAATGAAGATATTATTTTAATATTAAAGTGTATAGAGCCAAAGACGTGTATGAACGTCTTTGATGAAGCTATATTCTAACAGTCATCCAATGTCAAAATAATTAGTTGCATCGTTTTTAGTATGATACTAGACTTCCTTAATTGCAAATTAAAACTTTGAATGGGTTCCGTGTACTTTGATTCAATCGTCGAAAAATAGACGATTCTTATAGTTTCATAGGGTGTTCTAGAACACTTTCGTATGAAAATGGACAGTTTGCATGTGCAATAAATCACAGAAAGAAATTCTGTTAAAACTGAAGCGAAAAATGATCTAATGGATATGAAAGCATAATTGTTTTTTAGTTTTTGAAACTTTTTAAAAAAAACGTCTTCCGATATAGCTCTATACACTTTAACCAAAAGCCACATTATGATGGCGTCATATACGCAATGCCATTAATTTAAGCCAATTTTATAAATGTTGCGAGAACGAATTTAACGTTTTTCATAGTATTTATTAATTAAGTGTAGTTTAAAAAGTCAATTTGGAATTATAAGGATTTAAACGACCACTTGTTGACGTTCACTGATCAATGTGTAAACCCCCATTACATCAAGCCAAGTTTGTAAAAACGATATTTTTTACTGATATGTAAACTTCCGAACCCGAGGGCGCATATTTAACATTTTATTCAATGTGTTCCTTCAGATGAGATGTTCACAAATCAGTGAACTTCAACGCATGGTCGTTTTATCCTTTATTATACAGACGCATTTAATCAGATGCCCGTCATTTATACACACGTAAACTCGAAATTTCCTGCTATCATTTGCTTTGTATCATGACAGAAATACATTTTTAAATACATGTCATACAGATTTACATATAGATATATATATCTAGCATGAATAAAATAGGATTTTGTATAATATTGTAAAATATATGTAAGTTTACCTGTGCAAAGGAAACTCAATAAAATGAAAATATTATGTATCATTTTGTGCTGGTATGCCTTTATATGATCCAACGAATTGTCAAAGATAAGAATATATACACACAAGGGGTTATATGTATTCCTAAGTTACTCACCATAGGCATCTTATGTTTAGAAATGTGTATGGAACGCCGCAACTGTTTCACATCCCGCTTACCTGGACTATTTGTACATAGCGCCTTGTACGGTGGCACCATAAGCTGAAATCATTGGAAATGCTTTAATTTAGTTATACATACGGTCTCCTGTGGTCCAGTAGTATCGGCTTCCATTTTGTTTCGGCTGTGTGTTGGCATTGTGCGGTGTATTTGTGTTATTTGGTGTATTCTATGTTTCTTGTGCTCCGCTGGTTAAGTTGAATGCAACCTCCCAAGTCCGATTGTATAATGTCTTTTAGATATGGATGTACCTGTTTCACTGCTCAATATAGCAATTTTTTGCCTTTGTGGTAAGTGACACCACTGTCATTTTGTAATTTCTTAGTTAAATTGTAGTCCGTATTATAGTAGTCGAAAATATGTTGCCCCTATTCAAAATCTGAAACTATGTGTGGGCAACCATGTTTGAGTTTGCCAGATTTGAATAAAGAATTACAACTAATCATTTCTTTGGAATCTGTGTTTTCTCTGCTTAGCTGGTCAATTTCGTGCTGCCTTCCCTTTCCGATTTCCACATACCTTTTTATGTATTTTAATAAGTAATTTCTGGTCCTGAGAGGGTACTGCACTTCCTAGTGACATCAAGGGTACATCCATTCCTGACTCTATATAGTGTATGCACCTACAGTTTCTGTAGGGACAGTATCCTCTTGTTTGGAGAAAATTGAGTTTTTTAACCCAAAGTAGGCTGTTATTACTATAGACGAATATTTCAAAATACTTCCTTCATAAAAGTTGCATGTTCAATAATTTTACACGAGTTTTTCTCCCATGGAAATGCATGGTACTAGGAATACTGGTTGTGTTCGCGTGGTCTAGTGGTACACAAAGCAACTGACAAGTGACCATGCTTTAAAACACATTACGAGTCAATATTCAAAATTTGACAATACAGCAAGACACAATAATCCTTGCACTACTTTCGTCCTCGTAACAATATTATAAATTTTTTATCAAGTTCGCTTAGTGATACTTTAATGACATTAATTCAAGCACATAAAGACTTGATTTGTCTGTTACACAGTGTATAAACCAAATCACTGTACTCATTATCGGATTACTATAAAATTCAACTTGTATCCTTTATTGCTATTCAAAGCACATGTAAAATCTGATTACTGCACTCATTATTGTCGTATTATATAATTCAACGTGTACTCATAATTGCAATTTCCCTAAATTGACTCGTTTATACACAGTGTGTTAATATATACGTACTGATTGTTTTACATTCTGTCCATCTGAACAAATGTTGGTTTTGGAATCTTAATAAACCAGACATGCGCAGAACAACGAAACAAAACAAACTGTATACAGTTAGCACCAAATCCCAGCCAGTAAATGACGCTCAAAGAAGCCACAAATATCACACAGGTCAAGTTGTTACGAATCCATAATTTGTATAGTGTATATTTAATTATAGCTTGGTCAGGATGGATTTGATTAAACGAATAACGTCCCTCTACTTATCATTTCTATTTCTGCTTCCCTACAAAGCACTACTGAAAAAGATCCCCAAAATAGCATAATTTGTATTTTCAACAAGTGTAGCGAATAAATGCATAATTATTATGTTGACAACTCAGTTTTCTCTCCAGTCGTATATATATATATAAAAATACATGTCAAGGTAGTTTACAAGTCCACAGAATCACTAGAAATGGCAACGAACTGCATATTATTGTGTTTGGCTCCCCAATAAAGCATTTCATTTTCATTTTTCAAAATGTGCAGTTTCACTTTCTGGCGAAATTTTGGAGAAGTTGTACCGTACATATTTGATATTGCATGATTTGTATCTCGCTAAGGAGACGGCTCTCGTCTTTGTTGCATGATAATTCATCCAGTAATAAGAAAATAAACTGGAACAAGAGCTGTCTGTGGATAGCGTGCTCCACTATTCTCAGTCACATCCTTTGATAGTGTAAACTTTAATAAATTATTTCTATTTCATATGTGGAAAAGGGGCATATTTTGGTTAAAATGCTCGATAGAGTTAACTCCTCTTAGGTAAAAGTTGGGGTCATGATGATCAACAAATGTGCCAAGTTTCAAACCAAAGACCTAAATTACAGGTCTTTGTTCAAACCAATATTTCAACGGACTTTGCAAATATTTGAGGTGGTATGTAAACTTTGACTTTTTTTTCTAGGTGGAAAAGGGGCATAATTTGGTCAAAATGCTTGGTAGAGTTACCTCCTCTTGTGTTAAGGTTGGGGTCATGATGATGAACATGTGTGCCAAGTTTCAAACAAATATTGAGGGATTTTCTATCAATATTCGGCTCATGAACATAGCATTTTGTCACATGATATGTAAAATAGAACATGGCAAAAACTATTTAAATATAAACCACAGATAATAAGGCTATTTCTGCTATTTCATCCATTTTTTATTAATACTTTTTCTACATTTAATTTAGCTATGCATAGTTTTATAGTATTGAGTATTATTTTAAGCCTACGATCCAAGGCTTGTAGGTGGAGATCAGTTAGTATAGGGGCTATAGGGTCCACAGATAATATATCGTGTAAAACTTCACTCAATACACCCTCATCATACATCAGTAACCTCAACCATGTGGATTCACGAACCCTGAAATACAAACACACATTTGCAAGACAATTTTGCATTCAAAATATAGCAAATTTTACTCAGGAATTTATATAATATTATAATTCAATAATCTCATGGAAATCAAATAACACCTGGTATAGATCTACAACGACCTTCGAAATATGACCCCTAGACCAGTCCATATACCAAGGTTGAAACGATATTTACCATTATTTTATGAAAAAATACGGATAGGTTTGAGAAAATCTGCCTTTACTTCTAGTTGGCAACGTGGCTTAGTGGATAAACTGTTCTCTTGTCAGGAACATACTTTTATATAGACTGTGGGTTCGAGTCCTCTGCTATACTCATTTTCAATAATTAAATTTCTAATTTAAGCCTACTTTGAAGAAAATTGGAACCTATCATGTTGACCATTACATCATCCACTAAGTCAGATTCTATAAAATCATTAATATTCTTTGGGGTTAAGAACATACACAAAATAAATCCCCACAAATGTTAATGATTTTACAGTAAAATATATACTATACCTGCAACATTGAAATAAAGGGGCCAATATTGATTTATCGTCATGATGTGGATCTCCAAAACTGAAATAAAAATCATAGCAAATTGTTGCATAGAATATCATGTACTTGTATTATCACCAATAAGTAAATCTACAGTATGCTAGGTCTCAATATAATGGCACCTGGGGTATGGTGGCTAAGCAAATCTCTACGTGACACATGCATTCTTTATAGTATACATAATTGAACTGGAGGTAAATGAAAAAAGGTGTTTGTCTAACTGCTTTGCTTAGGAAACCGACCCCTGATAAGGCTGATAATTTATATGGACATATGCATACGCTGACATCATTTTTGAGGACAAATATTTTTAAAAAGCTTCAAGTATGAGTTCAGTACACCGACAGACTTGGGGACAAACAGTGTTATTGTATTGTGGCTCTTCTTTTTGACGATCATAAAAAGTCATAAAATGAGAGGGCAATGTCTGTGACCAATTTAGACAATTAGATAAGAAAAATTAAAACAGATATATGCCATAATGTCATTAAAATGTTGATATATCTATAAGTAATGTAACTGTTCACTGGCACCAATTTGTATAAATTGTAGGTATAGGGGAATAAACAGGGCTAGCCCAGTTGATCCCCTGGGGGATAATGTTATGGCTGACGGTCCAGTTTAATCCCGGGTGGATGAAATACCAGTATGTCGGACCAGCTGATACCCCAATGGATAAACTGGGCAGGGAATGAAACTGACTGTTACACCTGTATGCAAATATCTCAAAAACATTTCCAAGCATGTTTATGAAATTTCTCTATCAAATATACGTAAAATAGAGTAATGTACTTTTGTGTAGATTGTTTTGTGCTACTTGGATTGTGCACAAATTTAATGGCATCAGTGACATTACTTTTGGATATACTCCTCATACAAAACAAGATTGTCTATTGTCTCTCTACATTCTTTATCAGTTGACATCAATTCAATCAGGGAATTGTAAAGAAATGGGTGTTTCTGGTACCTTGCCCAACCAAATGTATATTTTGGGTGCCTTCCCCCCCAAAAAGTTAAGTTTGGAAAAAACCTCTACTTTGCACCTACACAAGAGCCCCTGTATTCCTTTACCTGGCTTATAATATACGGGCCTGTCAGTCCATTAAACTTGTTGCTTTTTTTTTAATTAATTTTGGCTTTTGAAAAAATGTTTTAACTTTAAAATAGTAAGAAATGGCAATTTCTTTATTTAAAAATATTATCCAACCTACACATTTTTTTGCATGTTCTAAATCAAATATTTTTTGTTAGACCTAATTTAGGACAAGAAATCTAAAGCCACACATATACATAACCTATATATAAGATAAGACTAAACCATTCTTCAGGTTAAACAAATTAAAGAAAATATAACTGCATTATTCTCGACTCAAAATGAACGTAATAAAGTTTTCAGTGTGTTTGATTCTGTTTCTAGGACTACTAAACATTACTAGTGGACTAGATAATTCTATTGTTGAGGAGTTACGCAAAGAAATTGAAGAGTTGAAAGCAACAACGGCAAATAAAGCAGATCTTGAAACAGCTGAGAATGAAATCCACTCACTGAGAGCAGAAATAGACACAATTAAACAAGAAAACCAACAACTAAAGAAAGATCATGCCAATAAAAGATGTGAGTATTTTAATCTTTATTATACGCCCGTTGAAAAACGGGATGTATTATGTGAACACCCTTTGTGTGCGGGCTTGCGTCGGCGTCCAGTAATTTGTCTGTACTCTAACTCAAACAGTTTTTGTCCAATCATCTTCAAACTTGCTGACAATGCTTATGAGTGTAATACCTAGGCCAAGTTCGATTATAGGCCAAATCAGTGCAGACCTTCTTGGGTTATGGTCCTTCTTTTTATAAAAAAAATGTGAAATTGGCCTTGTCTGTACTCTAATTCAAACAGTTTTCGTATGATCGTCTTCAAACTTGCTGACAATGCTTATGGTTGTAATATCTAGGCCAAGTTCGATTATAGGCCAAATAGGTGCAGACCTTCTTGGGTTATGGTCCTTCTTTTTATAAAAAAATGTAAAATTGGCCTTGTCTGTACTCTAACTCAAACAGTTTTCGTCTGATCCTCTTCAAACTTGCTGACAATGCTTATGGGTGTAATATCTAGGCCAAGTTCAATTATAGGCCAAATAGGTGCAGACCTTCTTGGGTTATAATCCTTCTTTTATGGGCTTTTATTTTCGTTATCAATATTTTTTGTCACGAGCACAACCAAGACAGGCATTTTTTGTGACATTTTGAGTCTCAACAAGAGCCTGTTCTATAGGGTTTCAAGTTACCTTACCATTTATTCAGAACTAATTTATTCTTTTAATTGGAACCAACTTCTCCTTTATCTAAAGCAATACAAAGACTGGCTGTTTCTTAGCAAAAATCGTTGGGTGCTCCTTTACAAATGTTAAAGTTATAGTAAATATCACTTTAGAGAAATTTTAAGGTCCGTTGTTATGAGAGATAGTAGCTCTTGTAAGTAACAAGTAACAGAATTAGTCCGCCCTGAATAGTTTGAATTTTGCAATCAAAACTGCCTGTAAAGACAACTTTTGGGAACAGAGGATCTCAGATTGATTATTCTTGAAATTGGCCTCGTTTATCAAATATAATATTGTTGGAATTTGAAGAAATGATTTTGAACAGTTATTCCATGTAAAATGTCATGTAAAAATATAACATTAGGGCCCTTTATGTCGCTCATGTTGCACATTAGTCTAGGTATCAATACAACTTACATTCTGACCATATTTCATTCAGATAGGATCAGAACGGCGACCTCTGCAGTGTACACAAGGTTTTTCTAAGACTTGACCTAGTGACCTAATGTTTAACCCAACATGACCCAGTTTCTAACTTGGCCTAGATTTCATGGAGAACAACATTTTGTAAGTCTAAAACATAAGACTTAGGCTTAACATTGAAAACAAGTTGTTATAAATATAAATGGGATTACATGTTCAGTGGGTAACAATAAATAATCAGATAAAATTTCAAATGATGAAATCTAATTGCAAAGAAATGGCAATGATTACAAATTTTGTCAATTTAAAGCCTAAGTGTGAGTTCCAATCTACAACGTTGGTGAATAAGGCCCCGGAATTATGGTTGTCCCAGACAAATGAAACTCACCCGAATGTGTATACATTATATGCTAAAACATTCGGAACGGTTAACAGGTTAGCACATCGACAGAACAGTTGCAGCATTATTAATTAAAGATTAAATAATGAACACTAATAGTGGTGTTTCATTGTTTACTTTCAGTTGTGCTTGGCAACCCACTCGCTGAGAAACCTGCATTCTCTGCCGGCCTTAGCAACCATGTCAGAAACCTTGGCGACCATCAGACCATTGTCTTTGACAGTGCCTTTGCAAATGACCTCAGAGCGTATTCACCAATAACTGGCGTGTTCACCGTCCCTATGAATGGAACCTACTTCTTCACGGCGACTGTGATGAGTCATTCAGGGGAGTATCTCGAGACCGAGATATGTCTGAATGGTAAATCCTTAATCTCAGTCCTTTCCCTGTGGTTTTAAAACATTTGTGAATACCAGTCTGTCCTTACCCTGTGATTATAGTACATTTGTGAATACCAGTCTATTCTAACCCTGTGATTATAGAACATTTGTGAATACCAGTCTGTCCTTACCCTGTGATTATAGAACATTTGTTGAATACCAGTCTGTCGTTACCCTGTGATTACTGTAAATCCGGTATTATTCGCGGTGGTTTAATTTTCGCTAATTTTCGCGATTGGCCCCCATCGCGAATTCATCATTTCGCGTAAATAACAATTCACAACATAAGATATATCCGAATGAAATTTCAAACGTTTAATATAATCGCATGCAATTAATTATGTGGACGAAGCTATTGTGTTGGCATAGTATACTATATAGCCATTTTGCATGCATTGGTTTTAGATTCTACAATTGCATGTCAACATTCAATTTCGTCCAGTGGTTGTAGTTTGTAAAATTATGTTTTTAATTGTTCGATATACGGGATACTTCCCAACAAACCTGAAATTGTTAAACAGTTTGTTTACGGAGTATATAACAATACACCCTATTGACAAACACACGTACCTGTGAAAACACGATTAACTGATACAAGGTGTGATGCATTTATCAAACTACACTGATCACTATATAAAACGTGTGATATATTTGTTAATTATCGGTATAAAAATAGAATTAAGCACTACTGTTGCATGTTTAACGGTTTTAAGATTTTTTATACATTCGCGAATTTAAGATTTTGGGACCCTCGACCGCGAATTCATCAATTCGCGAAATAAGTTCAAAACTGAAAATTGCGAAATAAAGCTCACGCGAATATAAAGTGATTTACAGTATAGAACATTTGTTGAATACCAGTATGTCCTAACCCTGTGATTATAGAACATTTGTTGAATACCAGTCTGTCCTTACCCTGTGATTATAGAACATTTGTGAATACCAGTCTGTCCTAACCCTATGATTATTGAACATTTGTGAATACCAGTCCGTCCTTACCCTGTGATTATAGAACATTTGTGAATACCAGTCTGTCCTTACCCTGTGATTATAGAACATTTGTGAATACCAGTCTGTCCTAACCCTGTGATTATAGAACATTTGTGAATACCAGTCTGTCCTTACCCTGTGATTATAGAACATTTGTGAATACCAGTCTGTCCTTACCCTGTGATTATAGAACATTTGTGAATACCAGTCTGTCCTAACCCAGTGAATATAGAACATTTGTGAATACTTGTCCTTACTTACTCGCCCGAACAGAGACTCAGAACAAAATACTCGTTAGGAGCTTCAGGGGAGTACTTAATGTGTCGACTTTATTTCTCTTACCTTTTTCCATTATCTAAACCAAACATGAATGGATTGGTATAGACCTGACTACTGGTTTCAAGTTGATGCCTATCACCATTGCTGATCAGGAAGTCGAGTATCGCTGTGTCTACAACGTCTAACAAGAGTCGACCTGAACTGAACTGTGGTTTTAATAACACTGTATTATAACAATAATCTTTGTCTTTCTGCCACCTGTAACAAAACAAACACTCAATAACATTCAGACCATACAAAGTTAATTGATAACGGAAAAACTGTCCGAAAAACCTGTCCGAAAAAACAGTCTTAAATTACTTTTTACTTACAAGCTGTTTCAACTTCAGTTTGGTCAACATATCAATATCCAATTTTTATGAAAATAGGCTCATAAGAAATGCCTTGCGATGGTGATATCAAATATGTATCAGTCTTATTTCTAAGCCAGCGAAGTGTAGTAGGCTTACTATACTGTGTGGTAGATGTTTCTTTTTTTGCCCGACATACAATAAAATACAATACAATAGTTAATTCATGATTCTAGCCACTAGCCCATGACAAACAAGAACAAAATTAATGGCATATAATACAGTGCATAGATATGAAGGTATACAAAGAAACAAAATCAGTAAATAACAAACTCCATTCATTTAGGTATATTCTACATAGAAACTAAGAATCTCTTTTCCTAGGTGAAAAGCATAGTATATATAAAACATGCTAATAGATTTAACAGTTTTCTCATTATGAATGTAAATTGTATATGCTAATAGAGATAAGTGTCGCATGCAGACAGAAATTTCATACAAAAACCAGTAAACGTCAGTCCCATCAGTATTGTTATATTGAAGTTTTTCAATCCCAATAGTATTGAATTATCAAGTCTAGACGTAAACAAAAAATCATCATAACACTAGAAATTAAACATAATATTATTACAAGAGGGCCATGATGGCCCAATATCGCTCACCTGATTATACATGTTTATATACAGTTTTCACCCAAGGGAATAATTTGAACATCTTGGTAGAAAACCACAAGTTTTCCCTATATAAGGCTATTTAAAACGGTGACCCCCCAATTTTGACCCCAGGGGCATAATTTGAAAAATCTTGGTAGAGGATCACTAAATGATGCTACGTACCAAATATCAAAGCTCTATGTAGTGTAGTTTTAGATAAGAAGATTTTTATATGTTTTCCCTACATAAGTCTATGTAAAACGGTGACCCGGGGCGGGGCCAATTTTGACCCTAGGGGCATAATTTGAACAATCTTGGTAGGGGACCACTAGATGATGCTTCATATCAAATATCAAAGCTCTAGGTATCGTAGTTTTTGACAAAAAGATTTTTTATCTGTTTCCCCTATAAGTCTATGTAAAACTGGTGACCCCCGGGGCGGTGCCAATTTTGACCCCAGGGGCATAATTTGCCCAATCTTGTTCGGGGACCACTAGATGATGCTACATACCAAATATCAAAGCTCTAGGCATTGTAGTTTTTGACAAGAAGATTTTAATATGTTTTCCCTGTATAAGTCAATGTAAAACTGGTGACCCCCTGGGCAGGGCCAATTTTGACCCCAGGGGTATTATTTGAACAATCTTGGTAGGGGACCACTAGATGATGCTACATACCAAATATCAAAGCTCTAGGCATTGTTGTTTTAGACAAGAAGATTTTTATATGTTTTCCCTATAGAAGTCTATGTAAAATGGTGACCCCCCAGGGCGGGGCCAATTTTGACCTGACGGGAATAATTTTAACAATCTTTGAAGAGAACCTCTAGCTGATTCTATATACCAAATATGAAAGCCCTGGACCAAGCCGTTTCGGAGAAGAAGATTTTTTAAGGTTTTCCCCATATAACTCTATGTAAAACTAAGGGCCCCGGGGCGGGGTCAATTTTGACCCAAGGGACCTAATTTGAACAATCTTTGTAGAGGACCCCAAGGTGATGCTACATACCAAATATGAAAGCTCTAGGCCTTACGGTTTCAGAGAAGAAGATTTTTGAAGTTTCCTTTTTGAAAATCTATTTTTAGCCTGTGTGACCTAGTTATGCGACGGACTGGAATTTTTTTAACAACTTTGGTAGAGGTCCACCCAAGGAACATTCCTGTTAAGTTTTATCAAATTTGGCTAAGCGGTTTAGGAGGAGAAGTTGTTTGAAGAAATTGTTGACGGACGCACGACATTGCCTCAGCAATGTACTCCTGGTATAAATAAATTAGCCCCGGGAGGCATCGTGAACAGAGATATCACAATTTTTTAAGGATTACCCCGAAGCTTCCCCTAGACCACTAGGACCCTTTACCGATGCTGATTTATTAAATCGGGAGTACATCACGGAGGCAAAACAATCTAAGTGGGACCAAGGCATAAAGTACTCAAAGTATTTGGTTTGATGAGATGATTTTAATGAGATTGTTATCCTTATAAGATTTAGTAAAACTCACCAGTTCTTGACAACAAAATGTATGTCACACACAAAGGGCCATAACTCCAGCAAAAAACATGTGACTTAAAATTCCTGACAATATGCACAGTTAGGCATGGTACCATTGAAAGTATTCATGAGATGTTTCATTGGAATCCGACCAATGGTTAACGGGAAAAATTGCACTTCCAAACTTTTTGATATTATCCAGACGTCTAGCACAAACTCACTATGTCTGACCCCCACTATAATATGGGATATAATAATATGAACAGTATCTGTGATATGTCTTGGATGGACCAAAAAGATATGAGAAAATTGGAAGGTGAAGGCCAAACATCACTAACACAAATAAATCACACAATATACTGTAAAATCATTCAATTTCGACGAAATTTCTTACTTTGCCAAGCCAGTAGGAGGGTTGTATACTCGAGCCCAGGGATGTCTGGTTTTAGTAAGAGGTAAAGCTTTCTTTGGTAACCATAGAATTAATGTTCCTTCTAATTTCCTTCCATCAGCACAAACACCAGTAGACTCTCCCTAAAATATAAATATTCACTGTAGCAACAATAAAGGATTAACAAGTGTGGCAATGCAAACAAACTTGGAGACCTCGGCCACAGCCCTGGAACATACCTGTCAAGTACTCCTATTAAAGTGGAGTTACTCCTATTTTCGGTTTTAATTTCTAGTTTTCAAAGTTCACCTACCTTTGACAAAGGTACATTTGATTCATTTTATGATCATCTGTCCCATATTTATAACCACTAGAAATAAAACGTTCCTTGTTTATGCATCTAAATCACTTTTAAATCAGATTTAAGTGCATCTTGTGTCATGTTTCACTTTATCACTCTTATTTTGGATTTAACTTTCTTGGCAGGTATGCCAGGGAAGATTAATCTTTTCATTGTAAGGGACTGACTCCCTGGAATCAAGTTGCCTGGAGATAGGGACGTTGTTCCTGTAAAGCAGGGCGGCTCTTGTACTTTTCTGGTGCCCAGAAGTTTGCCCATAAACTCCAGGGGAGGTGTGAATCTCGTTAACCCTGTGATATGAAAAACTTTGATGGATTTTAGTGCAATTTTAATCTCAAGCAATACGATGTTCTCATCCTGGAGGAGCTTAAGCAGACTATGCAATATTTGTACCATGGTTTTAATACAAGAATCTGCACAAACTTAATGTCAACATTTAGCAAAATTCACTTACAGATATGGATAAAATCACCTACAAATTAGAATAAATTCACTTACAAATTTGCATAAATTCACTTACTGATTTGTGTAAGTGTAATATTTTCGCACTTAGCTAACTTGAATTATCGACATTTCAACATTCTGTCCCAATTTAGCAATAAATCTTATAAACAAATACCATACATTGAAAAAACTAATCTCTTAATAAATGGATCAATTTTGAAGCCAACTTTGTAAGTCAGTGAGTGATGTCAGTTCTAAGTTACAATTTGCTCAGACACGCATGCCAATTACTGCCTGAGACTTCTCCAGACAATACATCCATAAGATAATGAGTTTTACAAAATTTAGTTTAACTCTTAAACACGAGAATCACAGGAACTTATTCAAAATCAATGTTGCTAAATAATTCTAATAGAATACACTACCCAAAAGTGCTAACCTGCCACTTATATATTTCAGTCCTGTAGTGTCAAAAAATTGATGTATTCATACGAAATTTCGCATACCGATACTTGTGTAGTAGATGCAGCTGATCATTAGTTTATTTTGTTGGTATTGTAACAAAACTCCGTGCATTCGGCGTATTGCGTAATAAAGCATTTTTGCACATGCATTGCATGTACACCCAAATGCACGTGTACACGAACGAATTCGGCATTATTGATGACTGCTTATGATGAAAAACACTTTACATCCTGAAATTGACTGGAGGAGAACACTCACTGGATTTCGAAAAATCACTGAAACACAATTCTTAGGTGTCAATGTTCAATCTTTTTTAAATATTTTTTTGATAATGCATTTATTAGCATGAATATTCACATACAGACGTATAAAGGTCACAAACCACCAAATAGAGTTGTTCTTTAACTCAATGTAAAGTGACCTAGGTCAGCCAAAAAAAATGTCAACTTTTTGTCCATGGGGCCCTCTCAAAATCTTTTAATCAATAGAAATAGCATCCAGCTTGAAGAAAATGAAAAACAAGAGGGCCATGATGGCCCTATATCGCTCACCTGATTATAAATGAAGCCCTGCACAATTTAGACTAACAAAGGTAGAGCGTAAATATAGAAACTGGTGACCCCCGGGGCGGGGTCAATTTTGACCTCAGGGGCATAATTTGAACAATCTTGGTAGGGGACCACTAGATGATGCTACATACCATATATCAAAGCTCTAGGCATTGTAGTTATAGAGAAGAAGATTTTTATATGTTTTCCCTATATAAGTCTATGTAAAACGGTGACCCCCGGGGCGGGGCCAATTTTGACCTCAGGGGCATAATATGAACAATCGTTGTAGAGGACCACTAGATGATGCTACATACCAAATATCAAAGCTCTAGGCATTGTAGTTTTAGAGAAGAAGATTTTTATATGTTTTCCCTATATAAGTCTATGTAAAACGGTAACCCCCGGGGCGGGGCCAATTTTGACCTCAGGGGCATAATATGAACAATCTTGGTAGGGGACCACTAGATGATGCTACATACCAAATATCAAAGCTCTAGGCATTGTAGTTTTAGAGTAGAAGATTTTTATATGTTTTCCCTATATAAGTCTATGTAAAACGGTGACCCCCGGGGCGGGGCCAATTTTGACCCCAGGGGCATAATATGAACAATCTTGGTAGGGGACCACTAGATGATGCTACATATCAACTATCAAAGCTCTAGGCATTGTAGTTTTAGAGAAGTAGATTTTTATATGTTTTCCCTATATAAGTCTATGTAAAACGGTGACCCCGGGGCGGGGCCAATTATGACCCCAGGGGCATAATTTGAACAATCTTGGTAGGGGACCACTAGATGATGCTACATACCAAATATCAAAGCTGTAGGCATTGTAGTTTTAGAGGAGAAGATTTTTATATGTTTTCCCTATATAAGTCTATGTAAAACGGTGACCCCCGGGGCGGGGCCAATTTTGACCCCAGAGCCATAATTTGAACAATCTTGGTAGGGGACCACTAGATGATGCTACATACCAAATATCAAAGCTCTAGGCATTGTAGTTTTAGATAAGAAGATTTTTATATGTTTTCCCTATATAAGTCTATGTAAAACGATTAGTAAGGTTGCATAAGACTATAATTACAGCTTAATAATTGTTTAATAGTTTGTAAACATACAATCACTGTAAACGATGATAACCCTAATATCCACATTCTGCATTTAATTTAAATTAAAGCCTCAAAGCTGCTAACAAGTACACATTTCGTAGTTCTACAACTAAAATATAGTAAGAGAGACAACTCTTACATGATCACAACCAGTATAATTACAGAGTACACTCCCTTTGATAAATTGAAAAACAAGGTTTTTCTATTACTTGACCTAGTAGCCTAATTTTTGACCTCAGATTACCCAATATCGAACTTGACCTAGATTTTGTTAAGATGATCATTGTGACCAAGTTTCATAAAGATTAGGCCAAAATTGTGACCGCTAGAGAGGACACAACCCAATTGTTGACGGACAGACGGACGGACGGACGTTCTCACTGACTTGACATTGTGGGGTTTTCTTTTGTTCATCCTTTTCTTTGTAAAACCCCATAAGCAACATTTTGCACCCCGTAAGCAACGGAATGAATAGAATCTAAATAAAGCCTATTGTTCCACACCCCACAACTACCAGTGGGTGTGTACGGACGGACGGACGGACGACGGACGAAGAGTGATCACAAAAGCTCACTCTGTCACTTTGTGACAGGTGAGCTAAAAAGCAGGGGGTCATGTATCATATAAGAAAAATTTGGTTCGTCAAACGCGGTGAACAGATTTTCTCACATGTACGGATTTACTCACTGTCCGTTAGCCCCAACCTTACTTTCATTTTCATATTTAAGCCAGAATACAAAATATTTCTGAATAAAACCATTTCACTACATCACATACATGCATACAAAGCATTTAACACCAATTTCATGATTCTGATGCTGATTTGTCAAGACATACCCCCATTTCCAGCCGCTTTAAAGTTTTTTAACGGACTATTTGACTGTATCTGAATTTGGTCCGCGTAGGCATTTAGTGGTTATTTACCTTAAGGCAACCCTTTTTGGGTTGTTTAAGTGTTTTTTGCACTTTTTTCAATGCTACTATATATATCCAGCACAAAACAATCAATTCTAGACAAATTGGGTATGAATTCCAGAAAAAATTACAAACCCGCATATGCGCCTTTAAGGAGAAATTTGGTCAGCGCCTGTCAAATGGTATGAATAGTGATATGAAATGGGATGTAATTGTGCTATAATGGTATTCTGAACCCCAATTTTGCTTTTGATGCCTAATTATATGTCTATTCTTCATTTTAAATCACAATAATCCTTGTCTGGTACTAAAATGAGGGCAACATTCAAATAAAAATGTCAATTCAAGAAAAAATAAATCTGAACTTTTCTGGATTTTTCATGATAAAAATCTAAATTTTCATTTTTTTAGACATTTTACACAGATAAAAATGATTAAAAACCCATCTTGAGTGCATTTCCATTCATTTAAATGCAAAAAAATGAAAACATGATTTTAAAGGAATTTTGCATGTCTTTAGGTCACAAACCACCAAATAGAGTTGTTCTTTAACTCAATGTAAAGTGACCTAGGTCAGCCAAAAAAAATGTCAACTTTTTGTCCATGGGGCCCTCTCAAAATCTTTTAATCAATAGAAATAGCATCCAGCTTGAAGAAAATGAAAAAAAAGCAGGGGGTCATGTATCATATAAGAAAAATTTGGTTCGTCAAACGCGGTGAACAGATTTTCTCACATGTACGGATTTACTCACTGTCCGTTAGCCCCAACCTTACTTTCATTTTCATATTTAAGCCAGAATACAAAATATTTCTGAATAAAACCATTTCACTACATCACATACATGCATACAAAGCATTTAACACCAATTTCATGATTCTGATGCTGATTTGTCAAGACATACCCCCATTTCCAGCCGCTTTAAAGTTTTTTAACGGACTATTTGACTGTATCTGAATTTGGTCCGCGTAGGCATTTAGTGGTTATTTACCTATAAAGACGTATTGAAGCCACTTATGTGTTGATTTTTGTCCTACTTCCGGTTGAATTCACCTGTTACTTAATATAGCATGTTTACACATGTAATAAATGTACAATGAAAAGCACGTGTTCATGAACGGTTTTGATGAAAATGACGAATTTCCTACGCGAAAAAACACCTTACATGCTGAGTTTGGCGCACAAATAACGTGACAGACCTGTTGGAATGTAATGAGATCGGGTAGAGTTGCGGCCCTTGTTTTTGTTAATGTCACAAATTAAAATATTAAATATGTTTTTGTTTGTTTTTGCAGTTTTAGTGGTTATCTAAGTTTTTTAAACTTCGGTTTGTGAATATTGACATACAAACGTGATTCTTCAAAATCAATAATTTTGACAAAGCCTTTTTCTTATTTTGTTCAAAGATTGTTACTCTTTAACCGAATTCGTCTGGAGTAAATCACGGCATGTAACGAGATTTCCGTATAAGGTAGGGATCAGTTATGTCAAAATGCTTATGAAAACGTGCTTTCCATGTGCTGATTAATGCACGATTCCATAAACAGTTTGGGTATTTTTGTGAATTGGTAAAACATACCTCATTACGTAAAATGCCTGTGACAGCAAACATAACCGTTTGTTGTCCAAAATAAATTAATACTAAGCTGCATCATGTATTCAAGTATTGGTTTGCAAAATTTTATAAGGGTACATACTTCAATAACAAAGTTATGGCGAAAAATGTAAGGTGGCGGGTTAGAACTTGTGGGTTACAAGTGTATGAAATTGATACTTCCAGTGTAGCAATTTCAGGTGAGTTTGGACAACAAACCCAAAAGGAATTAAATTTGCTTCACTTCACCCAACCAGGGGCGTAGCCAGTGTTGAATTGATGTTACACCAAGCCTTGTAGTTGGTCAGGTTATGGTTGCAGGATATACAAGATTGTGGAAATTTAGGTCTTTAAATAAGATTTTGGCCATATTCATACTTTTACTTTTTCGAATTTCAAATTAACGTTACTTGTATGTGTACCTCAGTATCGCTGGCGTAACGCCCTGATAGCTTGGCAATTTTGACCTGATCTTAACCTTTATGCACGAGTACCTTACTTGGTTTTTGCTTTAAATATATCAATTTCTATAAGCAAATTGTGAAATATCTGTATTTTAAATATGTGTTTGTATTACGTCTTGAGCATCTTTGTTATACTCCCGGACTATGTAAACATACAACCAAAGTTACAAATACAGGCAAGTCTCATATCGACTGTTAAATAAAAATTATGCTAATCTAAAGGTCAGATCGTGTCAAATTAGCCAAGCTATACTAGCTCTCATACAAGTACCTACAGGAAACATGTCCGGAGAGATTTTACCTTACAGAAGTAACATTTCCCGTAGAAGCATGTACTACTGTTCCTGTAATAGAATGTATCCAGTAACGTTTGGTCGGCGACAGGTCGGATCTCGGTCTCCATATCAACGACACGTCCGACCGTCAGGAATGTTCTACGTAGACCCATAATCCTGAAATTCAATATAGAACAACAACACTCTCACATTATTAATGTCTGTGAGGGATTCATTTTTCTCCTTTATTATTTACTTTCAATGGATTACAGTAACGGTGATTTTCAGTGATAATAACAGTGACAAATAACAGTGAAATTATCATTTTGTTATTTTCACTGTTTTGGAGCTGGTTCCAGTATCGTGCAGAAAAAAAGGCAACGCCAACAGTCAAAAACAGTGTTATGTCTCATTATCTCTCATTATCTCAAATTTCTTGGGACTGTAAAAATACTTTGCCATTATTTGGATGGACACGGGTGCATCATTATATGCCTCCGCAACAGTAGATGCCAGGGCATAAAAATTAATACAAAATACAGTTGAAAGAACTTGAAAGAACTTTCTAATATCAATTATGCAAAGTCAAAACTTTTAAATTGAAACACCTTGGGGAGCAATTATCGGTACATGTCAAAGTATATAGTATCACAGAAGGCAAAGACCAATCAATATTACATACATATAATTCAATTATGAAATATTGTTATTTCAATTATGAATGATATATGGCTATGTATAATATAATTGCAATCCTGATTGTTTTGATCTTGGTAGACTAGACGACCTTGAGCATTCATTGTAAAATCATTAATTTCTGTGGGGGGATTTAATTTCATAAATTTTATGGTTCATCTCATTCATGAAATGTAATCCCATCAAACAATGCCATTATATTAATTCCCTGAAATGCCAAATTCAACAAACAAAAGTCCCATTGAAATGGTTGTTTTTACGAAAACCACATAATTTCGTCCAAGCGAAATTAAATGATTTTACAGTATTTGACAGAACACTCAAAGCATCTTCCAGGTATCAGTTGATTAAATCTTTCCTATAATCTTTACAAAATCACATTTCCTTTATAGTGCTCACAGCATAATGGGATATTTACAAACATTGAGCGATTGGTCTACTGTTGCAAAATTGGTTACTTAAATAATTACATATTGCATGCAATTGTATACTAACATAACACTGATAAATCGTGCACGCTTGATGTTTCCACCCATGTGGCTTATACCAAATTGTCCCACCTTTCTCGTTATCCTGGGTGCACTATGGCAGGAAATGGCAAACAAGTATGGTACAGATGATATAACGATTGCAAGCACCTTGTTGCTATATAGATGGTTTTCAGAAGGCAACCAGCAATCATTGAATGATTTCTCCTTCCTTGACAAAAAAATAAAACATTGTTTGTTTTTTCCTATTGTTTGCCTGTCCTTCTGGAGCAGAAAGTTCCCTACACAAATTGTTTGACCTTCTGAATGCTTTTATTTCATAAAATCAAAAGTTATTGATAATAACAAAGAATGCAGTATTTTTCCCATAGAAACATGTACTATTAAAAATTCCTATAGAAGAGTGTCTAGTAAAGCTTTCCTACAATGGGGAACAAACAATATTTTATAATTTAAAATGTTTTGGTTTGGACACTTTCAATTCATATGATGGCACAGATATTCCAGAAGTAGATAGTACCACAAACTGTTAGTGTTAGTGGAAAAATCACTAGACTTTATTGAACTGTAGAGTAAATCAATTGTGTCAGCTTAATGTATCAGATCTCTACGAAGATAATTGTTATATATTATACCTGCTGAGATGAAAGGCAGCAATTTCACCATTATGTCTGTCAGCACCACTATATATCACACCTTCAATTATCTTATCTCTTGAATACCTGTATCATACAATTATAAACCAATTAGAAACAATTTGTTCAATCTGCTTAGAAACTGGTAGCCTACAAAGTCTGGACTGTGATTGTGGACTGAACTTATGGACCCAGTCAACATGTCAAGTCTATGAGTCCAGTCAATGGGTTCAGTCCATTAGTTAAGTCCATGAGTCCAGTACATAAAGCCAGTCCATGAGTGGAGTCCATGAGTGGTGTCCATGGGTCCAGTCCACGAGTCCAGTTCATAAAGCCAGTCCATAGATCCAGTTCACGGCTCCAGTCCATGAGTCCAGTCCATTGGTCCAGTCCATGAGTGAGGTTCATGAGTCCAGTCCATGAATCCAGTCCATGAGTGCGGTCATAAATCCAGACCATGAGTCAAGTTCCTGAATCCAATGTACAGGTCTAGTCCAGATTTCAAAGTTTATGTAAGCTTAGAAACCTTAAGACTTCCAAATTTCCCAAAACATACAAAATAGAGCAAAAACATTCTAAAGGTTTTTCTGTTGCTTCCACTCATCTAAAATCAATCAAGTCATTAAAAAACTTACAGACGATTTCCCATAATGGAGGAGATACTAGATAATCGCAGAAATATTAAAATGGAGAACTGATTCCTTATCATTATGGTGTCCGGATACAGTAAAATAATTGAGATAATTGGGCACATAGATTCATCAGGGTTGGATTACCACGCCTAAATTAGCAATAAAAAACGGCCGGGTCATTATAGGTCTGTGGTTAAACAATTACTTCCAAGTTGCATGGCATAATACTGAGTAAAGTCAGAGTTATATGGGTTTGATAACGTATTGTGTTTATGATGGTTAAAAAGTATGCAAAGTGTGAAAGCAATGCCTTGATGGATATTTGAGTTTCAACATATTGTAAAGGATAAATGGACAGGTGCATCACTATATGCCTCATATCAGTGGACTAATATATGAGTCAAGAGAACGAAGTGGTCTAAATAGTATGTTTTAAATTGGTTGGACAGGCATCATGAAAATTTGCAACGTAACAGTTATATTTGAGTTTCAACAGTTTGTAACGGACAAACAGACAGGTGCTTCACTATTATGCCTCCACACCAGCAGATACCAGGGCATAAAAATGGACTTATATAAAAACCCAGAAAAAGAAGTGGCCTCATAATGTAGTATGCTCTGCTTGAGTCTGTCATAGACCGCAGGCATCATGAAAACTTGCAACATAACGGTTACCATCTAATACTCCATCTATTATTGCTTGCACTTTTATCAATCAACAATCTTACCCTTAGCGATAATTTGGATACATCCTCTACTCAGCTTCAGTTATTTTTCAAATCTACAATGGGCAAATCAGAAATGATGGCAATATTTTACTTCTTAATTTTCACACTTTTTAGAATCTGATTTTTTCAACGAATCTTTTTTCACCAACTCACCTACGTGACCATACAACAGCAAGCCATACAAGAGGGGAATACCATAGAAAATATAGAAGAATGCAAATAGAAATCAGGAAAGTCATAAACTAACCATTTAGGCTTAAAGGCAACAACCTGGCCACCTTCCAAGGTCAAGGTCATTTTAAGCTGTGTTCCAGATCGTCCATTATTTGCTGCAATTATCTTCCTTGTAGCCATCTCCCGCAACACAGCTCCTGCAAGTAAATAAGCAAGCGATTAATAAAATTATTCAAATTACATGATCCATGGTATGACTAGAGATTTTATACCACACTAAGTAAAAGTTAAGATTCAGAAATGACAATTTTAAAAGTGCCCCATTCTAGATTCCAACCAAAGACTTCTCAATCAGCTGCATCAGTCAAGCACTATGAAACGCCATCAATGACTGGGGCCTTATTCACCAACGTTGTAAGTCTAAAAATCAGACTTACACTTAAAAATGTCATTATTCATAACCACTGGCATTTCTTTGAAGTTAGATATAACCGGGTAAAGTTTTATCTGACTATTTGTTGTTACCCACTGAACATGCATACCAATTTATATAAAAATCGGTACATTTATAACAACATGAGAGCGAATAGAACATTTGACAATGTAAAGTCTAAGTCTATGTTTTAGACTTACAATGTTGGTGAATAAGGCCCCTGTACCATCACTTTTCACAAGTAAGTAAGTAAAGTAAGATAATAACTAACATATTTATAATAATACAATCTTCTATATGAGCCTCAAGATATATGAGGGGAAGAACAAATACTACCCTTGGAATAATGTTGTAATTTCTTTATCATTCAAAGCCATTATCAGAATATACAGGTAAGCGTAAAAAGAACTCAAGATTTCAGGGCACTTTTCAGGAAATTTTATGGCCATGGCGCATCACTTGTACCGTAACAATTTCAAACATTACTTCACTCGTAGTGTTAATTGCCATGACGAATACAAGCTTGTAGCTTATGTTTCTGATGTAAATCATAATCGACGTTAAATAAAGTTTATCTTATCTTATCTAATGACATTATTATTGCATGTATGTTTGTTTCTGGTTATTGTATGTTGCGATATATTTTGTCTTGACTAAGTAGAAATAAATCTAAATCTAAAGTCATTACAGTTGATGTTACAACAAGAGGGCCCAAAGGGCCCTAGGTCGCTCACCTGTTGCACATTGGTCTAGGTATTGATACAACTTACATTCTCACCATATTTCATGAAGATTGGATCAAAACAGGGGTCTCTAGACTGAGCACAATGTTTTAATAAGATTTGACCTAGTGACCTAATTTTTGACCCCACATGACCTAATTTTTAACTTGGCCTAGATTTTATGGAGAACAACATTCTGACCATGTTTCATGAAGATTGGATCAAAACAGCGACAACTGGAGTGAACACAAGCGATTTCTAAGATTTGACTTAGTGACCTAGTTTTTGACCACACATGACCTAGTTTTGAACTTGGCCTAGATTTCATGGAGAACAACATTCTGACAAAGTTTCATGAAGATTGGATCAAAATAGTGACCTCTGGAGTGAACACAAACAAATTGTTGACGGACGGACGGATGACGGACGGACAGACGGACGACAGACGACGGACGAAGAGTGATCACAAAAGCTCACCTTGTCACTTTGTGACGGGTGAGCTAAAAAGATGAATGATAAATTCATTATTGTCAGTGCTTTGATAATCACTCAAAGCATTCCCCAAAAAAACAAAATAGGATAGATATTTTCTTAAGCACTACAATTACTAATGGACCAATGGACCATGCTAGTGAATTTGACACCAGCTTCATTTAAATGATTGCATTACCATCGTTACCAGAGTTTTGCTTTGGTGAAACCATCATAGCAGATAATTTACGATGTATTATAAGCCACAAGTCTTTGAAGCCAGAGTGTAAACTCCAGATAATCCAATTTGTCAATTAAATATGACATGCAATATGTAATTTCAACAGTGTAATGTGTTACCAGGATGAATTAAACCATATATATGGTCTGCTGCCATGGCATTAAAGCACAAAAATTGATAGTGCAATGCAATATAACAATTCATCTCACAATAAACAACAAAAGAGATGTCCTTAAATGAAGTATAGGATTGACAACAAATATTGCTTGTTACAAGATTTAGACCCGAGGTTTACTGAGCCTCTAAATCTGGTAACCAGCAATATTTCATAAACTTTTGTAGTTGAGAGAATTTTGGGTTATAAAAGCTTAGGCTGTCTTGGAGGCCAAGGGGATGTGATTGTTGTTTTTTATGTGTTGTAGACCCCACATACTGTTGTTCTTTTGTTCCTTACTTCTTCAGACTATGAGCAAAGCAATAACCCACATTGCTCCACTTCACACAGGGTACATTTATAACTAGAGCACCGCCTACGTCAGTGCTGGACATACACTCGACTTTCTCATTTCTGATAGTAACAAGGGCAGATAACTCAATAAATATAGGTAACAGGGTTATCAACCTTGTCAGTTATAATGGACTGCTCTTGCGATGGTGAATAACTGTGCCAATGTTTCAGAAATGGTAAAGTTCAAAGTAACCTTAACTTTTGACCTACTGACCTCAATATCAATGGGGGTGTCATTTATTGTTGCTGGACAACCCACATGTAAAATTTGAAGATCCTAGGACAATGCATTCTTGGGTTATTGAATGGAGATCATTTGTTCTAAAAATGGCAAAGGTCACAGTGACCTTGACCTTTGACCTACTGACTTCAAAATCAATAGAGATCAACTACTGGTGCTGGCCAAGCCCTATGTATAGGTTGAAGAACTAAAAAACGTTCTTAAGTCATTGAACAGAAACCATTTGGTGGACAGATTCACAGACATGAGCAAAGCAATACACCCCCTCATCAACTTAGATTGGGGGCATAATAAAGTTGTAATCAGTAACTTTCAGAATGAGTCTGCATAAATAAATGGTTGAATGCAGAGATATTTTATAAGCAATCTGCAGACATAACAGTTCATTTCATTTATAATACAGGACTTTTGCATGTTTGCTTGAAGTATTTACAGATGATTGAAAGTTTTATAACAAAGGATTTGTACACATTCCAATGTATGGAAGCTCAGTATGCCAGGCATATGTTTCAACTAACATAAATTATGTTATGCAACAGTAATTTTCTGGTGAATATCCAACCAATAACCTAGTATACAGAGTAGCCCTAATTACTTGAGCAACAATGTTACAAACTAAGTTTAGTACTAGCAGGGCCCTATAGTAGCTGCACTATAGGGGAAGAGGCCCGGGGCCCTCAGGTAGGGGAATTTCGCGTCACTTTGAAGAAAAAGGGTAATTTAGGGGATTTTAAAAAACTGCCTTTAAACCATGCACTAAACCTTTAAAGCTTAAATAAGCTATATTTAAATAATTTTTTTTATCAAAAATAGGGGAAAAAAGTATATTATTTCAGGAGAGGACTGGGGCTGAATTTCGGCCCCAAAAAACGTCAAATGAGTGCCCTGACTAGTTATGAATGTTAAGTGATATAAATGATTTAGCAACTTGTTACTTTTCAACCAAGCGTATAGCTTGGCTTTTTTTACATAAGTCTGACCTTTATGCAAGAACATATTACAAGGTTCTTGTGTTGAATCTATCAATTTCTGCAAGCAAATCGTTCAATATCTGCATTTAAGATTTGTGTTTGTATTACATCTTGACCGTCATCGTGATACTCTCCGATTATGAAAACATACAATTGGTTTTGTAAACGTAGATAATATATCGTCTTTTAAATTATGGTAATCAATAGGTCAGGCTTGTGTCAAATTAGCCAAGCTATACAATACCTTTTGATACAACAATTTTTTACAAAGTACAGCAATTAGTTTACTTCCTGTATACAAGCTTCTTCTCGGACTTCTTACAATTACGCTGCGCAAGGATGGCATTCACAAATTACGAGCGTTGTTCCATCGCACTAACAATCAACAACATAATCAATACCATTAACGAAACAAGGTAATTTAATTAGTGAGCTATTGTCCAACGTAACGATCCCGGAAGTGAAATTAATCAAACTTTTGTGAATTGGAAAAAAAACCTGTTAATCAAAACTTTTTACCAGGTCACACTTTCACGAGTTTGTGTCATTCTTTAAAGTAACTAGCTTGCGAGGATATATATTGTTCTTAAATTTTAAAACTCAGACAAAATGATTTTCTGTTTTTTTACCACATTTTTTTTAAGCTCACAAACATTAATTTTTTACAAATGTACCTATTTTTGAACATATAGTGAAAATCAATCTCCGCAAAACATTCAAATTCTACAGTTGACCGTCTTCAGGTAGGAAGAAAATTAATTTTGTTGCTGTCAATCCTGGTGTAAAAAGTAGAAATCAATAAAATACGAAATCAATTAAAGCTTCATGATCAAGTACCCAGAAAGATCTGTTTAATGAGACGACAAGGAGAGCCAATCAATAGACAGTAAATCAATGTCATAGGCTGTATGTGTTCCTCAGGACTCCTATTGTATAATTTTTTTCATACAGAGCAATATTCCATTGTTGTTAGATGGCATGTCACTGGCTTAGAATGAGAAGATAAGACTGCTACATATTTAAAATCAGCTGTTATGAGCCTATTTTCATGAAACTTGGAAATTGTCATGTTGACCAAACTGAAGTTGAAACAGCTTGTAAAAAAATTTACCATCAATAAAGAGTAATTTTCAGACAGTTTTTTTTGTTTTCTCAGAATATTGATTTTGTAGTTACGACCTTCTTGTTCTAAGCCATCTATGAACTCATATTATCACGTTTCTCGAATACATTTTGGGCAATTCCCTCTGTATATAATGTTGAAATATGTTATGGCATGTCTGGAACATAATTATGTAGTAATGGTGCATTATAATTGCTCGGTGAGCATGGGCATACACATGTTTGGCAAGCATGATGCACACTGCTCAGTAACCTAAATTTAAGGCTAAAGTATGGCTGCAGGTTACTATAGAAACATTGTTATGATCATCAGAATCTACAGTAATTACTATATTTAATCTACAAGCAACTTATTAATTACTCAAGAAATTCCATTGAATATTTTATAGTGCTGACAGATAAAGCTTTCTAACATTATTATTTCCTGCACGGACACTTGACTTTTTTCAGTGATAAGAAAAATCTGGGACAATAGTATACATCATTAACTATAGAAATTGCCTGATGACTAGACCTGCCAATGGAGAGCACTATAATAACGTTTCAGCACCCAGATATAAGTACAGGTTTAAACTAAGTTTAAACTAAGTACAGGACAATTCGATGGCATAGAATGAGAAGGTGGCAAGTACAAAACTGTTATTTTCAGAAAACAAGAAAAAACTGTCTGAAAACTACTCTTTACTTATGGTAAAACAGCTTTTGGAACTTCAGTTTGGTCAACAAGACAAGTTCCAATTTTTATGAAAATAGGCTTATACCGTAAGCAAAACCTTGTGTTGCAGACTTATAAGTTTGAGTCTTATAAGGATGTAAAAAACGTATGACAGGGAAGGCAGCACTCAACCCAACCAGCCGAGCACAGAAATCAGAAACACCACGACACAACTACCCCAAGCAGTGCCCACAGAAACCCATGCCAAAAAGGCGACCAGATGAGGCACAACAACCCCACGCCTGAGCTAGATTAAAACACTAAGGACAGTGACCTAACGTTATGTGACCTAAAGAGGCACAACTACGACTTGACCCAGTTAAAATATGGGCAAGGTAGGAATGGGGTGGGAAATAATATTACATATTCCTAGCAACTGCAACTTGGCTTAAATTGTGGTTGAGATAATCTTGGTCACCAAGTTTAATAAAGAGTATACCAAAATAGTGACCTCTAGAGTCTTCATATGGTTTTTCAAAGATTTGACCAAGTGACCTAGTTTTGATCCCAGATGACCCAATTTCGAACTTGACCAAGATATATCATTCAGATGATCATTCTGAACAAGTGACATCAAAATTACTCCAAAATAAAGATCGCTTATGCCTAAAAATGACTTTCTACAATTTGACCTAGTGGCCTAGTTACTGATTACATAGGATGACCAAAAGTCCAACTTGACACAAGATGTTGTTGAGATGGTTATCCTGACCAATTAATATAGTAACCAGTTGTCAATCAATACTTCATAAATTATAATCAATGGATTAACTTAAAAACCTTTGCCAAACAATTAGCTGGTGTAAACTGACCTGCTCTGACGTAATGTCAATAAGGGTTATCAAAATTAGGCCTTAGAAGCCTTAAACCTAGATTGCAGACTCAGACAATGGAAAGGAGATGGATTTCAAGAGTGACCAGAACAGCATACCCTGTCACAAAGTCTTTGTTACAGAAAGCTTCAGTAAATCCAGGACAGTGATGCAAGTGCAAATGTCTGTAGCATATGCTTTTCATGGGAGGTAATCCATGCCTTTTATATTTAATAGAATGGGAGGCAACTGAATGAAAGCGTTTGGTAGCACTTTGCTTGGGCAACAGACACCTAATGTGATCTAAACCAAGTGAAAAATCTAATCACATTTTCATCACAGCTCTATACATACAGTTAATCAGGATAAAAGCCTATATAAAAAGTGATTATTCTAGCTTGTATAACACTTGTGTGGCTCCCCTCTGTCCACTTCACTCTGTACATCACTCACACTTGTCACGTATTGTAAATGCCAACAGGGTCTTTAAGTGATTCACTAACACCATAAGACTGAACCTCTGACTCGTACTAAAAATATCATTAAAAGTGACAACATTCATAATCACCGCCATCTCTTTGCAATTAGATTTAACTAAGTTAAATTTTATCTTAATAACTGTTGTTACTCACTGAATATGAATACTTATACCACTTTATATCAAAATCGGTACATTCATAACAGCATAAGAGCGAACAGAATATTTTGACAATGTAAAGCTTAATTCTGAGTTTTAGACTTACAATGATGTTTGTGAATATTAGCCCCAAGATATAGAATACAGTGAGAGACACCAGGAGTCGGTGCAGCCTAACCAAACTTTTGGAAGCACTTTGCTATTGATGTCTTTACAACGACATGCAAACAGTGATAAGTGCTCGTCGAAAGGACCTTGCTAGGCCAGGACGTAATTAACCTTGAACTTACTTATTCAATGGACTGTGTCAAAAGTGCTTGGTAGCGATTTGCTTGGTAATGGTCTGCTAACCCCGACTCTCGCCATTAAACACAGGGCTATACAAAATGTAGTTGAATCCATGTGGTTTGAGAAGCATTTTATTTTCAGTGTCTAAAACATTAAGTTCTCTTCTGTCCATTATTTAGTATTCCTCAATTAATTTGTTTAGGGTATGGGTGATTTTGGTGGGTTGCCTTTAGTCCATGTGACAGACCGAAATCCATTACCAAATTGGTGAACAGATCCAACAATGATTTTCGGTTAGCTTGATATCTAAGCTGTCCGAAATCAGTTGATGGACTTGCGGGACATTTTGCCAAATGACCTTTTGGCGGCCATCTTTAAAGATGGCCGTCGTTATTTTAAGCAATCAGAGGGTTTAGGAAAACTTCGATTATTCCTCACCCACAAGGGCTATCGTCTTGTGATTTGTCTTAAAATGTTCGCAATTGAAATGTGCATATAGCAATATATTAATATAAATAATATAATGTGGTTATTAATTAATAATTATTGATTTTTTAAGAAAATTATGATATTTTTCGATTTTTGTCGTTGATTTTTCTCTTTCAAATCGGATCTGAGTGTGTATTTGACAATTCGTTGATTGTTATATGCAGAGAAGGGTTCTAGGCGTCCATATTAAACATTACATTGACAGATTTTGGTTTAAAAATCCTTCATGAGCCCGGAATATTGGAAACCTTAAAGTTTAATAATAGTCCTGTCTATAAATGGGATATTTAGGTTAGGCCCAACATTGGATTGTACAGTGAATATTTTTTGGTTTTCTGTTAGAGAATATGTTGCTTTTGAAGAATCTGAATGATGACCAGCTGTCATCATTGAGCATTGTGTAAAAATCAAAATGGCGTCCAAAATGGCCTCCAAAATCAGAAAAACAATCAGAGATGCCAGAAATTAGTTACAAATTTCTTTTTTGCCGATTGGTTGTAGTTAAAATGTTTTAACACATGTATTTATATTATATCTATTGTTATTCGTCGATTAAAATATTGTAAGATGGCATCCATGTCGGCTGAAATCAAAATGGCGGTTACAACGGCCGCAATAATTGACATATTGATATATTCTATTAAAACATTTATTGAAATGATTTTTGTTGATATCGGAATTAAAGTAGTTAACTAACATTCAAATAAAAGTTCGATTCGATTCAATTTACCCATTGCCTTATTCAAAATGGCGTCCAAGATGGCCGCCAAAATCAGGAAATATGTCGGTGGTGCAAGCGATTAGTTACATAAATTACTATTGTTGCTAATTGGCAGTTGTGTAGATGTTAAACATAGTATCTATTCAAGCATAGCATTATTTATTGTTTGAAATTATTTAAGATAGCATACTAAGAAATCAACTACCGGCTGTAATGGCCATCATAATTGCTGAATAAGCATATTTTATTAAAATCGTATAGTATGTTCAAATAGTTTTTATTTGTATTAAACATTATATTTATCCGACATGCATTATGGTTTAACTTCAAAACGGCAGCAAAGATGGCCACTTAACATTACATAAGTGGTGAATAAATTGCAGATTATTCTTTCTGTATAGTATATATGGTCGTCCTCTTGGGCATTATCTTGCCATTGATATTCAATTACAAGATCGTGTGAGCGGCGAGTTATTTTTGTTAAATAATCATGATTATCCACTATAAATAAGACCCCTCGAGAAGGCATAATCGCTGTCGACAATGCTCATGAATCTGGTTCTACAGTTTCCAACCAAAATCACCAATGATCTGCCTGATGTTGCTTGTTGTGCTAAAGTACCGTTTGACGAATTGCGTCCAATATGCTGAACTGCCTCCAGCTGACAAATATTTGCCCTGGTTGACCCTTTGCCGAATTTGCGATTCAAGGATTGATTTGACAGGTGTCTGGTAACATCGTACCCTAATCTGTTTCGATAGTGGGTCAAGTTTGTCCAGAAGAAGGCGATGCTGTTGTTAGCTTTCCTCACAATGGTAGCAACATTGTTACTCAAGGAGACCTCATCTATGTATACCCCGATGTACTTATCTCTGCCACAACTTGTAACGTGTCATGCTGTTGTGGATGAAAAACGGAGTCTCAACACGAGTGCTCTTCCTAGTGATGCGGGTGACCATATACTTGTAAAAAAGGATTAAATGACATGAACCATGGACCCTCCCATTCATTGTTGTAGTCTGTCAATGTCATCTTGTTAGCCTTAAGCATTTTCTTTAGTAATTACCATGTTCAAGAGGTTGTTGTCAGCAAGCAGATGGTGAGTAGATGTTGCATGAATTAGAAGGTGGTAGATATACAACAGAAAAAGTTGTCCAATGGCTGATGACTGGTGCTGTGTTGGTGGACTGTACATGTTGGGTTCTGATTGCAAGAATTATGCTAGGACTAATCCTGCCCAGCATGTTCCACTGATATTGTAATAATTCAGTTTGCTGGCTTGGCTCTCCTCTCCTTAGACCGAAGGCTTTGTTGAAGTCCCGAATCACGGGCTACTCTGATCTCAACCATCTAGGTAACAGTTGTACTTGGTTATGGAATGCAGCTGACTCTCAGTGGATATCTTTCTGAACCTAGTTGTTAGTCAGCTAGTATCTGAAACGTGTCAAGAAGGGCCATGATCTGGCTTTGAAGTAACGGTGTGAGCTCGACCAGTTCACTTCACGCAGACTTGATTGAGATGGACCAGTAGTTGCTAGGTCGCTATAAATTGGTCTCTAGTTTTGATGATGGGTGTGACGCTCTAGTCTGAAGGGAGTATAGTATTCCAAAAACTTGTGTGGATTTTATTTGGAATCTTTGCTTCATGCGTACCGTGACCAGTTATATTCTTTCTCACATCCAGTTTGTCCTCACCTCACCTCACCTCAGTCGTTCGTCTTACACTATCATCCCAGTGTCTGCGATGAACTTTCTGGTCTTCCGCAGATCATCAGCGTCTCCATAGAGCTTCTCTTGGAGAGTTGTGTCTGTGGGCCACGTTGCAGTTCGATCCTGGTTGTGTCCTCTGTATCTTTGGAGGACATGGTCGACAGTTTGTTCTTCTTCCCCGCATGGACAGATCGGAGACGGCACCAATTTGTACTTCCGGTACATGTGATGGTTCAGCCTGTTGTGTCCTGAGCGTATTCGTACCATAATCGCTTGTTCTGACCTGTTAAGACCAGCATCTTTATATCTCTTTATCTTTTTATATCTCACATGTACTGGCGGTTGTGCTGACTGTGCTCCCAGTTTTGCCAATTTAGCTGCTGTTTCATTTCCAGGCATTCCACAGTGGGCAGGAATCTACTGTAGGGCTAGTTTGCAGTGAGTACTAAGGTTATGTAGTATTTTGGCTAGTTCTGGTGTTTTGTTGTCATCAGTATAGACATGGGTCCATATCTCAGGAGGGTAGTCTTGGCGTATTAAGTTTGCATGGCTAGTGTCAGGCTCCGCTCCTTCGAACACATTCATCATCTTGCTTGCCTGGCTCGAGTTGAGGGACTTGGAGTCTCACAGTTACTGCAGACAGATCATTTGCTAATGGGTTGACTATATCATCCCTGACAAGAGGTGTACTTGCTATGGTCAAATCAGGTGCAAATTCTTTGTCTAACTTCTTGGTTTCATGTACAAAGCTGCTTCGCTTGATCCGATTTTTTGGTAAATCCAGCCAATCTTGTTGCCATTTGGTGGTTCGGTATTGATCTGAACTTCTCCGCTTGAAGCATGACTTTGGCTTGCCTTCGTTTGTATAATGGCTGGATACCAGTGAACTTTTCCATGAATTCAATCGGTGTAGACTTCGAAGCACCAGTCATTATGCGCAACGCTTAGTTCAGGACCTTGTCGAGTGCTTGGCTGTTGGTATCCAGTTTGTCTATACTGAAGTTGTGCGGAATGCCCACTTCTTCATCATAGACGTTTGACTTTTCTGATTACTACTAACAATGGTTGGAAATACCTGGGATCGTTTATGGGTTTGTAATTTTATATGGTACGTTGGCATAGTCTCTGAAATAACATTCATAATGTGTCAATATCATTGGTATGAGAAAAGTGCTAGGCAAGGTCAATGCTGACGCCCTGGACCATGCTTATGATGTTTATATCAGCCTTCTTCCACAAAAGTGTCGTTCTTGCCGGGATATTCCATCTTGCCGCTGTGGTCCTCGCCACTATGAATTCAGTGCTATGGTCGCTAACCCAAGATAGTGCTGTACTGGTTATACAGAGGATACGTTTGTTGTTTACCCCTATCGTGAAGATGAAAAATTGTTCTGAGCTTGTTTCTGTGACCGTGTCTATAAATATTAAGCAAGTATGGCGATGGTAGGTGTTGTCTGTAATCATGCCAGTTTCCAAGTCGATATCTGGTAAGTTGATGCAGCCTGTAAGCCATTTTGTCGATGTTGTGTAGGCAGGGTGGAGGTGATTGACTTCATAAAAAGCTTGGTTGCTGCTGGGTGATCTGTAAATTAGTGTAATGGCGAGCGAATCGCTTCCGTGGCATATGAATGGTGCTACTGTGAACTCGGTGTATGCGTCGAGTTTGATGTATGTGCAGATGATCTATTCTTTGACGGCAATGTGTAAATAAAACCTGTATAACTATGTATGAAAAATATCTTATGCATATACCGTACCACGTTACGAACCGAACACAAATTAGACAATCAGTACCGGTGGTTCACAATATTGATGGTACTTGACTTAAGGATAAGGACAGCCAACCAGATAACACCATAGTCAACACTTGGTCAGTTACAAGCGATGTGACTATGTGGCTATCCTTATTCTCCAAAACTATTAGATAAGATTAGTATTGAATACCACTTCTATTTGAACATACAAGGTTGGCAACCATCTTAGAAGTCATATCAAATATACTGCACATAAAGTGTTCTAATGGTACAGTAGATCTATATTTTTAACCTATAGCAGTATTCACATCAACACATTCCATTATGATACATGTTTTAATGCACTTTTTGAGTTTGACATACCTGTATGCGGTGGCCATTTTGTCACAATTATGATTTCAGCCTTCATTGATACCATTTTAAACGGGGTAGGTCGATCACCAAATAGACATAATGTTATATTTTATACAGGGTATTTAAGTTGTAATCATGTTTGCAAAACTTACACTGCTATCGATCACAAAAGTATCAATTTGTAACTTCTTTGGACCACTAACACAATATGTAATTGATTTTGGAAGCCATTTTGGAAGCCATTTTGAATCAGCTAATGGTTCAATGCTTAAAACTCAAAGATTTCTTGGAGCATTTATTACATATTACAGTTCAATCATTTATTATACACCACTTCAACTTAAATTGTGATAAAAACAAATTATTTTCCTAACAGCTTGTCATTTTAGCCACCATGTTGATTCCAGCCATCACGGGTGCCTTTTTACATTCACTAACTCAATCAATAATATTGAATATAGATAAATAAGTATGTTTAAAACATTTAAACTACAACCAATCTGCAAAAAGGCGATTTGATCCTAATTTCTGGCACCTCTGATTGTTTTTCTGAATTTTGGCGGCCATCTTGGACGCCAACTTGATTTTCACAAAATGCTCAATGATGCCAGCTGGGCATTATTCATATTCTTCAATTACAATAAATGCCCTTACAGAAAACCAAAAAGTATTAACTATTTAATCCAATGTTGTGTCAAGCCTAAATATCCCATTTATAGACAGGACTATTATCAAACTTTAAGGTATCAAATATTTCGGGCTCATGGAGGATTTTTAAATGAAGATCTGTCAATGTAATGCTTATTATGGACGCCTAGAACCCTCCTCTGCATATAACAATCAACAAATGGTCAAATACACACTCAGATCCGATTTGAAAGAGAAAAATTAACAACAAAAATCGAAAAATATCATAATTTCCTTAAAAAATCAATAATTATTAATTAATAACCACATTATATTATTTATATTAATCTATTGCTATATGCACATTTCAATTGCGAACATTTTAAGACAAATCACAAGACGATAGCCCTTGTGAGTGAGGAATAATCGAAGTTTTTCTAAACCCTATGATTGCTTAAAATAACGACGGCCATCTTTAAAGATGGCCGCCAAAAGGTCATTTGGCAAAATGTCCCGCAAGTCCATCAACTGATTTCGGACAGCTTAGATATCAAGCTAACCGAAAATCATTGTTGGATCTGTTCACCTCTTTGGTAATGGATCTTCAATTTTCAAGACCTGGGACATGGACTACTTTAAATAATACTATTTATTACAAACTGATATTTATACATAGTGTAATTATACACTCGTAACCTTTGTATACCCTGAACTTAAATATACCCTGAACTTAAATAACAATCTTCTGCCTGCATGAATAACATAATTTCATTTTTTCATTTAAAAAAAACGGATTGATCTAATTTAAGATCAATATAAGATCAATATTTGTTTATTGATCGATACATAGGGAGCAACTATAATATTGGTTGTAAAATTTGAAATTTGGCCTACATTATAAATGTAATACTGGTATAAATAAATAATGACACCACATGTAACACAAAAATACTGCAATATTGCAGCCAGGGATATAATTGATTGAAATACATTTGTTTACTTGATATTTTCATCTAAAATATATAATTCTAACACGATTCGCGGATTAATCCAATACACAAAGAACGAACCGAACCATGTTTTATTGCCCCCATAAAACATACCTATCAAATTGGCTGTTTCTATTTACGCCCAGTATCACTTGACATATTTATGAATGAATGAACGTAAACTTTATTGTCAAATTTACTACGAGTCACGATGACAAGGCGAGTTGCACGAGAATCCAGTGTTACATCTATGACGCATCTAATTATAGAAACTCCAATGTACTCTAGAAACCAAGTATTGTTAAAGCTTCTGATAATCAATCCATTTATATTTTTCATTTTATGAAATAGATACCATATACTTGTGTTATAAAAATTGTTTCAATGTTTAAATTGTGGTATTTCCTTCAGAAAATTACGAAGGTCGTTTTCATTAACGAGGGCGGTAATTGTACCAGCTAATAAGCCACTCAATTTCATCATGGAATTATGTTCAATGTCACATGGGTGAAAATGGAATGCGCGCAGTTAAATAGTGCGGGATATTATCGTATTTAGAATCGAAATAAAAACTCTGTATATTGTCGGTGAATAAAACACGGGCACTCGTTCAGATACGGAAAATTAAATCACTCGTGCTACGCACTTGTGATTTAATTTTTCCGCAACCGAATTCCTGCCCGTGTTTTATTCACCGACAATAAACGCGAACAGATTTTTATTTCTTAAATATAACATAATAGAAGTAATATGTTAAAGGCATGTTTTTACTTATGAAAAGCGAGTCAATATGAGAATTAAAATTTCGACAAAAGATGAAATGTTGATCAATAATTACAGCAATTACAAAAGACTAGAACCTTATTATGTATTATAAATACCCAATTGATTACGCTGGGTATTAATTATTGCATAAGAATGAATTATGCAAATACTGTAAAATCATGAATATTTGTGGAGGATTTAATTTTGTGAATTTCATGGATGACCTCTGAGTGAACCACAAAATTAAATCCCCAACGAACATCAATAATACTATAGTATCTGACTTAGTAGAAAATAAACCCTTATAATTATGTCCCTGTATGAAAAAAAAATTCCATGCAAAATGATCTTATTTTACAGCATACAGATGTTGATAATGCTGTTTTTACTTGCATATACCCAGCACAAAGGATCAATACACTTTCTATGTGGGACCAGCTTTCAATATTTTCTTTCAATATTTTCAGCAAATATAATATAAACGGCTTCTAGGTGTTGTCAGGAGTAAAAACATCCAATAGAATTTATAGGGGAAGTAAATGAGGGAAACACAATAGCCAGGCACAGTGACACAGCTTCTAATTTAGAAACAGCCGGTATGGATTTTTATAGAATGTGCGGAGCATAATATACATGGAGTACTAAATTGAATCAATGGTATGAGTTAGAATACATAATGAAGTATGCTTTTACTAATGTATAATATATGTCAAGTTATTTTTTTACATAAATTCAAAAGATACATTGAATAATAATTTTAATAGTTATAAGATTATAAGTGTCTCAATGTTAATTTAGGTATCAACTTCAAAGACATTGTTATTAAATACAAATTTCTAAAAATTTCAACTGATAATTTTGTAAAATTTATTGTATTCAATTCATCAAAATGGAAAACAGTTAATTGATAAATTTTCTAAAATTCTCAACTGTTTAATATCATATTCGTGATTTCTTTATTGCATTCAATTAATCAAGATTAAATTCTCAACTGATAATATTCGTGATTTCTTGATTGTATTCATACCAGAAAGCTCAAAGTTGAACTTCGTATGTTGAGTATTTATAATATTAATTTAAAAGTACTTATAATAATGCGATATATCACGAGTCTCCATATTAAATCTGTAACAAAAATATCAACATTTTAAGCCGAATGTAAACATTTGTTATTCAATACTTCAATATTGTCATTAAGCTATTTTGTATGTATTCAGTTTATTGGTAAATAATACTATATTCTATTTTTGCTGTACCTGAAATTTTATAAGATTGGGTACACAAAATTGCAGTCAATTATATTGTCAAAATTCTATGCTACTTAAGGACATTTGTTCCTTTTGAATTTTCTGTACAAGGCATATAAAACCTGTTAATTTTATGAAGATCAGATAAATGCCAATCATTTACAAACTCCCAACAGTTTTGCTTGACTTGTTTTTAAGATATTCTTAGATTTAGGGGACAACCCCTGGCAACATAGTAACATACACTTGAGATACGTCTAAGGGACTGCGAATTTCAAACTTCCGCTCAACTGAAAAGGAAAGAATGTCCTTGAGTTCATTGAATACGGTGGTTACGAGTGGAAGATATTGAATATAATATTCTCAACATCAAACTCACTAATATTTGAGCAGAGAGAACCAAACATGGAAATAACGAGTGTCTGTCTGTCGGAATGCTTACATTAGGAGTATAAAACATTTGGATATGTAACATGTGATAACAGTGTCAGAGTGTCCGACTTGGAATATTGGAGTATAAAAACTTGATGATCTCTCAATGCGTAACAAATAGAAAACAGTGTCAGAGTGTCCACTTGGAATATTGGAGTATAAAAACTCTCTCATTATGCATAACAAATAGTAAACAGTGTCAGAGTGTGTCGGACCTGTAGACATTGTAAATATTGTCTTTGACTCTATATTGTAACAACAACACAGACATATACAAGAATGGGAGCTGTTCACAGAGTGGATATAAATCAATGAAATGAAACAAGTCATATGTATACAACATATTGGAATATTGCGCAATAATTATTAGGACTCATTCAATGGAATTCATGAAATTCAATGGAATTAATGGAATTCATGAAATTCAATGGATTTTTTTTTGTGTTAATTGAAAGATAATTGGATAATTGGAATAAAAAACTTTTTTGCCAGTATCTTGATACCTGACATGGATAAGTTTTGAGAACTAGTTGAAATATACTCAGAATATTTACTGTGCTTTCAAATGCTTTGAATATCGAAATACAATACTTTAAATGAATAGATACTTTGTGTTTTGGCCAACAAATACAAAACAAAACAAACAAAGATGCATACAGTATAAACTGGAGTTTGGAAGGTAGTAAAGGAATATTTGTGTGTTACATACTTGAGTGCTTGAAACTTTTCTGAAGAATTATAAGCTCTTGTGTTTTCGTTATTAGGATGATAATACCTTGGTGCACAGAGTGCCTTACGTCTAGGTGAATGGAGTGAATTAGATATATCATAATTGAAAAATTTACGTCATTCGTAAGTTCCAACGGCATGAAGATTTTATCATATTTTTTAAAACTTAAGTGTTATTGTGTATATTGAAGAAACAGATTGCTATACCTTTTATATTAAAGGTGCATGCTGTGAAGTTAATAATTTGAAAGGTTACACAATAATTGGAATAATAATTTAATTGTATTCTTCAGCTAGAGCATGAAAATTACGTAATAGATACACGTGTGTTTTGGGGGTATTGTGTTATACTTAAAGGCAATTAGGTATATGAATATACCAGTAGAGTATATAAACAAGTAGACTTTCCATTATCGCAAGAAGGCATACTGTACATTGAATTGTATAGGAACCCAATAAGTCATACAGTGATCGGGAGTTTAATATGTGCTTTTATTCGCAATAACACATACAAGTTTAATTATATAGTGTTTTAATAAGTCATACAGTGATTGGAAGTTATATGAGCTTTTAATCCCAATAAGTCATACAGTGATTCGGGATATTGTGTTACACCAGGTTACAAGTACCGGGTAGTGTTCGGCCCCGATCCAAACTGTGTTAGAAAATTAAGTGTTTTTTTTCTTTTATATTCGTTTGAATTGGAATAACGATCAGAAAGAACGAGACTGACGAGTGTAACCAGTATCACAAGGTAAGAAACATGCTATGTTTTGTTATAATATAGATTTTTAAGGGAAAGTTTGAAGGCAAGCTTTTATTACGGCAAGCAGTGGTATAATAGCTTTGCTATTTTGACCTGAGCCTGACCTGTATGCAATGATATATTACAAGGTTCTTGCTTTGAATATATCCATTTCTGCAAGCAAATCGTGAAAGATCGGTATTTAAGATTTGTGTTAGTATTTCATCTCGAGCGTCTTCGTGATACTATGAAAACATACACTCGGTGATGTAAACATAGACAATAATTTGACTGTTAAATTATGGTAATCAATAGGTCATACTCATGTCAATGTGGCCAAGCTATATATTAAGCCAGGATGATTATGCTCACTGACCTAATGATGTTGGAATGCCGATACAAATACAATGCATTATACAGACATTTGGTTGATTCTGAATTTGGACATAAACTAATCAAATGAAGTTGGAAATTCAGCGGAGACATTTCTTGCAAGAGAACACATAATTAAAGCCTTTCGTTATCAAACCCCATCAATAGTCAAACTCCATTGGAAAATTAGTGTCACCATTTCTTGCAAAAGCACACATATATATAATAAAAGCCTTTTGTCACCTGCAAACCCCATCAATAGTCAAATATATTGGAAAATAATCTAAGCTAATTTCCTGCAAAAAAAACAACTATCATTATTCATGATGCCATTAAATCATACATAATACAATGTATTATGCGTTTAGTTTCCCCAGTAATGTAACATTTTGAATTAACTCATTTGTAACACTTAAACATTGCACAATTAAGTTATTAACAGAACATTTCTGCTGAAGGGAAGAGCAAGTAGAAGATAGAGTGTTGTGAATTACATAAGGAATTGGGATGGGATACCCTATAGCTCTTTCAGAACAGACTCCATTATAAAGAAACTAGCATAGACTTAAGAGTACATTATTTTAGGCATGTCACATTGAACTTAGAGGCTTTAAGTTAGGATTTAAAACTTACACCAAAAAGTCATTGGAACCTATTAAACAGTGCAGCTTAGAAGTTATTTATACTAAAAAGGATTAAAATAAAGCCTATATTAATTACTGTGCCTCTGGTATAACTAATTATTTGTGATATTTTAGTTTCTCTGGCTAATTATTATGGTCTATTAGTAATTGCACTTTTAGTTCCTTATGAATTCATAAAAAAACACTTCCAGGAAATGCATTGCTGGTTTGACCCCTTCCATACCTGCCAAGTACTCCTATTAAACTGGAGTAACTCCTATTTTCGTTGTTAATTTCTGGTTTTCCATGTTCACCTAACTTTGAACAAACTGAGGTACATTTGATTCATTTTATGATCTTCAGTTCATATTTATAACCACAAGAATTAATACATTCATTGTTTATGCATATAAAGCTCTTTTAAGTCACATTTGAGTGCATCTTGTGACATGTTTTGCTATTTTGGATTTAACTACTTTGGCAGGTATGACGCCTTTGAGAATAAATCCTGGATCCGCCCATACAGATGAACAGATATTCATGCTCATTTTAAAGCCTCCTTGATATAATAGCTTCATGATTTATAATGGAAGTTGAACACAATGAATATTCTCTGTGTGGATCTTTTATATTGGATCAGTTATAGTCTGTATTCTTGTTACAAATCTGACCAATGATGTCATGTCAACATATTATACCTTTTTTTATTGTCTTCTACCCAAAAGGTGGCAATTTAAACCGGTAGGAACCCACAAGTTATTATGAGTCTCCCTTGTGGCTGTGCTATATACATCTGGTAGTTAAATGGACAATTTTAAGAAGTCCAATTTCCATAACGAGGGCTGAGCGCAATAGTGGTCCAACTAGCATTTTTTCAGAAAATCACTTTTTTGCATATTCTTATTCAGTAACATCAAATACACAGTTTAAGAAAAAATTGGTGGCCAGGTCCTATTTTTGACCCCTTTTATTTATTAAAAACATATTGGTCTATCTCAGAACTATATATTACTTCAGCGCAATATAGGTCCAACTTGAGTTGGTCTTGTATTGCACTTAAAATATCTATGTAATATTAAACTTTTTGTCAGTTAGTCTTATATGCACAATTAATTTATTGAACTTTACTCATTTTTGGTACACTATGTAGTACAATAATTCCAATTACTGGTTTAATGTTATTATATTGTCATAGCAGCATAATAATAGAGCAATGAAATATGAAAATTGATATGCAGAATATATCAGCTAGACTTCACTGCACATCCCTCGTGTGCATACAATTAAAATTGTCTTAATGGTCTAATCCTTATCCAGTCAAAGTAATCTAGTACTAATAGTATATTCATTAATTTAAAATCATACTAGAGCAAACTAATTCTCAATTTTTTCGATTCAGAAGTCTAATAGTCATGTTAAATAATGCTGTATGGCTAGGGCAACACAAATACTTGATGTTTATTATTTTTTGTTAATGAGGTCTTTTCTCATCAATTTCACAGTAACTGTTGTGTACCATAAATTAGGCAGCAGATTCACTAAGCCAGTGTTCCTGGCCTGTATCTTAATCGGTACTAAACAGACTCTTCCACAAAACACTGGGAACTTCTCCACATGTGGAGTGAATTATGTGACATTGTTGTCAAATTTTTATGCCCAGGTTCATTATGACATGTCTTTACTGGGTAAAGAACCAAGATCACTTAAATCACCCACAACATTTTTAAGTTTTCTTGATAAATAATCATATACATGACACTTTACACTTATATCAATCATAACGACATGCTGTTGCTGCAAAGGGAAGGATTTAGATACTGCATAATATTTACTATATTTCATTAAGAAAGGTAATAGTTTTTTGCTCTGTAGCAAAATTTGGCATGATGAAGTTTTGACTTTCTAATTCTAAAATTGTTTCAATAATAATTAATTAAATAATATGCAAAAAATCTGTTTTTGTTATAAGCATTGTATTATGCTTTATGCAAAATATACTTTCGTATTTGTACATTCATATTTAAAATGTATAAGAAAGGTTTTATAAAGAATATCACTGCATTCTAAGTTGGTAAGACTCAAACAATTGAGTAAGTCATTGCAATTTTAAAAATGCCTTCTTTTCCGACATCCAAAGCAATGAAGCATTAGCTCAGGATTTAAAAAATCCATCACAAAAACAGTCAAAAATGAAAACAAGAATTGTCATAAACTATATCTAAAGTATATTTAGCAATATCCTTGGAATTAAGAAAAAAAGAAAGTCACATACCTAAAACAGATTAATTGAGCTTATGACAACCTAGTTCTTTTGATAACATTTTTTCCTAATTTTGATGTAACTATATTACAACAAGACCACTTTAAGTATCACGAATGTCCTCATGTAAGCCTAAAATGTAAATTAAAACTAGCTAAGTCAATCCGGTACCATACATAATTCTGTGGAAATTATGGAAAGAGATGAATAGTGTTGACAATGGTATTTTGGTCCTTTCATGGTTAACAAGTATGCCCAGTTAGAAAGCAATCCCTTGATGCACTTTGAACATATTCTAGTTTAAATGGAAGAACAGACAAATTAATACCCATAACACCATCACTAACAACAAATTAAATTTCAACCTTTGACACTGTGACTATCACCAATAACAATTATCTACCTATGGCACAATCACCAACAGCCAAGCCTCTACCTATGACACTATCACCAGCAATCAAATCTCTAACTATGACACTATCACCAACAACCAAATATCTACCTATGACACAATCACCAACAGCCAAGCCTCTACCTATGACACTATCACCAGCAATCAAATCTCTACCTATGATACAATCACCAACAACCAAGCCTCTACCTATGATACTATCACCAGCAATCAAATCTCTACCTATGACACAATCACCAACAATCAAACCTTTACCTATGACTGTCATAAACAACCAAATCTCTACCTATGACACTTTCACCAACAGCCTAGCCTCAACTTATGACACAATCACCAAAACAAAATATCTACCTATGACACTATCGCCAAAACAAAATATCTACCACCTATGATATTATCACCAACAACCAAATATCTACCTATGCTTGTTATAAACAACCAAATCTCTACCTATGACTGTCCTAAACAACCAAATCTCTACCTATGACACTATCACTAGCAACCGAACCTCTAATTATGACACTATCACTAGCAACCAAATCACTACCTATGACACTTTCACCAGCAACCAAATATCTACCAATAGTACTATCACCAACAACCAAATATCCACCTATGACACTATCACTAACAACCAAACCTCTACCTATGACTGTCATAAACAACCAAACATCTACCTATGACACTATCACTAACAACCAGACCTCTACCTATGACTGTCATAAACAACCAAATATCTACCTATGACACTATCACCAACAACCAAATCTCTACCTATGATACTATCACCAACAACCAAATATCTACCTATGACACTATCACCAACAACCAAGCCTCAACAATGACACTATCACCAGCAATCAAATCTCTACCTATGATACTATCATCAACAACCAGACCTCTACCTATGACTGTCATAAACAACCAAATATATACCTATGACACTATCACCAACAACCAAATCTCTACCTATGATACTATCACCAACAACCAAATCTCTACCTATGACACAATCACCAACAACCAAACCTCTACCTATGACACAATCACCAACAGCCAAGCCTCAACCTATGATACTATCACCAACAATCAAATCTCTACCTATGACACAATCACCAACAGCCAAGCCTCAACCTATGATACTATCACCAACAATCAAATCTCTACCTATGACACTATCATCAACAGCCAAGCCACAACCTATGACACTATCACCAGCAATCAAATCTCTACCTATGACACAATCACCAACAGCCAAGCCTCAACCAATGACACTTTCATCAACAGCCAAGCCTCAACCAATGATACTATCACCAACAGCCAAGCCTCAACCAATGATACTATCACCAACAACCAAATATCTACCTATGATACTATCACCAACAACCAAATGTATACCTGTGATACTATCACCAACAACCAAATCTCTACCTATGATACTATCACCAACAGCCAAGCCTCAACCTATGACACTATCACCAAAACCAAACCTCTACTTATGACTGTCATAAAATGTCTACCTATGACACTATCACCAACAACCAAATATCTACCTATGACACAATCACCAACAACCAAATATCTACCGAAGATACTATCAACAACAACCAAATCTCTACCTGTGACTGTCATAAACAACCAAATCTCTACCTATGACACTATCACCAACGACCAAACCTCTACCTATAACTGTCATAAACAACCAAATATTTACCTATGACACTATCACCAACAACCAAATCTCTACCTATGACACTTTCACCAACAGCCAAACTTCTACCTATGAAATTATCACCAACAGCCAAACCTATACCTTTTAAAGATAATATCGCCACATGCCGTTTGACCATGCCAAAGGCGATGACTTTGCTGAAATTCTATATTAAGATCCCTAAGTGCACAACTTCAGTCAGACCACATGCTGACTAATTTTTCTATAAACTTTGCTGACAAGTTCAAATTAATGTTTTTAGAGTTGTGTGTGACACTAATTTGATTATTTTAAGAACCACAACTCGGCTAATACCTTAACACATACTTGTGCATGATTGCTCATGCTTAGTTGATTCTTATGGAATTTGACTGTAGCTCAACAGTACTAGCTAACTCAAAGGAATTTGGATTACACTATTTGGGGATGATCGGAAGGACGGCAAGGTAGAATCTGAATGCCCTATTAGACTTTTAGTTGGGTCATAAAACCAAATCTAGTACACAAAATAATGTTAAAATGGATGTGAAATACATGTCTAACTGAAGCTGGACAAGAATTGTATAACAAAAAAGGCAGTTAGACTTATATGCCCAAACATTTTAAGTAAATTTTAGTAAATTAAAGGTCTAACTCTAGTTGGACTTGTATTGCGCTGAAAGTTTCAGCGCAATATGAGACCAACTCTAGTTGGACTTGTATTGCGCTGAAAGTTTCAGCGCAATATGAGACCAAGTCTCAAAAACCCCTTTTATGATCCTTTTTTAAAAAAAATGAAATAATCACTTTATTTCTGATGCAAAGTTATGTAAGTATTCATATTTGTTGTATTTTTTATCAACAAATAAAAGTAAAAAACAGTTTTTTGTCTCTCCTGAAAAGTTTTGAAAAATAGAGTTGGACCAGTATTGCGCTGAGCCATCGATAAGAGAAATATTTCACTTGCAAATAAAGGCTTATAATGCTCGGCTCGGCAAACAAGAAGCAATGATAGACAACCATATCCCCCAAGAGAAGATAATCAACAAAGGGTCATAACTCAAACAAAAATGGTCGAATCACAAAATCCTGATAATATGCACTGTATGTCCCCCTCGTAGTTGTTATTCTGTGGAAGTTTTATCAAAATCCCTTTAGAAATGTAGGAAGAGTTGCACAGTTAGTACTTCGGACGGACTGACGGACAGATGGCATGACACCTACCATTACCATATCCCCTTCGCCTCAGCAGAGGACTATAACAAACACTTATGATCTAAGGAGCAGGGAGCAGAACATTACACTATTAACATACATAATTGAAAATGTACAACTTTCCACTCAGGTGAGCTCTTGGCTTTCCACTGGTATCAGTCAATGAGCTTTTAGTGAGCTGATCAAATATTACTTCATTTATGTGTGCCAATTTGCTGCAAAGTATAATAAATCATTCATAGGCTCATCTCAGCGACTGCAGTGCTGTATTTGAATCTTGATATGGCATAAAGGCATTAAAATTATCACTATTAAGGCGTAAAATTGTTGTTTAAGTAAAGTAACCGTAAGAGGTAATATTCAATATTGATCTTATTCAAAAGGAGAATAAGGATAGCCAATCGTATCACCTGTTACAGACCAAGAATTAAATATGGTTGGATCTGATTGGTTGTCCTTATCCTTATTTTAGTCAAGTAAGAGTAATGCCTGGGATTTTCTAGATCCTACATGTCGATGGCTTAGAACAAGAAGGTCGTAACTACCAAATCGATATATTGAGAAAACACTTAGAGAAAACTGTCCGTAATTTACTCTTTACCTATGGGAAAACACGTTTTTAAAACACGTTCATAACAAGTGCCTTGTGATGCTTATTCTAAATATGTATTTAAAAATCTACATTTTTGCATTTTTGGTACATTTCAAAACAAAGTTGCTCTTAAAATGTCTTGATGTAAAAGGATTTTGACATACTATATAATTGCTTAAATTTGTTCAATCATTCAGGACATCATTATCAAAAACTATAAAAAAACTTTCATTTTTAAGACTATAAACATCTCTGCTCAATGGTACAAAAAAAACCCATACATTGTGTATTATTAAATGAGCAACGGTAGTTCAAACAACACAGTAATGCTTTTTTCTACCGATTAGTATCCTGTCAAAGCCGCTGTAATGTTTTCTTCCTGCCCCTTTGGAATGATATCGATTTTGTTATAACGACATTCTCATTCTATTAAGCCAGAGATATGCACCTACCAAAATATATCTATTTAAATATCGAACAATGTTGTAAGACGTTTTGTTCACAAGAGAATATTGCAGCGTTATCTGGATATTATACTTGACAGTTCAATACGTCTATATTTATATATAACATTTACTGGTAAGTTACCACAACTTACTCCATCATGATAAATTCCAATATACAAGGGCCCATCAATAGATTTGTGAAATAATTTTATCCCCAAAACTTGCAGCTTATTAAAAGGGTCAATAAAACTTGGTAAAACACTAGAAATGTGTCCATCGAATGGGTGCCATACCCCAATCGGGGTATAAAGAAAAAGTAACAAAGGGCCATAACTCTGGTAAAAATTGACTCTTTTCAGTAAATGCTTAATAAAATTGCCCCGGTCGCAGTCTTGTCCATTACAAATAGCTAATTTATAGAGGGGCCATAATTCTGTTGAGTGTAAATAAGTAATGCAAGTTTTAAAGCAATGCCTTGATGGACTTAAAATTATTTGACTTTAAACATTTTGTAACGGACAAACGAACATTGGATGAACAGACAGGTTCCTCGCTATATGCCTCTGCATCAGTAAATGCCATAAAACTTCCATCTATCAAGCATTTCTGTAACATACATTACAACAATTACTATAAGAACGTTGATGCCTTTATGTGAGTTATAAGACAAGACAGCTAATGAGAGTTTTGACAGTTATGTAGCATTAATATTAGCTTACATACATTAGTATTAGTTGTAAAAAAAAAAAAAAAAAAAAAAAAAACCGAAACGTTACTATAATAATAATAATTCTACAGAATACGTGTTGTTGTTGAAAAAATTCCCAATTATACATTAGTTGTAACACAAAGTAATTCCTCCACCTCTGTATCACCTCCCACCCTATCTGTTCATCATGTATTCCAGGCATGTAGGAAGTAATGACATAGAGGATATTTGTTGATTTTGGTGTAAGATGGAATTTTATTTCACCGAGTGAACACAGAAATCAGTATTTTCACGAGTGGCGTCGCCACGAGTGAAAATATAATTTTCTGTGATCACGAGTGAAATAAAATAAGATCTTTCATCAAAAATCAACAAATTTTCTGTTTATTATTTGCTTCATTTTCTCGTAAAACGGTACAGTAATTGGCTTGAAAAAAATTAGGTTGAAATTAGAACATCACGACGTGACAAATATGACGTCACAATGACGTAACGCATATTCCATTGAAAGCTAATAATAAAGCCTAATTATATGATACACTTTGTTTGAGTTCCAACAACAAAACATCTACTCTGAGCTTACACCCCCCCCCCCCCCACCCGCACAAAACACTAGAAAAACCTGTACATAATGCAAATTATATAACACACTGTACTTTTAAGATCAAGTTTTTTTATTTTCGATTGACAGATTTTCACAAAGATTTTTCCCTGTCTGATTTCTCACAGATCCTAAAGTACCCGGAACTATATTGCTGGCTTAGAATGGGAAGGTTGTAAGTACTAATAATTATTTATAAGTATATAATCAGCATCACAAGGCTCTTCTTATCAGTCTATTTTCATGAAAATCGGAACTTGTCATGTTGACCAAACTGAAGTTGAAACAGCTTGTTTTATCATATTAAAGTTTCGGTTGGGAAGTTTTCCTTGTTTTCTCAAAATACCGATTTTGTATTAACAACCTTCTCATTAGTCAGCGATATATTGATTGCGTCGTCATTCTATTTTTTTTTATTTAATGAGTTTCTTTATCTTCGCCACCAGATAATCCATATGGGCGAGGCCCCCAGAAGAGTTTTTTAGTATTTTTAGTTTTTGGGGGATAGTGCATGATACAGAAGATCATTTCCAATTCCAGAAGCATCCCTGGTTCTTTTACATGCCAGTGTATAGCACCATACATGGGACCTCAGATTTAAGTCTCATCCGAAAGTCTATTAGTAATTTTAGTTGGCCAGCCCGGGATTCGAACCCACAACCCCGAGATCAGTAGTGACTACTAGTCTGAGCTAAGCGGGTTGTGTTGTCATTCTGTTACACAACTAAATATATGCCAGATGGGTTCATCATATTTGATTACAATATCCAATCATGGCAATGGTAAACAGTTCAACAAATGATATTTGATAAATTATGTATGGATGTCTACCATCAATGTGTAGAATTTACGCAAGCTGAAGCAACTTAGGCTATTGAAGAAGAAATGTTGACACCAATGTCTGGACCCATTGCGGGGGGGGGGGGGGGGGGGGGGGGGGGGGGGAAAGGTCGGGCTGGAAATTGCATAAACAGTAACTGTTGTTGACATGCCATACTGTAAAATCATTTAATTTCAATGGGAATTTTTTTCGTGGTTTTGGTAAAATAGACCATTTAGATGGGACGTTAATTCGTGGATTTTGCATTTCAGGTAATAAATACATTTACTTAGGGTCAAAATTATTGTTCGATGGGATTAAATTTCGTGGTAGAAGATGAAACATGAAATCCACAAAATTTAATCCCCCACGAAAATCAATGGTTTTACAGTATTGTCTGAAATAGACAATTACTGTATTGCTATTATTAATGTGCCTCCGTAGCTCAGTGGTTAGTGCGCTTGTCGTCTAATCTGGCGACCCGGGTTCAAATCCGGGTGGAGGTACATATATATGCCTGCCATATTTCCGTAGAAAATTAATTATGCATTAGTCAGTGGCATCCAAGCCCCCCCCCACCCCTGGGGATAAGTAGGGATTTTTACTTTTGGGTTGTCAAAACACCCACCCTGCTGAAGGTAAAATCTCTGGTATTTCCACTCGAAGACAATATGCTGGCACATTTGTGTGGGCCGACTCCTGGGAACTGAATATGTGAAGATCTTTTTCTGTTTCTTGGAAATTTAAAAACTATCTTTAAAATACAACACATAAAGAAAATAAAACGTTACACTTAGAGCCCTCACACAAAGATATATCACAACTGTTGCTTTGACACATTACAACTTCATCTTTATAATCTCTGACTGCATTCTGCTTCTGTGAAATCCATCTTTCACAATGTTCAGAGTTCAGCTATGTTATCATTCCAGTTTTTTGTATAACATTTGTAGTTGAAACACCACTCATGATGAATGAGTTTACCGCGGCTCAGAAACAGTTTTATACCAGGAGAAGATTACAAGCCTGCCGTGATAGAATGGAAGCTATGATCTTCTACAATGTTTATTACAAAAATTGTCAGATCAAGTTGTAAAAACTGTCTAGTCCCAGGGGAATGCTTATGTAGCATAAAGGTGTCTATGATATAATTAATATAGTATAAAACAGTAATACTTTTTGGTTGTAACCAAGTCCATTTTATTTTTATTCATTGGTATAGGAGACAGCCACTTGCATGGCATACTGTAAAATCATTAATTTTCGTGGATTTCGTGGTTCACTTCAACCACAAACTTTAATTCCAACGAACATTAATTTTGACCCTTGTTTTATTACCTGAATTGCAAAATCCACATATTTAAGTCCCAATGAAATTGTTCTTTTTTACCAAAACAACGAAAAAACGAAATCAAATGATTTTACAGTAGTTTTTTACCACTATGAACCATACATTTTTTACTCTTTGAATATCCTTATAATGATGCTATGAGTAGCTAGCTTACAAGGAAATTCAAAAAGTAAATATCATGTATTATAGATGATCAATAGGAAAAAATCAATGCATAAATTTAATTAAAAAATCTCCATATGGTGCTTTCCTGACTGAGAGCCACTTGCTTTCCTCTGTACAGCGTTAACATCTCATCTCAGTCGGAATATCCCTGATCAAATGTGTTCTGAGTGACCGTTGTTTAAATTTAATTAAAAAATATTCAATGCTTTCCACCAGAGCCACAATCACTCTTTATATAATTATAACTTATGGCAAAAGAAACTTTTCACTGTTTACTCATGGTAAAACAAGCTTTTTCAACATCAGTTTGGTTAATATTACAAGTTAGAATTTTCCCGAAAATAGGCTCATCATCACAAGCATATTGAAGTACAGATTTCACATATGTTTGAGACTCACAAGGTCGTAAGTAGTACTTTAACGACCTTTTCATTCTAAGTCAGCGATATGATCTCAGATCAAATGCATTCTAAATGACCATTGCTTTCTCCTTGAGGTTGTGTTCAACAAGCAAACCATACATTGATCGATCCAGTAATAACCTCTCTGAGAGTAGGCCAAGAATTATTCTAAGAAAGTAATATTCCATTTACTAGCACCTTGGGACTTCATAATTAGATTACTAGGCCACTCAATATTTGGTGACACACTTAAATGTACATCATCAGCCATTCAAACTCCTAATTAGCAGTACATTCAGGTCACTTTTTTCTGTTATTTACATTCAGTACTTTAAGGTCAACAAGAGAATAATGAAATCTCTTATAAGGTTCAGTATATTAAGGTCAATACAGCTTTCCAACGGAATAATGAAATGGCAATCTCTCTTTTAATTGCCTGTGTTTGTCATAAATGCAAATTTACAAGCAGTATAACAATAGCTAATTGGGCAGAGCAGGGTCAAATTCGCACTGACAACTGCAACAGCATTGTAAGAAAGAAGACTCAAAAAGAACACTCAACAAGACTGCATTCAGTAAACGCTTATGCCCCGGTGGAAGCCTTATCCATAATAAATAGATAAGTCATTCAGGGGTCATAATTCTGTTTAAATTCATGATAGTCACAGTTACATGGCTTTGACAATGTAATGTGCTTATAATGATCAACATGTATGCCAAGTTTGAAAGTAATGCCTTGATGGACTTAAAAAATATTTAAGCTTCAACATTTTGTAACAGACAAACAAATGGACGAACGGACAGGGGCATCGCTTTGTGACGCCGCATCATTAGATGCTGGTAATGATGCTGGGGCATAAAAAGTAAATTAAGAAACAGACTAAGAATATACAAGGGACAATGGCAAACACAAAATAGGAACATGACAAAACTCAACTGTTTTGTGTTAGGTATTAAGGATGAAGACGACAATTAATACTTTGAATGCCAAAAGGCTTTATATACTGCAGATTAAAGCATATGCCAACTTTTTATTACAAGGAAACAATACAGCGTGTAGCATATGGTATAATACATCATCAGGTCTTCGTAAAGAAGGCAAGGTCAAGGTCCTTATATTGATACCTTACATAGTATAGCTTGGCCACATTAACATGAGTCTGACCTATTGATTAGCATAATTTAACAGTGGATTTATTGTCTATGTTTACAACACCGAGTGTTTTTTTCATAATCGGGCAGTATCACAAGACGCTCAAGATATAATACAAACACATATCTGAAATACAGATATTGCACGAACCTTGTAATATATTCTTGCATAAAGGTCAGGCTCAGGTCAAAATAGCCAAGTAATACCTGAATTAAAGTCGAAACATCTGTTCTAACCGACAACAACAAGGATACACAACATAATTATATATATACTCATTGACTACTGTAAAATCATTCAATGTCAATGGGACAAAATTTTTGTGTTTTTTGTGAAAAATAAATCAAATCGTAGGGACATAATTACAAGAATACATTATCCACTAAGTCAGAAACAATAGGATCATTGATATGCATTGGAGATTTAATTTCGTGGTTGAGGTCACCAATGAAATTTAAAATCCCCCACGAATATCAAGGATTCTGTAAATTTGTTTCTGACTGTAGTTTCTATTTTTCTGTGCTGAACTGTTTCTTCAGGTCTGCAGCCTTCCCTGCCCAATTTTTTATACACCATCATCATTTTTTATGGTACATTAACAAACAGACACATGGATGAATGTCTTAGTTCTTTGTAAATCATCTTGTACAAAATCTATAAACATTCTAAATTGTTTTGAGTCAAGCTCACAGATTTCCAAATCATTATTCAGCTTTATCAGATTGAAATTTGTTGTTGCCATATAAATGTTGCAAACAATCTGATATCTCAACAAATTGGAGACAATTTGATTTGCACATTTTTCAAGGAATTCAAAAGAATCAATTACGAAGCATTAATTGATCACAATATAATTCTGTTAATTGCACAAGCAAGTCAATCAATCTAAGACAGGGATTGTAAATTTTTACAAAATTCAATAATAATCAAGGAATGTTACACTGATTTCTGTGGGAGCAGCTTTCACTGGACACTCTTGAAACTAGAAAGTAAGTAAGCAAGCAAGTAAGGCCTTTATTCAACATGGCTGACACATTTGGGTTCCCTATTTTCAATGTGGGATTCGACATTTGCAAATAACATAAGAATATACAGCAAACATAGATAACATTGTATACACAAACATAATATAAAATTAACAAAGATCAGAGGTGTTCAAGAAATTAATTAATTTCAGATCATAAATGGTTTATCAACCATGAAGCAATACTCAATTGTTGACAAAACAGTATGTAAAAGAAACTGAATTTTGTTTCTTATTAAATGAGCTTGTCAGACGAACGTGTCAGTCAAATTTACTGTACTTTAATGATCATTGTTACTGGCATTTTATCATGCTTGCAAAATTTTGATGATTCCTAAAAAATTGAAAAGCCCTAATATGTCACAATATATGAGTACATTTGAAAACGCCCTGCTGAGTGTCCAATATGTTGGTATATCAATTTAGAAAATTCTGAGAGGTCGGGGATTTTAATTTAATACATTACTTCTATAGCTCCTGTATGTATAATTACATTAAATGAACATAATGTATTTGTTTACCCTCGCCACCAGGGAAATCCCATATGGGCAAACGAAATAACAAATCAATAAACTTCATTCTTTATGCAGCTTCCTTCTTTCTTTATTTGCTTGCAATAAAGATAAAGGTCACAGACCATGAAACTGTCCTGCCTTTTATCTGGTAAGGAAGCTTTGATGTTCATCTATAGTTTGGTGAGATATATTAGTCAGAGAAGTGCAGAAAATCAATGGACAAATGCTCCTTCACAGATTTATTAGACTAATATAAAAAACCTTGGACAATACCAGACCAACATACTGTAAAATCATTAATTATATGGGGTATTAAATTTCATGGATTTTGTGGTTTATCTTTAACATAGAAATCAAATTCCATCAAATTATAATTTTGACCCTTGTATTTATTACCTAAAATGCAAAATCCACGAATTTCCTCTCATCAAAATGGACTTTTTTTACCAAAACCAAGAAATTTAGTCCCATCAGAATTACATGATTTTACAGTTATTAATATTCCTGAGACACAAATACTGACAGACACCTTTGTATACTATTTGTTCCCTTTCTATAGTGTCAGACTCCAATCATGTCTGATAGCCATGCTTGTTTGCAACTATCAAGTTTTTTCTTTTTCATACACAATTTCATCAGACAGCCAAATATGCAGACAGGGAAATGCCATTTAGGTCTATTATTAAACATTATGGTGTCTTATCGATAGTTATAATTGCAGTTGCGCTCAAATTTAAAGTCTGGTGGCAGCAAAATGCTGATGTTTGCTTATAATTGCTTCAACTTCATTAATTGTAAATAGTGTCTAATTTTATCAATAATCTTGAGTTACTAAAAAATAACCAAACAACCACAGTAATATTAGTACATTTTTGTAATGGGAATGTTATGTACAGTCCAAATACAGTCAACTCTCGTTATATCGAATTTTGCAGGACCATGGAAATAACTTCGAGATAACGAAAATTCAAGACAGAATTCTGGACATCAAAGTTGCAATATTTTCTGTTTTCTCTTATTTAACACAGCCATATTGTTACGTTGTAAGAACGATTGAACAAAATTGTTCAAAATGACACGTTTATTGATGTTTGAACAAAATTTGAATCTTAGTGACATGTTGACGCTAATTGTTGCAAACAAAAACAATGAAATGTGCGAAAATTACAGGTAAATCGAAGATTACATTCTGGCAAGGTGTGAACAACATTCGAAGCTAGTCGGATATACATTCAAACTTTGACCCGAATTCGAGATGGACAATTGATTTAAGGTGAGAATTAGTTAATCGGGACCTAAAAAATAATTCAAGTAACGAAAAACTTCGAGCCGAAACTTCGAGAGAGAACTCGAGTTTTCATATAGACAAAGAAGGAGAAAAATCGGGACTTAAAAAATACTTCGACATAATGGAAAATTCGAGATGAGCGAGTTCGAGATAACGAGAGTTGACTGTAAAGTATTAATTTGTACCGCAATGAGTTTAAGAGTCAGGTCATTAATTATTGACAAACTAAAAGCACATGATGATATTATGAAACCTGAGCAGTAAAAATGACAACATGATTCATTTTCAAGGTTTTAACATTCACATTGAAAATCAATGTAATGAAAACAAGATAATTTTTAACAGCTGGCCTTTTAACCATTAACTCTCAGACTCAAACCATTGGAACTTTAGCATTATAAACTATCATATCGGCAGTCAATTGAAAATATAATCATGCAGTTTAATAAGGTTATAGTCTAGTTAGGGTATTCTGACAGTGACGTCATCGTTAATGTATACCCAAATAATTAAAACCATTGCTTAAACAGGTAGAGTTTAGTTTGGTATTGAACTGTTAGTATAAGCAATTATACTTGTTTTTACACCAAACTAAGTGGATAAATGTTCCACTGCATCACTGTATTTTTATCCTAAATGGACTGTAGTTTAAAATGTAACCTAGGTTGAAGGATGTAAATTGTACATCCAAAATAAAATTCACCCACCCAAAATGAAAGAAAATTCAATTACTGGTAAAAACTAATGAGATAATAATTAATCAAATACACAGGTTGAACTCAATTCCGACTGACAGAAATACAAATAATTCATATATGTGTATGTTATATTACTGTTGTAGATAAATTAACATGCAATCTCAATATTACCTTACATTCAATATCACAATCAACATGTTCGGTTGATGAATAATTGAAAACCAGACTGTGGGTTATATTCCTGATCAAAGGGCTGAAAGTATTACCAAGGGAGATAATAAAATAAAAACATAAGGTAATAATGTAAGATCTATGCTCTCATTAAATATTCACCCATAAATGCCATGTGCTTTTACATGTTTAAACAGTTCGATACGCAGCTAGCATTCACTGCATGGCATTACATAACCCTTTAATCCATTTGTATTACTATATATTAATAAATTATGTTTTTTAGTTAGTGCATAATTTTTTTGTTCAGAGCAGTTTTCAACAATATTTTTAATGACTGGAATTAAATAAGGATATAAATTTGACAGATTCAATTAATAAATGTTCCGAGAATGTATTCTAACAAGTACCAAGTTACTCTACTGCAAGCAACTAACAACTAATCCAAATGTGGAGGAAATGTGATATTTTTGTAAATTTTCATGTAAAGCATTATGATGACTCGGGGATTCAAACCCAGAATGCTCAAGTGCAAGACAAGTGCAGTAATCACTCGACCAGGTACAGCAACATAAAGCCATGGGTGCACTAATAAACTTCATCAATGCCTTACATTACTGTAAAATTCATTTTCGTGGAGGATTATTAAATGTTGTGGATATCGTGGTTCAACCTTCAACCACGAAATCAAACCCTATCATATTTTTTTTTTAACCACCAAATCAAACCCTATCCAACAATATCTTTGGCCCTTGCATTTATTACCTGAAATGCAAAATCCACAAATTAACGTCTTATCAAAATGGTATTTTTTACCAAAACCACGAAATTTCGTCCCATCGAAATTAAATGATTTTTCAGTATTAAAACTGCATACAATATTAGCTTAAACATGCTCATTAATACTTCAATATTCCGAAGCAAAAACCATACATTCACTATCAAATAATAATTCAAGAGAAAACGCTGCCACATGCCATGTCATGCCCCATCAATGTACACATCATTAAATTTTATAGCCATTGTACATCAAATAACATATGTTTATTTTAATTAAGATTTCCCAAGTGATGTTCATAGCGTCAGTTAGTGTGAATATGTATTATTTATTCAAAGGTTGTTGTTTTTTGTTGTTAATTTCTTTTAATCAAGCACCAGTGATCAGCCCCAGATATCCCACAACAGTCTGGTGACAGAAAAAAACAACACACATCATCAGCAAAAACAACACACATTATAAACTATAAATTTATATAACCCTTTAATCCATGGAGGCACATTTTGATATTAAGTAAATTACAGTACGAACTCAAATACATAATGTACAGGGATATAACTTAATCAATTTAACCCTCTACTCCATGGAGACCCAGTTTGATGGAGCCAATAACAGTAAAATTGATAGCACGCATGTTGTCAATCAATCAACTTGAAATACATTAATTTTTAAAAGTAATTTGTAAGCACTGCAGTTTTCTTGAAACTAGCTCAGGCATGAATTTTGCAATTACTGGGCACTGTTTTATCAAAGCATTTAAGTTTTCCTAAAATATTGTGTACGACGATAATATTTGCGTAAATGGGTTTTACAAGGCTGGGCTACCCTAAATGGCAAATATGAGCGTAAAGTAAAGAGTTTTTAGCACGCACTGTTATTTTAGACCATCACTTGTTGTTTAGATTAATCATCAAATTTTAACTACCGTTCATGTATATTTATTCATTCTAGTTGCCGTTATATTGGTTATATTGTGTCACGACTTCAATCTTCAATATTTTTGTGTAAATGTATGTCAGTACTATCGTTTAGTAAAACACACTTACGAATTTGCGTAAGTTAGATATATATATATGCGTAAATTTACGCGACATTAACAAATTGTTAGTAAAACAGTGCCCTGGACTACTGTAAAATCATTAATTTTCGTGGGGGATTTAATTTTGTGGATTTTGTGGTTCACCTCAACCACAAACTTTAATCCCAACGAACATTGATTTTGACCCTTGGTTTATTACCTGAAATGCAAATCCACGAATTCAAGTCCCAACGAAATTGTCTTTTTTACAAAAACCACGAAATTTCGTCCCAACGAAATTAAATGATTTTACAGTATTAGTTACAAAAGACTGATTTAATCAATTTGGAAAAAATTGATGCAAGTTTTAAGGAAAATTTAAATCTGTATTCATACCCTGAGTCAGACAAATTCTATGGCCTGGTCACTAAATTCTGTCAAACACTAAGATTATTTTTCATAGGGTTTAAAGCATCAGATTCTGATTCAGGAGGTTTTGTTTGGCAAAGACTGCAAGTGCATGACTTTTTGTAGACAGTTGTTCATGAAGTATGTCCACCTAGATGTGATGATAGTTTAATAAATATCCTTATTTTACTTGCAGATTTAGCCCAAAAATCATGTGTTATGTCTACCAAGTTATTGTTTAAGAAAGATCACAGAATGTTATCTGCAGATAAGAGATTGTTGTGAATTTACATAAATATGCCATTTATTACCGTAGACAAAGGTTTATTCTGCACAATAAGCAATGCAATTACCATGTGCAGAATAAGCAATGTAATTATCATGTGCACAATAAGCAATGCAATTACCATGTGCAGAATAAGCAATGCAATTACCATGTGCAGAATAAGCAATGCAATTACCATGTGCAGAATAAGCAATGCAATTACCATGTGCAGCATAAGCAATGTAATTACCATAATACAAACAAGAAGGCACAAAGTATCCTAGGTCGCTCATGTTCCAATCGTAGCACACAGCTCATTCTTGTTGAGATGGAAAAAGCCTCTGACATCAGTACAACAGTTGACCAAAGTTTGAATCAGATATCCTAATTTTTTCATGATGAGTTACTCTATTATAGTGTGCCCAGCATAATGTGATGTTTACAAACATTTAACAGAGTTGCCTACTGTTGAAAAATCGGTTGCTTTAGTTAAAACACATTCGATCAATTCTATAGTAAAGTAGCGCTGACAAATCGTGCACACTTGGTTAAACCACCTACGTGGACAATACCACATTTTCCCGCTTTTCACATTATCCTGGGCGCACTATATCTTAAATTTTTTTCATTAAAGATCATTTTAAAAACATAATTTTCATGGTGTGCCAATAGAAATCAAACGTTTTTTAACAAAATTGACAGCGTCTATGATTGATAATAGAATCAAGAGAATATCTCGTGATGGGAATTACTAGGTAATATTGAACAAGACAGAATTATTTCACCTCGTTCCCTTGACAATTTATTTATATTACATTCCCCAGACACTGTATAATATTGCACACATATTTTATGCTTCATGGCTCTCCTGGAGCTAGACAGATGACAATTCTTAGCAACACCTTGACTAGACAGCCTCCAAATGTATTAATATCCATACTATTATAAGACCATCCTTAAAAAGTTATATGTTTGCCCTAACGCTATCTACTCATAAATATCGCCCTACTTAAACTTTTTTAAGCCTATCTCCTTATATAACTACATCGACTAGAATTTTTTTACAGCTTCCTCAAAAATTATTTCCATGCAAAAAAAAAATTCGACCTGCCTACCCACCTTAGAAATCTTGCGTCGACTTAGGGCAAACAAACAATATTTTAAGGATGGCCTATTAGGTATAATAAAGTATATAAAAGCAATGGCTGATTTTGACATTCCCCTTTGGCACAAGTTTGTCAGTACAAGGGTGTTCATGAATCATTCATGAATATCCTTCAACTGCTCATCATCTTGAGAGAAACGTTCACGAAAATTGTTCATGAACATAAATATTCATGAACTTAATAACATAATTGTTCATGAACATATTCAAATATTCATGAACATATTAAATGATGCCATTTTTGGACATCAATGTTTTCTGTAACAAATTTCACACAGTGACAAAATGTGACTTTTGCCTCAATCTTAATATTCATTGGTTGCTCAGAAACACTGTAAAAGACACCATGTAGTGCCCCCAAAGGATTCAAATCTGCAGAATTTCCATCTGATTATTATCATCCAAACAAAAACACTGAACCCATTATAGGGAAGACGTCTGCTTTAAGTCAAATTGTAAAATACCCCTGACAATTTTAAGATGAAGAAAATTTCCATGTATGATAATTATGTTACAATAACATTATGTCAAAGCATTCATGGTTTTTGTATTATAACCTTTTCTCCATGAGGCTTTTAGAATTTGCACAATCCCTCTCTGATGTTGACATTTGAACACAAATGCTGATGTATATCAAATGAGAAGCTGCATAGCTCAGGGCTTTAGTTTGATAGTTCATAATTGCTTTGCAAAATAACTAAATGTTTTGGTAATTTTGATTATACGCTAGCAACTATACTTTTTTCTTCTCTGATTTTGAATAGTTTGGCCCTGCCGCCTTTTTCATGTATATTTTCCATGGATGCAACTGACAGATGCATTTAGTGCAACTGACGCATACAGTTTCAGATATAAATGCATTCACGTATACAATTATTACTGGTATAGCTTGCCCACATTGACATGAGCTTGACCTATTGATTAGAATAATTTAACAGTCGATATATTGTCTACGTTTATAACACCGATTGTATGTTTTCATAATCGGGGAGTATCACAAAGACGCTCGGCTTGTAATAAAACACAAATCTGAAATACCGATATTGCACGATTTGCTTGCGGAAATTGATATATTCAACGCAAGGACCTTGTAATATATTCTTGCATAAAGGTCAGGCTCAGGTCAAAATAGCCAAGCTATAACTATTCCTCTGATATAATTGCAGGGCATGGCAAGATGGCAACAAAACGTGCCAGTGGTGGATATAGTCCTATACCTTCTATACCAAGTATACAAGTAGACCCAAACTCTCCGGGACGTGGTGATGAACATAGACATGTACATAGAATGAAAGCTCATGAATCGTGTGTCTCTGACGTACATGATATATCAGATACTGAGAGTACATGTGCCAACAAAGACCCAGGGTAAGTTTGAAACTGTTTTTGTTCATTGAGTTTGACACTCACTCACCCAATCAGGAACATATCTCTGGTTTAGACAGAGAAGGATTAAGTACGACTGATACATATTTTAAAATTATCATCACAAGGCGCTTCTTTAGTACTTATGAGCCTATTTTCATGAAAATCAGGACTTGTCATTTTGACCAAACTGAAGTTGAAACAGCTTGTTTAACGATAAGTAAAGAGTAATCTTCAGACTTTTTTTCTCAAAATCTAAATTTTGTACTAACGACCTTCTCATTTGTAAGCCAGCGATATATCCCATCTCTGTCCCCAATGTCACATTGTGTAGGTTCTAAAGAATGATAAAATATTTAAATTTGAGCAAATTAATTAATTGGTCGGTTAAAGAAAAACGGGTTTTTCATACATGAGCCAATTCAGCTCACAAAATTAATGTAGTTTTGGAGAGAAGTTAGGGGAAGTGCATTACTAACTCAAATGTCTATCTCTTTCAGAGGCATTATATTCAATCATTTAATTAGATAGAAAATAGTGCATGTTTTCGCAATTCCTTATACTATAAGTATGTGAGCTACATTAACCTGCTACAAGAAATAGCAGATATGTTCATACTGCAAGTATTCAGACAGATATATCAATGAAGAACCTCTTACTATGGGTATAACATGTGATATATGCTAGTAATATTATATTATAGATGGCATGTACTAAAAGCTCACTTGGAACCACCTCAATATTAAGTCTATAATATAGATGTGCGTGTACATCAATAATACCTTTTTAAGGGTCAAACGGGATTGATCTTTTAAAATGTGAGAATCCCGATTCAACCGGGTGTATTGGAAAACTTGCTTCAATATAACATAGAAATACCAATGTATATATCGATGGTCCAATTATCACCTTCCATATTTTCCATAATTGACTTCAGAGGTCGCTAACGCAATGCTTTTGACTGTATTCATTTACAGTTCATGTACAACTATTCTTATCAAACACATCTAGTGAGTGTCATTCAAGGGAAGATGGGAAAGAGCTATTGGGTTTTTTTTTGGACAAAATTGCATAAAAATCTTTGAAGTTGACCTAATTTCTTTCAGGGCAGTTTGGTTTCTTCTGTATTTCTTTATTATGGAAGTTGTCTGTGAGTATTCTGAACATAAACATGGATGATAAAAAAGTCAAATCAGCATTTTTTTTCTAAAAAAAATATTCCCTACTACCCACCCCATTTATTTCAAAGCCAGTAGTGGAAACAAGCAATTTTTTTACTTATAAACACTAACCTCTCTCTTTGAAAATGCTATAATGATGTACAGCCAGACGTTTTTAACAATAGACCAAAGGAATTCTGTATCATACATAACATTACATCACTCATCTTGACTGCTGTATAGAAGGAAGCATTTATATTCAATCAGCATTCAGTACTGGGTTAAGGTACATTATTAATACTAATTGATGGCTTTGAAGTATAACTTAGTTTATTTAGGTCTTCAGTCTGCATTTATTGTGTAGGTTACATAATTCATATATGAGGTATTTGAAGTATATAACTCATTTATATAGTCTGTTCAAAGTTAAATGATAACATTTGTAAACATTGGCTCATCCACTAGGTAAACTATGTTCATATAGGTTTAACTGTGTGAACTGAGTTAACGGTAGTCTCCGCTATTCTTTTGAATGGGATAGTTCCATCATTAGTATTATTTATTGTTCAATAATCAAAGACTGTAATTTAGGTCTTTGATTGAATCAACAGACCTATAGAACCAAGGTATATTATATTAATATCACAACTTCACAAGTCTTTGATGTATGACTGTAAAATTGTTATAATACAGTCAGGGGTGTGTTCGTAACGCTGTTCTCTATGTTCCAGACCACAGAACAGCGTTACGAACACTCCGGAACAGTGTGCAAGTGTGCAGGACATGTTCAGTCTGTTCCCGTGAACGAGAAAAATGCCATTGCATAAATGAATATGTCAGTACACTGAATTGATACAAAGGATGTATTAATACTGCATGCATTTAAGTATTGTCCCCAAAACATGATGTCAGTATATGAATTTGTCAGTTTGTCAGTATATTGGGTGTCATTATATTGAGACATGAATGTATGGTGCCATTTCGTACCTTACATTGTAACAATTGTTGTATTGACAATGGTTACAGGATTGTGCAATTGATCAGCTGTTGTATTATAGCAGTAATTTGAGAACCAAGACATTTACAGTACTCAGCCTTCAATATAATTAGATTAAAATCGGAAATTGACACTATCAACTATTGGCTGACCTGTGGTGATCCTTGCAATGCAGGGAATTGCCCCTGCATCGCATACAAAAGCAAACATGTCCAAATTTATAAAGACAGTAGCATTGAATGATGAAAGCATTCAAAAGTACAGTAAAATACTAGTATGTAAAGTTTGAATGCTTTTTTAAATATTCAGAAATGCTTACTGCAATGAAGTGGTTGTTTCTTTTTGATTTGCAATTGATTGTGTCATTGTTTATAGCTGTTTCAACTTTGTTACAAATTTGTTGTTTATTATGATTGAATATCTCAAAAGCATATGTACAATAAAAGCACAAATTAGGTAAATGCTTTGTTTAAACTTAAAAACTCATGCTAAATCAGGCCAAAGACCGCTATCCTATTTTAGAACTTTAATCGAGCCAGGAACTTCAAAACAAGATTATTCTCATATTTTCCAATAGATCTATCAAAGGAAACACACAAAAACAAGTTGTACAAACGCATTGACAATGTCAGTCCGTCAGCCTCTGTCTTAGCCAATATCAAACAGTGAGAATTGATTATGACATAAAAAGAGACAGGAAACCTAATCAGTGGATAAGATGATTTTATTGTACATCTACACAAGAGGAATTACCACAGCAACAGATACTGTAAAATTATTTAATTTCGTTTGGACAAAATTTCGTTGTTTTCGTAAAAAAAGACAATTTAGTTGGGACTTGAATTCGTGGATTTTGCATTTCAGGAGGTAAAACAATGGGATCAAAATTAATGTTCGTTGGGATTAAAGTTTGTGGTTGAGGTGAACCACGAAATCCACGAAATTTAATCCCCAACGAAAATTAATGATTTTACAGTAGATTGATTTATAGAAATTTATCAGCTCAACAGATGGCAAATGTTTTCTCATATTTCGAGGGTTGCCCGCAAGACTGTCTAGTAACTACATATGATTAAAGAAGGACTTACTACAGTATTGCAGGCAACCCTCAATTTGTGAAATTCACACATTTTTGTAAGAAGTCCATTTGACAGTGTGAGACTGGGTACCGGTAAGAATTGCCAGTTGTCAATCAAGACCCTTTAAATCAATTTTAATGGTTAATTATAATCTCATGGTCCAATGAATTGACTTGAAAATCTTCCCAAGCAACCTTTGCCAAATAATAAGGTGGAGTGATCTCTGCTCTGGCATCATGTCAATTAGTGTGTAAGGCTATAAATTACATATCAGATTATATATATTGACTAGGAAATAAGTTGGAGTTTGTATATATGTGTTATGTTGTAGCTCTAAAAAATCCCCCCAAGAGGGGCTAAGGAATTTTTTCAACAAATTGGCATCAGTGAGGCTAGGGGAATAAGTTCTGAATCTTACCAAGTTCGGGAGTATTCTCTGGAAACACTTCCTCGTCAGAAAACCAATTAGCGGCCACAGTCCATGGTGATTGTGACAGTTTATGATTCCAGTTCACCCTGTACTTAGCCTTTAGCTCTTCGACTACATCTTCTTTGGTTATCTTCATGTCTTCACCCCGTGCAATATCTGCATTATTTGCATTGTTCGAAGACAAAGACGTTCTTGAGACCTTATTTTCATCAGCTTCTTTTCGTTTTGCTTCGAATTTTTTAAGTTCATTTCGTTCTAATTCATGTAAGTTATAACCACTGATCTCTGGTAGCAGGATTTTGTAGCCAACAAATATGATTAAAATCATAATAATGACAACTATCAGAAGATGTCGATGTTTTTTTCTCATTCTGATAGTATTTGATCAAGAAAGACAACTCTGACTTATCTTGTTGCACAAAATGATATCACAGTTACCTCCCTTCTATCAATTTTAGAACCATCCTGAAAGACAAAAGGATGCATGTTTATTGATGCTTAGTATCAAATTCTGCGTGTTTAATACTGGAATGAACGCTTGTTAATATCTAAGATATATATGAGAGGTATTTGAAGGACATTGGAAGAAAAACATGAATTCAAAGAGCATGCACGAATCCAGAGGGAAGCAGAGAGTATATATTCAATATAGTATATATATATATTCAAACCCTCTTGAAAAAGTGGTTTTAAATTCTGTAAAATCATTAATATTTGAGGTGGATTTAATTTTGTTGATGATCTCAACCAATATAGTATATGACTTAGAGGAAATTACGTCTACACAAAATGGTCTTTTTTACCAAAACCAAGAAATTTAATCCTATTGAAATTAAATGCTTTTGTTACAGTAAGCTACTTATGTGATAAATATTTATTTCGTTTTTTTTCTTGCATTCAAATAAAAACAGCAGCAGTACATGGCTATTGATTTTATTCCTGCTTCATTGGCCAGTGACCTCTGGCTGAAAGGGATGACGTGACAAGTATAACAGTGCTAGGAGTCAGATCTGCTAATTAATGTCATCAATATTCAATTAAGGCAGACAGAATCCCTCAGAGAAAAACCTGAGGCAGAGACCAAACTGATCATTTAGACATTGAGGTATATATCAAGGTTACAGTGAGCAAGGAATACAAAAAACAGAGTTTGATAAATTTATAGGCCAGATGCTCTCAGCGAGACATATGTGACAAGACTAATTACCTATATATAGATTACCATCGGCTCTCAGTTACACTAGTAGTTAGTATACCTCAGACCGGCCTACTTCAAAAGCTATAATATTGGAAGTGTGATACAGGACACTGATCTATGCAAACCTCAGCAACCATTGATCAGAACTCCCTTAAAAAGGCCTTCCCTATAACTATGATCGTTTAAACCAATTCAGGAATATTAAACATTAAATTAGAATCAATATTGCTTAAAATCCTCAAATCTTCAACAAAAAGCTCCCACCAATCAGAGAACAAAATGAAAATATATTTCTGTAACGAGCCAAAATAGTCATGAGTTGTTTCCCTTTGACCACATATATAAATTATTATTGGTGATTTAAGTATATTTTTGACATTATAGAGACATATTTGCGCACACTTTCATCTGACAAATTATGATAATTGATAGTTTTTTACACATTTAGCTCATTTGATGTGATAGTAGAGAAAAATATGCTAGTTATAGGGAATGCCTCTTTAACTGTTACCATTCTCATTCAACCAGCCTATTATTGTTGTGAAATATAGTCTGGAGACTTGACTAACCACTGATTTATTATTGGATGATCTGATCAATGGCTTCTGAGACATGTGGAAAACTGGCTTCTTTTAACACTACTAGTAGTTGAAAACCAAAGTACTGATTATAATTAAAGTATGAGGCAAAATTTTTTTTCTAGAAATCTCATTGCATTATTTGGGACTCATTTCATTTTTAAACTTTTCACCCTCATTGATTTTTGTGAGTCCATGACTGATCACTGAAGTCTGTAATTATAGTCATAATTAATTAGTGCCATATACTTTCATACATAGTAACTAGTCAAACAATCTCGACTTAGAGTTGCCACATCTAAGTCAAGACCCATTATGCGCTTTACTGATCAGTTTTTGAGTTTCATGAATTCTGTCTTTTACGCCAAATTAGAGCCATTTTCAGCATTGAACATGTAAAATATAATAAAAATAAACGAATGGCACAGAATACCTGTTAATATTGGTCCTTATAATCAATAAATCGATAAATAAATCAGCACGTGTAATTTCCGAAAATCCAATGTAAACATAACTGTGAGTATCCCGTACGCGTATACCGCCCGTACAGATGAGCGCAACATGTGTGTAATTCATATGCTAACGTCGTGCGAATCGCTAAGCGAGCAGTAAAATTCATTTAACTTATCGTATTCTGTTCATAAGTCATTAACTATCAGTTTACAAAAAAAATCAGCTCGATTTGTCAACAAATCTTCGTTAATTTTTCGTTTTTAGTGTCACCCGAGCGAGCTCACTGTAATTGGTTTCACGCGTACCAGTGTACATCACAGTGAAAACCAAATAGTGCCGAAGATCTCCCAGCATCCTCCATTGTTCTAGAAACTCATGTCATCGAGTATTCTGATTGGTCGATAGGGGAATGCGATTTGCATATCAACAACAAAAAGCTGTGTAGTGGAATTTAAAAGTGCGACATCATCGTGTTAAAATTGTCGGACAAACGAACCGCTGAGTGTTTTATGGATGTTTTTGGTGCAGATAACGAGAAAAAGGGTTGATCTTCGTGGACATGCTATATATTTTATGGTATTTACAATTTTTCATTCACCTTTTTTTTCAAGTTGCGCCAAAAATTTGATCGCAAAGCCCCCCATAAATATGACACTTTAGTGCACATCTGCGATGGAGATAAAGGTCAGAAATTAAAAAATCTCCTAGCAGATTGCCCCTCATCTAACATAGTAACCATTCATAATTACCTCCCTTTATTGTTAATTGGGATTTAAAGTCTAGTGTGTCATTCCACGAGAGAGTAAACTTGCTCAATTATGTTCAAACCTTTTAACAGATCTCCAATGCTACTATAATTAACAAGAACACTCCAATTAGTTTTCAATTGAACTGTGTGGTTTTAAATCTACAGACATTTGCAACTCTAAAAAACCATGATGGATAATTAAAAATGGTTTATTTTTATACTGATCCACTATCTGCTGGTGAAACTTTACTGTACTAGCCATTATTGACATTAATTGGTAGGCTAATTGGCACAGGTGCTTGTTTTCAACTTCAATGCTTGTCTTTAAATTATCATAAAGATGCTAATCATTGATTTATATTATCAAGCATGCTTACTTTTAATCAATAAATGTGTATAAATAAGAATAACACCAATATGCGATATAATGTAACATACTTACACCTGTACTCACAGCATGTACATTGTTGGTATTTATCCGACAGTCACTATCCGAAATATATGCAAGTTCGAATAACTGCCAATTAAAAGTCAATTAAGAAGAGTAGGTGGTTTTAAATACATGTATCACCTTACAATATGTATTATAAAATGATTTAAACCGCGACCTTTAGCAGACAACTCAAACTCACACAGAAAACACAGATTTTCTCCGAAAATAATATCGAGTCGAGTTGAAGTCGCCAGAAAGAGAATTTCTAACGGACGAAAAAATAATTGTAAAGGTATAAAGGATTGGCATAATTGTGCTATTTATTTGTTGTAAATGACTGTAATGTTATGATTTTATCTTATAAATGCCAGTTAGCCATTATTATGATACAATTTTACATGTTATTGATTTTCTTAAAAATATAATATTTCGTTTACTATTTCTGACTGGTACACCATCTGACGTATCGATCGCTCTGACGGCTGCAGAGGCTGAGAGTGATAGAAAAGTAAACAAATGCATGGACATGCTAGCTCTCTGTTTTTGTACGACAAAATGTCTCAGGGTGATGTGTTCTCGCAAGTTCCACCTCTTCCACCAAGATTTAGACTGAGGGATTTGATTTTAGGAGATAACGGCGCATTTGATTCGGACAGGTAAGAATTAAATTAGCCGCGCGTGCCGCGGAACAGGTAGCGCGAGTTACTCGTGCATTGCACGGATCTTACTAAAAACAGTAAATAACGCTTTTTAATTTAAGATTTTTGGAGTTGAAATATAAGTAAGCATCGTCGTTATTTAATTTGTGATACATATGCGCAAGATTTTCGCGCCGTAGGTTTTAATTTCTTTGCCATTGCCGCGATAAGTTTTATAGATCTATTTTAGTTGTGTTTGGACATCAACTCCGTTAATTTGTGTGATGTCTGTTTATATGAAATTTATCAGAGGCATATTGATCTAATTTAGTTAGTTCCAAAGGTCTTGGAGAAGTATGCTAGTTGTGATAAATAATTGCATGCTACATTTCACTGAATGGTGCTGTGTAACCAGTAACTGTTGTTGATGAATCATTGATTTTCATATTCCAGTATGGTATCAGATTTAGTCATCATATTATATCTGACTGTTTATTTGTATAAATCATTTGATATTTAACAACTCCATCACTTTAGAATGAATTAGACAGCTAAAATTGGCAGCATTTTTAGACTTGAACAATTTTCCGTTTTCACCCAATTTTCAGTTGAGTTTCCAATCTGGGTAATTTAGGTCTTTGGTACTATATGAGAATGAATATAGTTTGCCCTTGTAATAATGCATAGTTCTAGATTCTTCATGAATATGAATTTCACATATTCGGTACACCAAGCCCTTGGGCCCTCATCATGCAGATTGTAGTTGAAAATGAACTTTGCCCAAACATTTGATAAACCATTCTCCTTATTTGGGAATTTCTATATTCTACATACTTGTATCTTCAAAGGGTACACCACACCTTCATGTAAGCCTTTAAGACAACCTCCCATTTAATGAGTATAAAACCAAAACCAGATGTTACTAACACAGGTAATGGGTACCAAGGCTGTATCAAGAGACATAAAAGCACCAGTCTATTTTATAGGCATTGTTTCCTTCAAAGACCTATTTGCTTATTTTGGTAAATTTCTCAAAGTTTAAAGCAAAGCAAAGCAAAGCTACAGACCTGGGTTTTTAGTTTGAGTAATACATTGTAGTTCAATGTTTGATTTGGTGTATGTATATGAATTTCAGATTTCTCTAATGTTAGAAAGTGAATTGATCCACCTTGTATTCTTAGTGCCACATTTAACTTTAAATAGTATTTAATATAATACATACAAATGTATATGTATGTAACAATGCTTTGTCATCATTTCTGAAACAAGATACTCCAAGGTGTAGAATTTCCCGTTTTACGATACTTTTCACAATATTGTTTAATAAATATTATTGGTGACTTAAGATACACATTGGTGATGTTATGTTATTCCGAGAATTGCTTTGTCATATATAATATATCAAAACTATTTAGATTTATTTCCCAGAAATGTTAATAATGTTTGATAGCCTGGTGTGTATTAACATTTTGGCATAGTTTAAATGGTGCATACAGGTAACTGTATCATTGATAAAGACTATAACGAAAAAAAGTATTTAAAAAAAAAAAATATGAAAAAAAATTTTTTTTTTCATTTTAAATGATACAGTTACCTGTGATAGTGTGCTGCAAAAATATCAAAACTGTAAATTTATAGACTAAGTGATGAATATAACCTTAATCTATGGACTTTTAACATATGGTCAGTGGATGTTCAGATTTGAGTAATTGGATACAGACTATTTGTGTGTTCCAATCATTATCTTAACAGTTACACAGTGTATATTGTTGATGCATGGGGAGTTATAATGATTCTCAAGCTTTTAAAACATCCTGGCCCCTTTTTATCTGTAAGCTATCAATAATGATGTACCCCCTGCCTCCCTGCTGGTTGATTGTATGCATCGATCTTTATCAGGGTGCCTGATCTCCTGTATATTCAAATGCTGATGAATATTATTGTAGGCTTTATTTACCCTTAAAGGGGGACTTTGGTTTACCAGGAAAAAAATTAGTGGGTTAGCAGGCTATTCATTAATGGCAATGTGTGAAAACTGGTATCCATGAGGGTCAGTCATAACATGTGTTATATCTTTCCTTATCATTATCTACCAGCATGTGGTCTATGGTCAGGATAACTTGGACAATGATATGCGAATAATAGCATCTCGTTTTACACACAGAAACTGCATTGTTTTATATCATAAATTAATATGGTAACATTGGAGACAAAAAACTTTTAAATTCATAGAATTTTCACCAATTAGAATTTGATATACTGTACACACATCCACATAAATTGTTTGTATATATACATGTAGTAGGATTCCAACCCATATATTCATACTGTACATCACTATAAAAGTTACACCTGACCAATATGAAATAATCAAATCAAGCTATTAGTCTTTCACAATGACTGGGAACATATCGAAACAGATGCAAAGTTTTAAACTAGAAGATTTTTTTTTAAAATTGTCCAAATTGGTATATTGCATTGGAAATATTAGTATTTTAACTACATGTAGATTGAAAAATGTTAAAAATGAATTTCATTTTCATTTTTAAATGTTTAAAATGATAATGTTCTGTAATTAGGGGATGGGCATTATATAATAAAAGCATTAATTTTGAAGTTTGTCATGTGTACATCAATATTGAGGAATTGTTTTTAGAACTACAGCATAATTAAAAATGTTTTAATAGGATATATAATTTATCTAGGCTTATCAAAGTTCAATAACTTAGAAAGTTCCTGCATAATCTAACACTCCAAATCACCAGAACATTTTGGCATAAAAGTAGAGACTTGTATATAATGCACAAGATTACAAGTATATTGTAGCTACAAACCATTCATGTATATAGAATGGTAACATACCAACCAGTGCCCCATACAGTGATAGTGTTATATAGTCAGTATAGTATGCTAGATACCCAGATGGTCCAAGATAGAAATACATCCTCATCATTTCCCTATAATTGCTGTGTAATCTATTACATGAAATAATTATTATCAATGACATGATAAAAAGGTCCATGCTGTGCCCCCTACCGCTGGCAAAGTCCCCCTTTAAAGCTCCTGGTCAGGGAAATTAATACTATCCAGGCCTGGTATTTGTAAGGCTTGTGCATTACAGCCTGATTTCAGGTTTAAGAAATTTTCTGAAAAGTTACTTATTTGTCTATATAGAAAAGTGAAATTTTTAATGCTTTGAAACCATGATTTTCAGCTTGAGAATGACCGTTAATTACCAGGCCGGCTTTTTCTAATAGTAAAAATCTATAATGATTGATATTATGTAATTATGCTGGTTTTCAAGCAAGTACTGGGTACCTAGTTTACATACTAAATTAAACAGTACATTGTTAATCATGGCCTAATACGTAAGTTGAAAACTTCGGGCAAAGTTTAATTCTCGTCAAGAAAATGCACCAATATCTGTGAAAAGTGCAAGACAACAACACCAATATAACTGGCACATGCAGTTATCGAAATTAGCACTCGCCCAAAGGCCTTTTGGCTGATCTGTTTGGGCAAGCAACTTTAAAAAATTTTAGTAGAAATAATTACCTTATGTTGGATTACTTGCCTGAATGGGAGGTAATATTCAAAAGCTAATTTCAATGACTGCTGGCCTATTTATGTCAATCCATGTGATCTCAGTATCACAGCTAGGCTTAATTGACTGATGAACAAATGATTTCTTTTTGGCACTAAAATTGACACAAGGTGAAAAGTGTACAGAATGCTGTAACTCATCTATCATTACTTCCTATACATATGTTAACATAGGCATGGTATGAAAATTTGTCAGAAGGCTGATTAAATGTCATCACTTTGGCATAACAATTAAGGTTCTATCTTACTATGTAGGTCAAAAACCACCAAATAGAATTGTTTTACAGTTTACAAATAGGTGAGCATTAAACTCTGCAGTAATGATTATAAATAAATATTCCTGTTACATTCTGTGTATTTTTATTTAGTTCCAACAAGTGATTAACTTTTCCTCCAAATGTCAGAGAGTTATAAACGGAATGACAACACTTTATTGCTTATTTATTCAGAATACCGTTACTTCCTCCTACAAGTGAATGACTTTGCTTAATTGGATATAAGGCAACATATTACTAATATTTGTGTGGATTCAACAACTTTCATTTCTCAGGGGGGTCTCAACCAGCTTTTTAGCTCACCTGAGCACAAAGTGCTCAAGGTGAGTTATTGTGATCACTCACTGTCCGTCGTCCGTCCGTCCGCCCGTAAAAAGTAATACTTAGGTGGCTACTTTTTATGGACAAACAGGTTGAAAATAGTTAAAAGGAAAGTAGAAAATTGTTTTACGTGGCTAAAATGAAGGTTTATGTGGCTAAAATTAGACACATAACTACCTTCATTGCGTAAAGTAGCCACATAAAACCGTTCTGTAAGAATGTCCGTCTGTATGTCCGTACTCACCCACTTGTAGTTGTGAGGTGTGGAACAATAGGCTATATTTAGATTCTATTCATTCCGTTGCTTACGGGGTGCAAAATGTTGCTTATGGGGTTTTACAAACAAAAGGATGAACAAAAGAAAACCCCACAATGTCAAGTCAGTGAGAACGTCCGTCCGTCCGTCCGTCCACACTTTCAAACGACATCTCCTCCGAAACCATTTGGCCAATGTTGATGAAATTTTGCCAGGATGTATGTGGCATTGGGGGATTTAGTAATTGTTCAAATTATGGCCCTGGGGTCAAATTGGCCCCGCCCCGGGGTCACCGTTTTACATAGACTTATATAGGGAAAACATATAAAAATCTTCTTCTCTAAAACTACAATGCCTAGAGCTTTGATATTTGGTATGTAGCATTATCTAGTGGTCCCCTACCAAGATTGTTCAAATTATGCCCCTGGGTTCAAAATTGGCCCCGCCCCGGGGGTCACCATTTTACATAGACTTATATAGGGAAAACATATAAAAATCTTCTTCTCTAAAACTACAATGCCTAGAGCTTTGATATTTGGTATGTACCATCATCTAGTGGTCCCCTACGAAGATTGTTCAAATTATGCCCCTGGGGTCAAAATTGGCCCCACCCCGGGGGTCACTGTTTTACATAGACTTAATTATATAGGGAAAACATATAAAAATCTTTTTCTCTAAAACTACAAAGCCTAGAGCTTTGATATTTTGTATGTAGCATCATCTAGTCGTCCCTTACCAAGATTGTTCAAATTATGCCCCTTGGGTCAAAATTGGCCCCGCCCCGGGGGTCACCGTTTTACATAGACTTAATTATATAGGGAAAACATATAAAAATCTTCTTCTCTAAAACTACAATGCCTAGAGCTTTGATATTTGGTATGTAGCATCATCTAGTGGTCCCCTACGAAGATTGTTCAAATTATGCCCCGGGGGTCAAAATTGGCCCCGCCCCGGGGGTCACCAGTTTTAAATAGACTTATATAGGGAAGACATATAAAAAACTTCTTCTCTTAAAACACAATGCCTAGAGCTTTGATATTTGGTATGTAGCATCATCTAGTGGTCCCCTACCAAGATTGTTCAAATTATGCCCCTTGGGCAAAATTGACCCTGCCCCGGGGGTCACCAGTTTCTATATTTACGCTCTACCTTTGTTAGTCTAAATTGTGCAGGGCTTCATTTATAATCAGGTGAGCGATATAGGGCCATCATGGCCCTCTTGTTTTATCAG